>JASGLE010000031.1:3602500-4083882 GCA_030179965.1 Cyperus esculentus
TGAAAATAGATATCCGCAATCGAAGCAAAGCCGAGGAAGTGCATAGCAATGGGAAGTGCCAGGATCTCATTGAGGAACCTTCAAAACCCAAAAAAAAGAAGACACTTAATAACGTAGATACCGCAAGAAGAAATATCAGTACACAGGAAGACTCTGAAACGAATCATGATGGAACCAAATCAGACAACTGGGTGCGGTGTTACAAATGTCGCAAAAGGAGATTGCTTCCGAACTGGATTGATCCCGAAGAGCTGATAATCAAATGGAGCTGTTCACAAACAAACTGGCTGTAAGTTCTGATCCAGTATAACCTGGTTGTTTCTGGATTACTCGAGTGATACATATGTCATGGTGAAAATTAGTTATACATAAATTGATCATTTATTCCAGAATGGCTTCACTTATTAGCTCAATTTGGTTCAGTTTAGTGGTAGGCGATATGGCACAATAACATAAATAAGACTTTAAGAAATGAAGTCCTTGAAGCTGGATTTATGTACAGAATAAATATATTTTGGTTACAATTTAATTGGTCTGGGGTAAATTTGAAATAACTCATTTCTAATGCTCTATATATCGTTGGTCGATTCTTGACACGTAATAATTAATTAATTACTTTCCTCATCTCGTACCAGGGCTCCCAGAATGAACGACTGCGAAATAAGTGAACACAAATATAACGCGGCAGTCAACAAGACGATGAGACATGATCCGCAGCCAAGTAAAGCGAGGAAACTGACCCGTACTAAGAGGCCCGGCTCCAAGATCTCAGAATCAAAATCGTGCCAGAAGAAGAATGTCAGGCTGAACGACATGATCGAATTGAGAATTACTAATAAAAGGCGAGTGATCCGTAGGCCCAGAAAATCAGGCTGCGTTTGGTCCGAGCAGTTTTCAATGAGCACAGGCTCTTCCCGTGTTCTCGAGAACCTGGAGGAAGGCTCAACCGCAGAGAGTACGTTGGAGAAAGCGTCCCTGCTTTTGACGGAGGCCAGCGACTTCAAACATAGAGCTGATCGGCTAAAGGTTTAGTTACAATGTCTTTTCATGAGAGCACTTTAATGCATGCTATCTTTTATCGTATCAATTCAACATGCCTTAGGTGAACAGTGGGGAACTGAATATTACTGGTACAGACCTTGTTCTAGTTTTCACCCTGAGGCTTTTCTTTTGATTGCAGAAGGGAGGCCAGGAGACACTGAGTAATGTATTATATTTGGAAGCGATCCTAAAGTTTCTCGAAGTGGCCTCTCTCTGGGAGCATAAGCCAGTAAACAGAAAGCAGGATGCGATGCGACTGTTTCTACAAACTGCAAATCTCAGCAAGTAAGATCTTATCCTTTTCATGGAACTGCCAATTTAATCAATTTTTTCAGACATGTTATATCTCCCTTGGTCCATAATTTGCAGTAAACTTACCAGCTGGCAGTGCTTATATAGAAAAAATTTACTTGGCATGAGTTCAATCTTCAAAGAACTAACAGATTTGATTTGGTTCTGTATACAATCATACAAATTTTGTGTGTGATTTGAGTAGTTATAAAAGCTTTGTTAAGTTGTACCCAAATAATTATGGGAGTATCTCATGTTTCCAGTCCTGTAAATTAATTCCAAACAATTAAAGTTGACATGTTAACCTACAAAACATAGAAATTCCTGTGTTGTTTTTTAGCTTATTGTATTTAATTTCCTTTTGAAATAGGCAATGTGCTTCTCAGTGCCGCGATATGCAAGCGACAGTCCTGTGTGAGGCCATGGAGCTTGCTAACAAGAGGGCAGCACTCCTCAAAGACCATCCCGAAACTGATTATGCAGACCAGCAATCTGAAATTGATGACTTTGTTATTAGGGCTCGTGAGGCTAGATTTACGTGAATAGTACTTAATTTAGCTTATACAATTTTTTTTTTTTTTCCTAATGTTCATTTCGAAAGGAAATTTGACATTTTTTTTTGTTACATTGATGTATTGCACTGAGTTTATAAATATATTGTTTTTGACTTTTTGTATATTGCTAGCCAAATGAATGTTCTGATGTATAATGTATACTTTCTAAAAAAAAGGTTGAGAGTAAAGATGTTCTGGATCTTTTTTTAAACATAGCAACAGAAACAAAAGAAAATAAAGCATAGATTCATCCAAAACAGTGTAAGAGCATGGACTGATTCAATCTTAGAGTGCAATCAGCTGTGTAAAATAAATTAATCAGTGTATGTTCCTTTGTGGAAATTTGTTGTTATTGATCAGCGGGAACACAAATGCAATGAGAACAACTAAATCGAAATTTTAGCCGTACGTACCGGAGCACGGTAACTCTGGTAAAAGGCCAAAGAACAGTCTCTTCAAAACAAAGTAACAAGCAGATCACATTTTCATATTATATAGGAAGAGTTCTAACAAATGCTCTGCTGAATTTGATTGTTTTCATATATATAATTTGTAATTATATCTCATAAATAAAAGGTGTTGCAGACATTAAATCAGTAATCGAACCGGTGACTGATCGGTGTGACTTATATACCATGTGAGTTCTCAGAACTGTCAAAAGAATTAACCTACATACTTAACAGTTAGACTATATACGAGTGCTGATTAAAGGGCCAACAAGAATAGAAAAATAGCAGTGTCTTTTGAAGATTAATTAAGAAGTGAAATATTTTACTGATCTACAATTCAGTAGACTCCTGAATTGTTCAATTTTTAAAAATCGTATTAATAATTCATTAATGGTCCAATCAAAATTTCAATTTTGTTCGCTACAGTTTCATATATAGATAAATTAAGATCATAAAACAATGTCAAACTCTAGTTTCAAGATCATTTTTGCGATTTTTAATCGATTTGTTAGAGGAGAAAGTAATGAAGAAAAAAGATATTAAGGAATTATCTACACAGGAAAAAAAGAATCAAAACATTATTAAGTACATTATTACTGCTGCGTCGATGAGCATCTACAGTACACTCTAGTCTCTACAAAGAAAACTTCCAACCACAATTACAGACTATCGAATAAAATGAACCTACAAAAACATCAATTTCACTAAACACATAGTTGTTGCATTAACTTAGCACTATCACACAACAATGGAGAGCTTTGAGACATGAGGAGCACACAAGATCGTACCGGTTTTCATAGTACTGGAATGTGCCACTTTTAGCCTCTTCAAGGGGTCTTGGATCTCATTGGAGTTTATAGTTCTCTTCATAAGATGAATCGCACTTTCATTAGATTTCTGATTTGGTAATCTTCTCTTTTTTAGTGCGCATTCGTCTTCTAACCGTACTTTTCTCTTTAAATGTTTATTTTCATCTGCATTGGAAACAAAGGAATCGGTTAGAAACACGTTTGTCCATTACCAAATGATGGATTTATAGACTTTTGCAAACAAGCTTTACAGTACTGTTGGTATTAAGTATTAACCAATCAGGGTTTCTGCCCGTACCATAACATTCTGCGTTGGAGCTAGTTTCCCGACATTACTGTCCAGTGAGGTTCTATCAAAATTATATAATACAGAAATTGTTCAGGCAGTTGTTCCTCGTGTTCATACCGGTGCCTGAGAAGTATCAAATTTGACTTATGAAGCACGCGGACTATATATAAAATATGCTCATGACAATCAGTAACTGACCTGCTGGGCCCACGTATTTTCCCTTCACAGCAATGGCTTCTTGTAGTCCACACCCACATGGCAGTCTCTTCCGTACAAAGAAATCCAATAATGAGCCCCATGTAAGGGCAGGCGACACATATTGCGGTCCAATGCGGCTCACAAAGTACCCGTTGAGGCGCACAGTTTTTGGGTCTAAGCCAAGCACCCTTCCAACTAAACCGAGATTGACAGAAGAAGTGAGCGAGACAGTGATGGTGTAATTGAGAGGTGATGCCCGACAGAAGCCAACAGAAGAGCAAAGCCGGAACCAGATTGGGAGGTGCGAAGTGGTTACTGGCATCAGAGAGGAACACAGTAAGAGAGTTTTATGTAAAAAATCATGAAACACTATGTGCAATTTAAAGAACAAGAGATATCCTGTATGGATCTCGCAAATTAACAAAGCCATTTCCAGTTTATATAGTGAATTAGTTTTCATTTATCTAAAATGCTTAATCTATCATTAATCCACAGGTGTAATAATCAGACAGATGAAATTATGGAAATACCCTTGCGCACTTCTTCGAAACACAGTATGTTCTTTGCTACAACCTTTTATGCCCAAACAATGATATTGTTTGACTAAAAATATGCCACCTATAACTAATTAGTCATTATTTTTCTCCCTTTCAAGGTCATATTAAATCAAGCATATTATACTCTGATTGTGAACCTTCAGACTTGAGAAAGATGCATACATACCAGTACAAGAGTTCTGTGTACCAGCAAGGGAATATGCTATCTTCAACCTTTTACTGGTAATTGCATCCCCATTTGAATTAACACTAACACTTCTTTTGGTGGCAGAATTTCCACTCAGTTTGCAGTTCTCTTCTAGCTTTTGGTTCTTAGAATGCCTCTCAGTTTCTACCCGGAATTCTAGATTTCTCTTGGCCGAAATAGTTCCGCATTTGCTTCCGTCGTAACTTATTTCTGCCTTACTCTTCTTTTGCAGGCACTCGGATTCTAAACAAGACCGTCTCTTCAAAAGAGGGTTTCCACCTGCATTCAACCCCAAAACTCAATTAAACAAACCTCCAATTAAACATTGGATCATGGTTGTAAACTTGTAATAAACATCTTACAAATCATCGACAACTCTAAATAGTTGCAACAGCATTGGTGCAGTGCCTTTCAGGTCATTGCTGGTACTGTCACAATTTCCTATACTGGCATAAATGAGGTTAGAGGTGGCAAACCGGGCGGGTGGGTCGGGTTTGGATTCGGGTCGGGCGGGTCAGGTCAGTTTGACATTCTAGAAGATCTCGGGTTAGGAGTCGGGTGATGGGCGGGTCAGGTCGGGTCAATTTTAATATCGACTTTTTTTGGATCATATGTTGATTTGAGTTGAATTGCATGTTGTTTGGTCTTGGGTCGGGTGGGATTCAGGTCGGGTCAGGTCAGGTCAGGTCGGGTCAATTTGACTTTCTGGAAAATGCCGGATCGGGTTCGAGTCGGGTCAGGTCGGGCGAGTTTCTCGTGTCAGGTCGGGTTCTGCCACATCTAAATGAGGTCATCAAACTTCAATTCAATGAAACTGGTACCACTACCATACCAATCATGGTTTCAACCGGTACCACTGAACCAACATCTTGCAATCACCACACAGGCAGTCATGAACAACAAATAACTGACCTGTGGAGCCGATATATTTTCCCTGAACAACGATTGCATCCCGTGCAGTACCACCCCGGGGCAGTCCTCGCATCGCAAAGAACCCCAGCAGCTGACCCCAGAGCAAGCCACTAGATACATAACCACGCCCAGAGTGGCTGACATAGTAGCCGTTGAGGCGCAGAGTGGCCGGGTCGAGCCCGAGCACCCGGCCCACCAGGCCGATGTCGACCCCAGATGACAGAGGCACGGTGACCGCTGATGAATGGGCAGCGGTGTCCCGGCGCAGGTGGAGCGTGGTGTCGGAGATGGGGGGCTCTGGCTGCATCGATGGAGAGAGTGGGAGAGTGAAAAAGAGAGGTCCAGGAGGTTCTGGAAAGTGGCGGGACTTTGTGAACATCACAATTCATTCACAACAGAACAGAACGGGAAGTAAAATAACGCATGGAAATGGAATATTTCAATTGAGGCCTTGTGTGTTGTGGAATTTCATTCATGAGAGGTGTTATCTCTTTGGCATATAATATGTTCCTTAGTTTTGAAATTTACAAAGAATAATCGTCAACCAATCTTATTATAACCGGACCGAGCGTTGACCCGATAAAGCTTCGGGTCAGTGGTTTATTGGTCAAACCGTCGGATCAAGTGGCTCAACCGCTGGTTTTTTATGTACATATAATATAAACAGATTTGTAACAAAATTTGATAAAAGAAAATATTTTTATTCAATAATTTAAATGTTTCATTTAAATGCTTATATTGATAACATATATAATAATTTAAATGTTTCATTTATTCAATGCGTATCAAGAAAATAATTTATAATATGAATTTAGTCTTTTATTACAATATATTTGAAAAATAATGAACTGATTGGAATTGATACAAAGACTTATAACAGTTATTGTATTTAAAGTTAAAATGAAACAAATGTAGATTCTACAGCACATATATAACACCCATAGTAAGTACTAAGTAGTATCTTTAATTGGCTTTCAAAAAATTTTTATAACATACAAGGTCTTTAATGCAAATTACAATAAACTAAGTTTAAAATTTTGAACAGGTGGTATGCATCATGCAACTTGAAGTTACAATTATATGTTATCCTATTAATACCTACTAGGTTAGGTATGTGACCTAGTAGTACTCTCTCTCTTCTATCATTGGCTACATAAAAAGAATAAAAAACTGCATATAACCGGATTTTCAAGCAAAATTGAGTCAAGGTTTTCATTAAAAAACCCGGATAAAAAACCGTTTATCACCGGTTTGCAACACATATATGATCTTTTAGCTGAACCAAACCGGATAGGGGTCCGGTTTCGGTTTTTTCTGGTTGAACCGGCCGGTCCGGTCCGGTTTTAATAACACTGTCGTCAACACATCTTGGCAACAAATTAACAAAATGTCTAAACAAAGTGTTTTGGCATCAATACATCAAAAAATTAATACGAACTAATTAGACAAACTCCAAAGTGATAGGAGATACAAAAAAATCAAATCAGATTTAATATGTGCAATAGCAGGTAACAAAATAAATCAAATTAATGCTTTGGTTCTCATGCTTATGAAATTTCTCACAATGAAATAAACTTTCAAATAAATATGGACCTTCACGTACCAACAAAATTAATTAAAATACTAAAATATGGAACTATTTTTCATGGTACTTGCTTTGGAATTTACATTTGTAACTTTCTTGAGACATAGATGTAAGATATTTTTATCATGAATAGACCAAATTAGTACGGATACTTCAATCTTCCATGCTAAGGCTCCTCACGTGTCTCCTTTCTATGAGTCATGACCAAATATATTTAAATAAAAATTGCACCGGCTCATTTTTATAAGGACTATTGCATGTAAGTGACTAAAATATTGCCAAGGGCTTGATATATTTTCAGGAATTATGAACGCATTAATTATTTTTAGTATGTATTTCATATTCTAGTCAAGTAAATGTGCCAAAAATTTGAACCAATGATAATTACTTTTTCAATTGATCAATATCAAAGTACATGTAATAAGATTAAAGTTCACAAGAAGCATATGGCAAAGCATGGTATGATATAATTACTATTGCACTTTCACTTCGTCGTGGATATAACAAAAATATGTGCATTTCAAGTATGATCTAGAGCAAAAAATTTTAAAAGATATATGTGCCGAAATGTACTCTGATGAAGTTAATTGGCGCATGCTCATGTCTTATATGGCATTGCATAAAGATCGAATAAAGAAATATATATATGATACACACATTTTAAAGATCAAATAAATATATGTATTCATGATACAAATTTTAAGGGTTAAATGAGGACATGGCATGATACAAATTTTAAAGATCAAATAAAGACATGAATTCATGATACAAATTTTAAGAGTCAAATAAGGACATATTATGATATAAAGGACAAATAAAAACAACTCATAAACATTTGTGCATGATACAAATTTTCAAGATCGAATAAAAACATTTCATATGAAGACATTTCATGAATCCATATGCATGACACAAATTTTAAAGACCACATAAAAACATTTCATAATAAAAATTTTAAAGGATCAAATGAAGTCAAATTTAAGGATTATAAAGTACTTCATACAAATTTAAATGAAAAAAATCTTGACCAGAATACAAACTTGTACCATTTTCATTGCGTTGCACGATTTTTTAGCCAAATAAGCATGGCAGACTTAGGCAAAATGAATGTAGCATTTGACATTTTCATATGCATTTTTATGTGTGCATTAGAACCCACATTCATTGTCCAATTGCATGGTCATCTCACCAATAAATACCCCTCCCCATTTCGCATTATAGCATGGCCAACTCAATACAATATAGAAGTCTTTCAAAATCATACACAACCAACGGATACAAAATTGTAAAATTTTGAATATGATACAATAGAAACTTTTACACATTATGTTTTTCACTTAGTTCCGTAATTGAGAGGCATTTGCGAATTACAACTTATAGATAAAAAAATTTTCCGTCAGAGCAAAAAAAAAAACAAAGAAAAAAAAATAATATTGTTCCTCGTACTGTACATCTACAGTAACAATGTTGGTCCAAAATTAAAATATACTATAATCGATAATAAGGATATGAATAGAATGAAATATTTTATATAGAGTGTGACCTAGTGTCCATCCAATAGACTCCATCACACTCACAAAGTGTGTACAGTGGGCCCCACCACGTGCACACTTTGTAAGTGTGATGGAGTTCATTTTGATAGACGCAAGGTATTTCTCTTTTACATACATGAGGGCTGAAACACGTATGGTTACACGTGTTACGTCACAACAAATCAAATTGCTGAAACATTCGATTTGAGAAATTGAACGCCACAGGTACACAACCACAAAGTTCTGAGCCCAAAGTTCTCAGGGAAAAAAAAATAAAAGAAAAGAAAAAACTCGCAGACCCCATCCAGCCATTCAATCACAAATCGACAGCTGCTCCCCTCCGTCCGGATTCACCCCCTTACTACTACATTTTTCAGTACAGCACGTGAGCCGTTAGATCATCTCGAGAGTCGTTCCATCTCGGATCTCAAGATGATCCAACGGCTCACGTGCTGTACTGAAAAATGCAGCAAGTCAGGGATGAGCGCTCTGCATCCCTCCGTCCCCGTCCGTTCATTTTTCCTTTTTTTTTTTTTTTTTTTTAGAGAAACCCGTAGGTATTGTATTAATTTAAACTTGAGCATTACATCTTCCAACTAAATCTCATCTTCAAACTAAATGCTGAAAAGAAACACCACATTAACTAAAAATCACAACTACATTAATCTAAAAAATAAAAACACCTGCCCCTTTGTTCTGGACTATGAAGTTCTGAGCTAATTCTTTGTGAAGAAATCACTATCTAGCTCCAATTGTAGTCATGCTCAACTCATCTTATCAGTTGAGTGGCTCGCGAGTGTTCCCGCAACCTGAGAAGTAGAAGGCTAGAGAGTCGATGACCAGACGACCATTAATGTCGACGGGCCAGAAAGGTGTATGGCCGAGGAGGTAGAGAGTCGATGACCAGACGACCATTAATGTCGACGGGCCAGAAAGGTGTATGGCCGAGGAGGTAGACGGCCAGTGAGGCAGTGAAGTCAACAGCAGTAGACAACCATGATAGCGTGTAGCCTACGACATAGGTAGAGGCCAGAGAAGTCAACTGCCCGAGAGAGCAAAGGGCAAGAGAGGTCAACAGCCCGAGAAAGCAAGGGGCGAGATAGGTCGACGGCCCGAGAAAGCAAGGAGCGAGATAGGTCGACGGCCCGAAAAAGTAAGGGGCGAAAGAAGTTGACAGCCCGAGAGAGTAGAGGTCAATGGCCTTATCATGGTTTGCGCACTGTGCGAATTCGAGCTGCAGTCGGTCCTCCCAAAAGGTCAATGTCCAAAGGTAAAGTAAATTAGAGGTACAAGATGTGGTGGTTGGTAGCCGGTGGCTGGAGCAAGGAGAAGAAATGAGTAAAAGAGAAGAGAAGGAGAAGGGTAAAAGATAAATTACTAGACGGCGGGGGAGACTACAGGTCCCTGTGGCCCAAATCGGAGTTGGCTAGTCTCCCCGCCAGATTCACATGGTAGTTTTTCTCCTTCCTTCTTTTCTCCAGAGGTGCGGCGCTTTTAGGGTTTATCTGTGGTTTTTCAATGAAATGTTTCCAGAAATACCCTTAAAAAAGGATGTGGCACATAAAATTCCCAAGAGGTCACCTATTTTAGTACTACTCGTGCCTAAACACACTTAACTGCGGAGTTCTAATGGGATCCGGTGCTTTAGTGCTTGTACGACTGCATCCCCTTTCTTTCCTCTTTGCTTCCCAAATTCATATCCCTGCTGTACTGCATCATGCGGTTCACAGTGTCAGCCGTTGGATTATCTCGAGATTCGCACCATCACAGATCTCGAAGCGATCCAACGGCCGATGTTGTGAACTGCAGAATGCAGTACAGCAGGGATATTGAATTCCCCAAGGGTACGTGCAAAGCAAATCTTCTTCTTTTTCCTTCAAAAGCTCGGATCGCCTTCGCGAGCGACGCGGAAGTATGGAACTAATTAATGGAAGTGCGGGGGAGAGAGCGGCGGCGGAGCTGGCGGCGCCGCTGGAGATCCTCCCACCCGTCGACTTCTGCTGCGCCTACGGCTCCTCTCTCCTCCCCAACAACTCCGACAAGGTAGTCCCTTCTCTCTCTCTCTCTCTCGATCACGAACTCACATCTGATCTACGTTCTGACTTGATTGATCTTGTTGAGTGTTCAGGCTGCAATGGTTGATTACATCCTGGGCGTTCATGATCCTGTTGAGTGGCATTCCGAGGCAAGTTCCTTCATCCTCTCTAAACCCTAAACCCTCTCGCAGTAACAAAGCTGCAACTTGATAACTGTCCCAATTAGGAAACTGTTGACTTCTATGCTAATCAGGACTAATAATGGATTTCTATCTTTGAATGAGATTCGAATTCCAGCTACGGTTTCATTTCAAATCAAGTCCCTATTTTTTATGATCAGATTTCTCGACCGCCAGGAACTCCAAATGATACAGATATACTTTTTCTTTCTTGGAAGAACACAATGAATTTCTTCTCCATCCAAAAAAAAAAAAAAAAAAAAACTCCCAGAAAAGTTTTTTTTTTCCTTTTGGAAGCGAAACAACTTGATTCTTTTGCATAGCGGAAATCACCGGGCCCGTAGGTGTTTGATGCATGTTAATTTTAGAAAACAAAGTTGTTAGCTTTTCTGTATGAAACTCTGAAACATCAACTGTTTTTATTTTTAGTAGAATTTGGAGAGGAACAGGCACCACTACTCCGGTTGTATGGCTAGCTTTGGCCCGAAAGCGGTATACCTTCATCAACAACGTATCATATTTCTATTTGTTGGCTAAACTCGCCCATGTGGTATTTCAATTTAAACCAGTAAACAGCTAATGGAATTCAGTGATTCCTCAAAAGGTCACAAAAATGCCGATATTTTGCAAGTGTACCGTTTTATTTCTAATATTCCCAAAATTCAATGTTAACTTCTAACTGGCAAAAATATGTGAATGTTCAGATCACACAGCTTTCTGATGTAATTGGTGCCAGTGTGCATTTTAATCCATTTGTCGAGTGGAGAAACAAGGTAATTCTTCTTGGCTTATATATGATAATATTGTAGCACATAGGGATAGTAGGATAAGGCTGCATTTATGAGCAATTTTAACTGTAATCAATGATTTGTAATGGTATATAGGTCATCATTCTACTGGCCCTGCTCAAATTAGTAGTTATATGCTTGTATCTGCCTGACCAGTTTAATCGGTTAACGCAATAAGGTTGATACTTGATAACTGCTGGACTGATTAAGTACAGTTCTTTTTATGGTTTATCATGCCATCTTAGTGCATATCCTGACTAAAATTTGACCTATTTATTGAAGGGTGGGGATTATAGTCAATTTTGAAAATTTTCAATGATATGTTCTAGTGTTGAATTGTGACATTTGGAGTGCCATATATACTATTTTCGTATCATGCAAGCCAAAAGTGGTAAAAATTGATGAAGTTTTTTTTTCTTTTGTTTATCAAACAACATGAATTTGATTCACGTTTAAGGGCTTGTGTACTGAATCTACAAGTACCAATCAACATAAAAAAAAAAAAAAAAAGTCTTTTGAGTTGAGCTGGAATAGAATGGGCAGCTCCATTTCCTTATAATTTTTACTTCCAAATAAATTGATATCATGTACATATCTCAGCGGATAAAGTATGGTGTTGTGAGGATGCATGATTTAGCAATGGATGTACTTAGCTGGAACCGGTTCTACTTGAGTGGCCGCTTGCAGAAACCTGTATGTTTGTACCTGAGGTCTGCTTTAAGTTTTTCTTTTGTTCCTCAAAATTTACAATGCTGGTTTCTTGCTTTCTCAGTGAATCAGTAATTATCGGATTATATAGTTAGAGGAGGGATCAAATAACTTTTACACAACTTTTGGTACCCCATCATAACCATGAAATTAAATCTCAAATAAATACATATTAATGGTTAAATAACAAAATTTTAATTGATGGAATGTTTTGTTTATATCAAATTTCATGTATAATAAAAAAATTATATCATTTTGATTTTATTTACATGTGAAATAAGCATTAACAAAAATCAACGGTTCAAATTTTATGATTTTTTTCTTCTCTCTTGATGACAATCGAAACAATGTTAAAATTTCATCGTTTCTTATATATATGTTATTGAGATGATTTAGAATACATCTAACGGTTTAGATTTATTAATTTATGTATAAATAATAATGTGGTTATTAAGGGTACCAAATTTTGTGGTTATTGTATCCCTTCTCATATAGTTATACTTGATTGCCTGTCTACTATATTTGCTGGTTAATAGTCACCATGTTCGATTTTTTTTACTGTTTCAGGGTTATTTGTTTTATGTTTTATTATCGTATAGCCTGTTTTCCTGTCTAAGCATGCAACAAAGAGAATAGTATAGTACCGGTTCAATAACAAAGAGCAAAACTAGAATTAATATATCTAAAGTGCACAAACTAGCAAAATCTATTGTGCGATTTCCTAAAATAATCTTGATGCAGGTTTGTGTGCTTGTTGATAATTGGGAGATAAGCAAGGTCAACACTCTTAATCTAACATTGGCACTGTCAGCTTCATTTCTCCTTTTGCCCGAGGAGTTCTCTGAGGTTTACTATTTTCTTAAAAGTTTATAATTTTCTTTTAGCTTGCCTCTATTTAATAGTTCTTCTTTTGCTTTCCCCCTTTCGCAGGATGATTTATATGCTAAAATTTGTAGCTTGTCATACATGGGTGACCTGAGGATGTTATTCGCCGAAGATAAAAATAAGGTCAGCACAGACATCTTGAGACATTGTTTTCAAGTCACATTGTGCCCACTTTTAATCACTTATTAGCTGACTAAAAAGGATGACAGCAGCGGCTGCTACTGATACCAACCCGGATTTGGCCTGACCTGTCCAAAGTAGATCCTGCCCCATCACACGAAAGCATTAACTCTCTTTGATATTTGGGCTCAGAATGGCCAATTTTATTCCATCTGTCCTTGGGCGACTTTTCAGTGTATTTTAAAGTGTGTAGGTGTTTAATTGAAGCTTACAGTAGTTAGATCTATGTTAAGAGCTTATGCTTATGCTCGATACAAAGTCATCATCTGTTGAAACTATATTTTAGGTGAAAAATATAGTTGAAGGAAGCTTCAAGTTATTCCAATCAATGTATGGACCTCTATTACACGACTATTTGTCAGAAAGGCTACTCAAAGTTTCATCATTTGGAGGGACAAAAACTTATAAGCAGGTTGCTTATTCTCTTTCACATGAGTTCAGATGATTCTATAACTTTGTACCAACATTACTATTTCCATCGTATTTTTTTTTTTTTCCTTTTCCTGAAAATAGTGGCACACTGCACACATGTACCTTTTTTCATAAAATGAAACTACCATTTGTCCATCTGTTGTGTCACCAAAGATGAAGTAAAACTAATACCAGGTTATTAACGTGGTTGGCAGGACTGCAGTTCATCCTCGACAAACTATCTCTTTTCAACTCTGCCATGGACAATTCAAAAGCATGCAGGAGGGAACTCCACTCTAAGTCATAACGGTAATTTTCTTCTCCTGTGAAATGCTCTACGCTTATGAATTATTGATTATCATCACATGGGTACTCTTTTGTAGGAACAACGGGTCCTCAAATCGTAGTCTCATCAAAAGATATGGCGGCTAAGTGTGTAAAGAGAGGTCTGAGGCGGCTTGTCATGACATCAAGTGTGAGGCAAGCTCTGTCAGGTTTGATTGCCACTGGTGGTGTAAATGCAGCAAAATATCTCGGGAGAAAGATGTCCAAAGCCTGGCAATCTAGAATCTCGTGACCTGGAATATTGTTATAGTTCTTCGCTTTTCTGTAAAATAAACATTTTTCTTGGATTTTCACTTTACTAATTTTGGTATTTCCTTCCACAGAGATACCCAAATTTTGGCATGTTTGGTAAAATGAACCTCTTTATTGTGCAGAATGGGCAGATTTTCATTTTCTTAAATAAATTGCTACATAAACTAGTTTGGTGCATTACAGCTTCAAAAGATTTAGTTTCATATTCTTTCAGTATTCTAATTATTGATTACTGTGTCACTATGGTCCGTGTGATAGATGTCATAAAGCTTATTGTAAAAAAGATGAACCATATTATAGTTTGGCAAATTCTTCTATGTATTGGAAAATATATAGACCGTTCATTTGTTTCAATCAGATAGTTATGATATATTCTTAGAGCACAAATAAAGAGAGATACTTTATCAGTAAAATTTGAATCACTTGATTAGAAATTAAGGTTTTCCATAGAAGAACAACTCAGTTAGCTTTATTATGAGATGAGTGCAATTACATTGCATGATCAGTTCTAAGTTCCATGACTGATGAGTGATGAGTGATGGGAGGAACCCTTTTCTACAGCAAAACAGGCGTTGAACGAGTGCTTATCCTCTGATCAATGGCAAAGTGCGGCACCCAATCAAAAAGCTCGGTTTCGGTGGGTCCTACCTCAGTTTTGGTATGGCAAAGTGCGGCACCCCATCAAAAAGCTCGGTTTTGGTGGGCCCCACCTTGGTCTCTCTCTTTCTCTCTCTACCGGGCTGAGTTGCAGCAAGTCAAACGATATGAATTCGCGTTGAACAAGTCCCATGATCAATTGCGGTTGTCATTTGATCCCTCGCCTGTGTAACAATAATGAGAAACATCTTGTGTCCATTGAAAAATTGTACTTACGGACGTATACGGAATGTAACAGATACACTCTGAAATGTAATAAATACATCACAAAATGTAACATATAGATGCTATGGGCATTTTTTAATGGACGCTAGGTATTACCAATATAAAACTGGTAATTTTACAAATTGTCCTTCGTGCATAAAGTTGAAACAAACTACACTCCCATTAAAATTTTTTAACAAAACGTCCTTGTGGGACCCATTAACTTGTTTAGTAGTACTCTTCATTTATTTTCTCTTCTCCATTTCATCACATATTTCCAAATTCATTTTCATATTAGAAATTTTAGTTTATAATTACATAATAGAAGTATTTATTATTTGAAAAAAAAAACTTTGCCATTTTAAATTCTGAATACCCTTGATGTTGCTTTTATTTTAACATTTAAGTTTTAAATTTTTGTTGTGTCAAATTATCATAATGATTATTTTCAGAACATTATACATTCAATCAAGCAATATTAAAATTATTTCCAAATTTAAAACATTATACATTGAATCAAGCAATATTAAATATTCAACGAAAATTTTAATTTTTCTAATTATTTGTTTACTAATTTAAAATATTTCAATTTAACACCTTAAACGAAAAACAAATGACAATTACAAGATATTTCGAAACTTAAATACAAAATGGTTTATGTATATAAATACTACGGTGTTATGTATAACAAAATGATGTTGGTGTTATGCACTTGTATCTCAACAACTGTAACTCTGATGGCTGATCTGACTCGATCAGTGCATTTCACATATCGAAATCTCATTGGACAGTGATAAAAAAAAAAAAAAGAGGGATCCATTGACAATAGTTATCTTGACAATCTTGATAATAGTTATTTTTAAAAACTTATAAGAATTCATGAACAATCTTAAAAATGAAAATTTTTTTTATAGATGCATTACTTAACTTATAGAGTGATAGTGTTTCAAAATTCAATCAATTTGAACATAATTTGATGCCTTATCAAAATTGTGTACATTTTTAAACGTTGCAATTTAAAGATCCTTAAAGAGATATTTAAATAAATATAATCGGAAACATAATCAATATTTCCGTAATTTTTTTTATTTTTAAGATTTTTTATAAATTTTTATAAATTTTTAAAAGTTGTCAAAATAATCAATGCATCCCTCTAAAAAAATATCCAGGCAACGCCGCAAGGTATAAATACAGAATCCAATTTTAAATCCATTGTTTTTTTTTTTTCTTTCTTTCTTTACTCCGAGGAAAGAAGAAGGGATCAACTTCGAAGGAAGCCACTCTCATCTCTCTGTAGTGGGTTACGTATAAAAAAGAAAGAGGTATTCCGGTAACCCTCACGCACGCACGCTGTGATCTAATTGAATTGACAAGAAAAGCTCCGAATTTCCGCATTGATCTCGAATTAAAGCCGATAGCTTTGTTGTTCCGGTACATAGTGGTTTTGGGTACTTCGATTTTGCAAGAATTATCGTTCTTTTTGGGTTTGGTATAAGGAAAGAATGGGGGAGCCGGAAGTGGATAGGAGGTTGCTCCGAGAGCTTGAATCGATGGGGTTTCCAACCAATCGTGCCACAAAGGCGCTTTATAGCACCGGTGGGTGGGTTTTTGATTCCCTGTTAAATTCAATTTATGATTTAATTTTTTTATGGGTACCGTTTGTTTTCAATGTGTTGTTACTGGTAGGAATCGGATATTGTCCAGAGCCATTTGGATGGTCCAAAGGATTAGGAGGGCCGTACGATCTAATTGTCGGTGATTGATCGAATGTGATTTGATCATGTGGGTGCTAAAATTAGTCTGCTGGTTATATTTAGAATGATCGATGGGGTTACACGCTATCACCGTTGATAAACATTTAAATTTAATCGAACGGTTTAGTCATACCTTTAGATGGAGACCGTCCAAATGGCTTTGGACAAAATTCTAGTCCTTACTGGTAAGGGCAAAGAAACAGTATCTGATGTTCTTTATTTGGAATTATTAGAGGTGGTACTGTTCTGTTCATATGATGATCTTATTGTGAAGAACTAATGTTTTCAGGTAATTGTAACCTTGAAGCTGCGGTGGATTGGGTCATCCAGCATGAAAATGATTCCGATATTGATCAGATACCACCACTGGTACGACTATTCGTTAGTGCTTTTATGTTCATTTAACCTGTCGGGCATAGTAGAAAGACATTGTTGGCTTGTCTAAGTGGTGCGTGCTGTGATTTGATTATTAGGTACGTATAAATATCGAAATTGAAGATGGGGACCAATTTGCCTCGCCAGAGGGGGTAAAATTGGAAGCAAGGGAAATGCAGTATGCCTCAAATTCTTTGTTTTCATTTACTGAATAAACTTTTCGAAAGAATTATTGAGTATGGAATTAGAAAATTAGGAATAAAGCACATATGCGCTGGTAACTCAGTAATCATGTTGCTGAAATTGTTGTGTTTCTATATAGTTTTATCATACATTCTATTAATTCTGGTAGCTGGTACAGACACTGGTTGGCACAGTAGCCCTTTAATGGAAGTGTTATTTTGTTGACAATTGTTCTTGCTATGAATTTTCAGCGAAAATGCTATTCATAACACCAAGGTAGATGAACAGAAAAGTTCGCCAGATGTAGAAAAGGTACTTCAGTACTTGAAGTTTTGAAGTTTTTAGATGTTCTCTCTTCTTTTTGCTGCTGAGCCATAAATTTATCCAATATTCAGTATGGAACTTATTACATAAATCAGGATTTTTTTTTAAACCACAAAAGGTCCACAAATTCATTACACCTCAAGTCAGCCTGCTCTCTCCTGTTTGAAAATTAGCACATTTATCACAAATATCAAGGCATCGAAGTTGCCTTTGATGTCTTTTTTGGTGTTTAACCAAAATTATTACCCTTTTCTCTTTTATTGATGTCCTTTTATATTATTAAGGTCACAACAGCAATGAAAGAAACCACAATCCACGATCTGAAAATTACAGAAGATGAAAGAGAAAGGTATGTCACCTTGCAGGTTATCTTGAATCCAACAAATTTTCTATTGAGTTGAAGAGTTAGAGGAAGTTATTTTATAACTGCCTGAAAACATCTGTATTCTTTATTTCTAATATAAGCCGGGAAAGGGTATCTTGGGTATGTTTAAAACAAAGGGTATTTTGGGTACTTGTGTACTAAAATGTCTCTATATGTTGTTTTCGATTCATATAACAGAATTCTTTCAAGGATAAGAGCAAAAAGAGAGCAAGATAGTCGAATAAGAGAGAATCAGTTAAAGGAGGATCAGGTACAACTTAAGTTATTTTAATCAGTGCAAATTTATCTGGTGGCAGTGCCACTAGTTTTGTGGAACTTTTTGTCTATGAATGAGGAATCATGTTTTTTTTGTTTTCTTGTTAACTAAGATATGATCTGGACAAACTGGGTTGAAAAAATAAAAATTGTAGTATACCTGTACTGCTAGGTGCCGTAATAAAAATCACATCAGGCTGCATTGCGTTGCTAGTAGGTTGATTGGTATGATTCAACAGCTAAGGATTATATAGTCTTCCACTAGCTATTATTAATAGTTCTAAGTTTCTAATTCTGGTTGTTACATTGAAAAGAAGGAGAGAATGAGAACAAACAAGGAGCTGATGGAAGCTAAAAGAAGATTGGAGGAATCTCAGAGGAAACGGTGTGTAAATAACATCCTGTCTCGCTAGCTTACTGGCAACCACCAACACTATCAATGTAGCATGAATAAATAATAGTCATTAGTTGTATTGTATCTTGTTTCATTGCTTTTTATTCTTTTCTGTTTAGCGTACCTGTTATATGTGGTACCGCCATTTAGTATATTTACCTCGATTCATTTTCTGCACTGCTGCAATAAGTGTGTGTTGTTTTGCACAGCTCGCTAGAACAGACAGATCTAGAAAAGGAGGATGATAGAAGAGCTAGAGAGAGAATCAAAAGACGTATAGAGGAGGATAAGGTACCCTTACAATGCTGCCAGTAAATTATTGGTTCAGAGTCGGATTGTCGTTAGTACGATATTAATCTAAAGAGTTAAACCCATGTTTATTTTTTATGCTGGGTACAAGCAGAGATATTTTTTGTTTTATTATTTATACTTTTCATGATTGGTACAGGCCGAAAGAAGGATGAAGCTAGGTTTGCCAATTGGGACTACAAAAGCTGAAGAACCCATTGTTTCTCCCATAAATGAAAAGGTGCTGAGAACTGTCTCATGAGATTGAAATTATTATATTAGTTCTTCGACATATTTCGAGAAGATCAACTTGTAAGGATCCTTTTATCGATTGATTAGAAAGTAGATGTAACACCGTCGGTGAAGCCAGAGCAATTTAAGGACTGCCTGAGATATCTTAAGAGAAATCACAAGGTACATTATTCATCTTCTCTCATTCCCCCCTGTTGCTCTCTCTGAACCGATTGCATTTCAGGATGAGAATGCAAATGTTAAGAGAGCATTCCAAACACTTCTGAGGATTGTGGGCAACATTGCGAAAAATCCAGACGAAGACAAATATCGAAGGATAAGGCTGAGTAACCCTGCATTCCAGGTACCTGCAAATTCTCTATTTTCCCTCTGCTTTGCTTTATAACTTATAATACATACTTTCTAGTTCCACAATTTTTTAGCTTAACAAATACAAGCAAATTGAACAGGAGAAAGTAGGCAACATGAAAGGAGGCATAGAATTTCTAGAGCTTTGCGGGTTTGAAAAATCCCAACAAGGAGGTGAGCTCTGCCTGTTGATGCCAAGAGAGAACATCAATGTGCAGCTTCTAAATTGGGCAGGGAATGAACTCCTTTCTGCCATGTCTAATCCCTACTTCGGCCTTCTCTCCCAATGATGCTAGAGCAATGAAAAAAATCCATTCTGATATCCTTGCTTCAGATGTTACTGCTAAGCAGATTGGATCATTTATGTATACTGATTATAGTTGTTATAGTTGATAGAAAGATTGCATGTTCATAGTTAATGTACAAATATGCTTTCAAATGTGCATGCCTCCAATGTTATGATAGTATTAACCTGAGCAAATTGAACAGTGACATAACTTCTAATTTTATCATATGCTGCCCCTTAAAAGAATGAAAAATATGTAAAAGAAATCCAAAGAGAAATATAACCAAGTATAACTAGAGGAACAAAACTTTCTGAAAAGTTTCCAAAAAGTTCAAAAAATGGAACTCTCCCTAGTTTCTGAAAATTCTAGATCATCAAACAGATTTTGAGGAAGGCCAGTGCCACCTGCATCTAACTTGGGTCTCTTATTTGATCCAACCAGACTGGGATCGGACAACAAATTCTTTGGTTGTGCAACTGAAACAAAAGCCACACTTTTCCTCTTATCTTCTTGCCGTCTCAAAATATTTGGATTCGCCTCTTGAACATTATCTTCACGATTCATGCAATTAACTTCTCCAGAAGAATTATCATTGAGTGAAGTTGCACCTGTTGGCTCTGCTTTAGCCTCCATTAACTTGTCTGAAAATAATTTATAAAAAAAAATAAAGAATAAGCAAGGTCATTGAGAACCCAATTAATTTCAAAACGAGGTCCAAATCAGTCAAAATGATAAAACTGATGCCACAGTTTTTTATTTCGATTTTGCAAAGATGTTGGCTATTCCTATTTTGCTGAAAACAAAATTGAAGGAAGACGTAATACAAGACAAATAATGTTAACAATGCCATTCCCCTTGAGCTCTTTTTTTACTAGCAAAATTTGCTCCCACAACCTCCGAACACTTAAACAAATTCCTATGCCCATATCTTTCTACAATCAAACAAAGAATAAAGGGTAGAAGGATTTTCAGTGGTATATAAGTTTTTCAAAAAGTTTGATTTTAGTAATTATAGATCAAAAAGTTGTTTTTTTAATTAATTTTATTACACCAGAATGTTGCTTGGGTTGATAGAACTAAAACTTTAATCAGTAACTACAGGGATTCTTCAAAATGAATGTCAAATAACAAAAATGCTCATGTGATAATTTCCACTGAGCATCTGGCATTGTAATTTCTTATTTGAGCAGAAAACAAAAGTTTGCTTTGGTTAACACTGACAAAGTTGTGCAGGATGAGGAATATATAAGAGAAGAATACAAACCTTCATCAAAAAGGAGGATAGTACTGTATTTGATTGTAGATTCACAAGAAATTGCAACTTCGTCCTCACTATTGTTTTTCTTTTGAACTTTCTCAAGCAATACAAACTTGTCTTGTTGCCATTGACATTCTAATATAACCACTTCATTCTTTACAGGATTGTATTCTCTGAATGCCTACAATATAGAATATGATGGCACCATAAATATTTGCTTTATCAACATAAATGCATCATATAACTTGTTTTCCAAGTTAATCATCAACGCAGTCTGTAAAATGCTCTGAGAAATAAAGGGAAGAATAGACACACCTCTATCCCATCTTCTATAAGCTTAACAGATTGCTTGCTTTGTGATATTTCTGAAATCTTGTTAAAAACAACTACAACATCTAACAGCATCTGTTTGCAAAATAAAATAGGACCCACATTAGTTGTAACAATTTTACTGGACAAATAAATTCAAAGATGGTAATAATTTCAATAACTGTTTCACCAAGGACAGAGATAATGTATCCCATTACAGGAGAAAAATAACAAAATGACATATAAGAGGTTTCATCTACTCTCATAAAACAAAAATATGTATCCTATAATATTTATTATTTATGTTTTAAATGATTCATACTCACTATCAATTCTGGCATAATTACTCACCAACATGAGGGAAGTATATGAAGTTTTAAATTGTACATTCAACATCTTTTAATTGAAATCATAATTGGACTTACTTAAATTCATTCTAACTTGTAAATGATGAACAGCATATATATATATACTTTTTTGAGTGAAATGAACAGCATATATCACTTAAAAGGTCTAACTAACAGCAAATCGAAAATGGTAATTACTTGTTGCACAATAATCCTTATCCGTCCGAGTAAAGCCAACACCATAGTCGAAAATCCCACGAAAAATGATTTTGCCAACAACAGAGATATCTGGCTACAAAACTTAAGGGAAATCAATCAACAGAAAATAAAGTTTTTATTCAGTTTGTACATCGATAATTCACACCGCAACAACAAGAGGAAGTTGAATTGGATTTGTAATACTCAAAAAGTATCTCTTGATGGCATACTAGAAAATTGTGCAGTGACAAATCTTCTAATAGCAAAATCTAATCCATTAAGATTCTGAGAACAACTGAAGCTCATGTCTCAGCACCGAAACTCACTTTCGTTTATGTTCTGGTGAAATAATAAACAAATACAAAATATAAGAATGAAATAATTTAATGCAATGAGGATACATTGCAGCCTTAATAACAGGTTTGGGCATCTGTGTTAAAGGGAAAAGAGGAGAAAGAACATTAGTAAGTTAAATAAAGCATCAAATAGTTGCAAAAGAAACAACATGAGACAGTAGACTCAAACTTTTGACCGGCTTATGTGATGTTTCGATTCAGCCTTGGACTCTACCATTATAACGTAAAGAATAATCTACAGAATGACCAAGAAAAAAAAAATGAAGAATATTAATATAATGCAATGTTAAATTGCACCTCCGAAAGTAGCCTCGCAACACCTAAGAGCCTCGAGTGATAGCTATAGTTTGCACCAGTGCTTTGTTTCTTCGCCCTGATATATTAATATATTAAATTGTAGCAAATGAAACCAAAGGAAAAGGATGCCAATTGAAACTGATGATTTCCTTTATTTCCTAGCGGAAAGTTTCTACTGACTACTGGTGCTTAATTGCAGTTCAACCATGAATTTGAAGTTTTTACTGATGAGGATTGATTCGATTCCACATTCGATTTGATTATCTGGAAAAGGAGATTACCGGCTTGAAAGCATGGCTCTTTCAGCAGGTCTTTTACCCCCAATGATAGGAAAAAGCGCATTCAGTATTTGCGGCAGTTTCGTGGCTTGCAGCAACCTCAGATCTCTTCTCACCTAATCAATCAAAAGGGGTGGATGTATCATGTAAGCATCTCAGCATATCCATCATAATTCATTTCTCAGCATTGTTTGCTGCAGATTCTACAATAGTCATTTAAGGATGCTTAATTCTTCTAAGTAATAACCTGATGATATTGATCTCATATATATTTGGGATTACAACTAGAGCTTGCATAGAAATTCTTCCATGGGAAGCTAAAGCTAAAGCTGACCTTGAGGAGGTACTGGAAATAGCGGGAGCGCCGGTGCTGGTTCTTGTTCTTGTACACGACGCGATCGAGCACGGCCGATTCCGCGTGCAGCTTGGAGATGAGCGACCGGAGCCTCTCCTCCTCCTCCTCTCCCATGGCGCCAAAACCCTAACCCCGGCGGAGCCAAGCGAGTGGCCGAGGAGGGGAGAGCGATTGATGAAGAGAAGAGAGGCTTCGGAGCCGGAGGGAGGCGAATGACCATTTGGTCCGTCCGATCTGCATCGAGTTCGTGTCCGTCAATCTCAAGAACCCCACCATAAACCTCGTCCGTCGGATCAGTTCAAACTCTTTCTTAGTACGGGCCCGCCGCCCGCTCTCCACCAATTCATATCCTCTGCTGCGCAGGAAATTACTGCGCGGCGCTCCAACCATTGGATATGCCTCGCGATTCGCGCAAATCAATCTGAATAAACCCTCCCTCTAATCGGCATCGTTGATTCGCTGGACGGACCGTCCATATTATTTATTTGATGGGCCCTCCGGAGTGCTCATCCCCTGACTCAGTGCATTGTGCAGTTCACAACGTCAGCCGTTGGATCGTCTCGAGATCCTCTGGAACGAATCTCGAGACCATCCAACGGCTGACGTCGTGAGCTGCACAATGCAGTACACCAGGGGTATAGATGGGTCCGGATGGAATTCATATCCTCTACTGCGCAGTAAACTGCTGCACAGTACTTCAATCGTTGGATCTGCTTTGAGATTCGTGCAACTCAATCTCAAAAAACCCCCTATAATCCACATCGTCGATTTTCTGCGAAGTACAATACTGCGCAGCAGAGGATAAGCCCCCGTCCGGATGGGTTCTGGGCCGCAGCTCAATTGTGTAAACATTAATTAGTTCATCACTGCCGCTTCTCACTCACTCCTGCCGTCGTCTTTCCTTCGATCGGACGGAGAGTTCAGCTCTCGAGTGGCGAGTGGAAGCGGGTGTGAGGTCAGCTGGTCAGGTGCTATTGGTCACCGGGTAGTACTTACTAGGTATTGTCCGTCTTTTACTTTTAGCATATTTGATTGTGCATCTCAATGTGTGCGGTGCGGTGCGGTGCCTGATAGAAACATAAGAAAAGGGAGGTTGATAGCTTGTTTGATGCTCACTGTATGAATTTTTAGTTTCTTTGCAGTTTGCATACATTAAAAAATTAATGGGTTGATAACTGTATGCAATTATGTATCTCACTCTAACGTATTTTTTGAATCGGTTGCAATTGAGTATTTAACATGAAATTTTTAGGCTGTTAAAAGTTTAGCACTTTTTCCATGGATATTATTTAACTCTTTTGAGTTTTGAGGAATCGAATGGGAGATGAGAGATGAATGGTAGTTTTGTTACATGTGTAGAAAAAATTTAAAAAAAAAAAAATGTGTTTAGATGTGTTAACAATGAGGCAGTAATGCAAAGGTATAAAAAATGTGAGGACACAAAGAGGGTTATTGTTTTTATTAGAATGATTTTATTTTTCTTCCTTTGTGTACTTTTTCTGAGGAAATGGGTAGCTAAAGAATTTTTTAGGATTATGGTTTATTGACTGTTCTTGTAATTGCGAGAGTTAGGTGAAGTATATTGTAATATTATTTGACTATTAGAACAAGTTTAGTACGACGGCATTATATTAGAAACTTTTTTGTTGCCAGCTTTTGCTTTTCTCCTCTGCCCATAAATTCCTCTCACGTCTGTCCTGACCGTCGCTTTTCTCACAGTGTGCGAAACCTAACTATTTTACTCAAGTATGGTGAAGGCAATATTGAAGAGTCCAGTGTCACTGGGATACCACATGCCAGCGGAGTGGGAGTGTCATGAGCAGTGCTGGATGGGTTGGCCTGTATGTTTTTCTTTCTCTTTCTACTTCTCATAAAGCTTTTAACTTCTCTATTTTCTCAACATTGTAAAGGTTCCGAAAAGAAACTCCTAATTATACATACATGGATCATATAAGTCGGATCATATAATTTGTAGGAAAGGCCTGACAATTGGAGGGACAATGCGGGCCCCGCTCAAAAGGCATTTGCTGACGTGGCTTCCGCGATTTCTGAATTTGAGCCTGTCACTCTCTGTGTTAGCTCTGAGCAGGTAATCAAAGTACACCAACCCATTGAAAATTACTTATTACCAGCCTCGTAGTGATTATAATGGTTAATTCGTGGATATCGTTCTCTCTGTAGTACGAAAAGGTCTATTCTTTGATGAGTAATAAGCCTTCCATAAGGGTGGTTGAAATGAGCATGAATGATGCATGGTTCCGTGATACTGGACCCACAGTAAGAGCTTTCTTTTTTATTGCTTTTAGAATTTTCTGCATGCCCCTCTCTTGAAGCATTTGTAATAGTTATATGTTATAACTTACAAAGACTGTAAGGCTAATTTGTCAGGAATTGAAGGTGATGAGTTATATAAGTTCTAACTTTTAATTTGAAGAGGACAGAAATTATGCAAGCAACTTTGTTGTTTCTTTAAAATTACTCTTCAGGCGAAACCAATATTTGGGTTAATGCATGGGATATAATCCAAAATTTACTAAGAGGGGCTTCCTTCATAAGTAATTACATTATTTATTGGTCAGAAAGTATGAAATATTTTTATTGAATGTGTAAATAACATTCATTGGATATTAGTTCGTTAGGTGTGATGTGAAATCGAGCATGTCAAATGAAACAAGAGTTGCTGGAATTGATTGGCAATTTAATTGTTGGGGAGGTAATAATCACTATTACCTACTTCTATAATATAATGACTGGTTCATAGTATGTTTATTAGAACATTTGATAAAAGTGAGACTTGGCATCAAGAAGTTATGAAGTCAAAGCTAGTTAAAGGAATCCTGTTTGAAGAAGTTTTTGCTTTGTTCTTTGCTAAGGTGTCAGGAAGCTATTCTATTGTCAGTTGTTACTGATGTTTATTTAATTATTTCACATTGTTAATTTAATATTGAAGGGTCTGATGGATGCTATGATGATTGGAGCCTCGATAGTCTTGTTGCCAAGAAGGTATTCTTGTTTAATCATTGGAAATATAAACATGCTAGCTATTAAATAATTAGAGTTTGGTTTCTATATTTGTCTTTTTTTCATATTTTTTATTGCTAATTTGTATTTTTGTAGATTTTAGAAATGGAAAAGCATGCACGATTTCCACACAAGATGGTTCTTGAAGGAGGAAGCATCCATGTAGATGGAGAAGGTAAATTTTGTAAACAAAAGGTTGCAACTCATACTTGACCTTTGTATTAGTTTAGTGGATCCTATAACCCATAAATCGCATATATTTGGGTGTAATACTATTATGGATTTCTTTGGTGCCTATCATATCAACTTTGACCAGGTAAATTTTCTCCCAAAATTTGCTACCATTTGCATATAGAACCAAGCCATCTGACAATTAACTCTCTTTTTTTTTATATGGATCATTATGACCGAAGAGTGTTTGACTGCAGGCACATGCATAACAACAGAAGAGTGTTTGCTAAATCCAAATCGAAACCCTGACATGACCAAGGTTGAGATAGAGAATGAGCTCAAGCAGTATCTTGGTATTGAAAAGGTTATTTGGCTACCACGAGGGCTTTTTGGTAATTTTTTTCAACATCTCTGACATGTCAATTCAACATATTTTTATAACTTGAGGATTGCAGAATAGGGGCTTATTTCATTATTACTTTGACCAAATTTCTCTGTTTCTTTTTTTGCTCTGCTTGTGGCAGATCATGTGCCATACTCCCTATGTATTGATTTTTCTTAAAATAAATCAGGTGAATAGTGTAATAAAGTGCATAAACATAAATTTGCACAATCTAATAAGTTGAAGATAAACAGAAATGCACACGCATATAAAGAGCACAAAGAATAATCCATGTTATTCTTTCAGGGGACGAGGACACAAATGGACACGTAGACAACATGTGTTGCTTCATAAAGCCAGGTGTTGTGCTTCTTTCATGGACCGACGACCCATCAGACCCACAACATGAAAGGTCAATTGAGGCACTTTCTGTACTCACTAGTTGCACAGATGCGAAAGGGAGGAAAATAGAGGTGGTAAAAATTCACACACCAGGTCCGCTTTACATGACTGAAGAAGAGGCTCAGGGACTTGTAGATACGGTAGTATTTCTTAAACCAGTTTTTTCCACCAAAATCTAAAAAATCCCCCATGCATCTTTCCTCTCCAGCAGACATACATAAAAAGGGGTTTAAGGTCTTATTTTATTTTTTTTAACAAAATAGCCAGTTGGATGTTGTTATCATCTGAGGGATATATGATGAATTCTCGTGCGTTTCAGAGATATGATAACTTCTTTTAATGCTTATAAAAGGGGCATGCGGTTCCTAGGAAGGCTGGTACGAGATTAGCTGCTTCATATGTGAACTTCTACACTGCAAATGGTGGGATCATAGCTCCTAAATTTGGAGATGATAAGCGAGACCAGGAAGCATATGATGTTCTTAAAAAAGCATTTCCAGATCACAAGGTAGTTTTTACATTTTGCACATTGCTGCATCATTTTCTTCCTCCGTTTGATTAATTTTAATAGTTATTTGATGGCTGACTTTTCTAATTGGTGAGACAGTACTGTCACGTATAACTAACTATCAGGTAAGTAGCAGAAACAATACAAATCTAAATGTGTGCAATATATTTACCATTTGCTATTTAACTCAAGTTTCAAATAATTGAACAGAATGAGAATCAAACCTCTTGTATTCTTTTCTTTTCTTCTCCATCTGCCCATGGTTTTTGTGTACCAAGATGGTGTTATCCAGTGCCAACATGTCCTTCCCACATAAACACCATTGTTATAGCACACGAGATGGTATTACGACGAGACCCCACATCCAGTTTGGTTGATTTCTCTTACCTTAAAATTATTGATGGTTGACTGCAGGTGGTGATGGTGGAAGACGCAAGAGAAATAGTCCTAGGAGGGGGGAATATACACTGTATCACACAACAGCAGCCTGCTCCTTTGTCGCCTAATTATTGACAACGATCATCTCCGCTCGGTGTGCTCTGTGCTTGTTATTATGTAAGTTCTACAGTGTGATCATGTTATGTAAACTAAATAAGCCTTGTTGAGGTTGCTCTTTGTTTCACTAAATAAAAATTGATGTAAAGTTTCTAAGTTGTAAACTCACCTTAAGAAAACGCCCTTAATGAGTAAAATGTTTTGATGCTTTCTCCCTAATAATGGGAGAAATGTCAAAGAAACTCCTTGCACTGCGTAATTGTCCTCTACTGCGTAGCAGCTCATGCTACGCATACGACGCACGGATGAACTTTAGACTTTTAGGGGGGGATTTTGAGATTGCCACTACATAAATCTTAGGATAATCCGACGGTTCACCTGCTGTGCAGTAGGTGATATGAATCCCCTTGCACTCGCTCCATCTTCTTACACTTATTGTTGATAGAAATGAAATATCCTTGATAGCAAGTAATTATACGAAAATTACTCATCCAAAAAAAGTAAAAAACCCAAGTCACTCCGTACACAATCGGGTCCAAATGTGGGCTGCAAGCCTGCAAAGATGTCGAATAGCAATATTGTTGGATGTGGCAGTACCTGCCTACTTCTCAAAAAAAATATATATATATTGTTGGATGTGGAATGCAATATTGTTTACTAAATAACATTTTACTTTTTCAAATAACTCAAAATATTACTATTTTTTTTTTTGCTTTTCTAACATTCACTCTTCCACATTTACTAATCCAACAGTAATATCAAAGCGCTATTTTTTGATTTACCAGATGGACCCTTAATATATAGAGGAGGGATCCATTGACAATACATATTTTGATAATCTTGACAATGGTCATCTTTAAAAATTTGTAAAAAATCTTAAAAATGAAAAAAGTTTATGGAAGTTATGCTTGACTTATAGATTGATTATGTTTCCGATTATATTCAATTTAAGCGATATTTGATAGCTCTTTAAAGATCTTTTAATTACAACCGTTAAAAAATGTACAAAATTTTGATAAGGCATCAAATGATGTTCAAATAATTTGAAATTTGAAACACTATCAATTTATAAGATAAATAATACATCCATAAATTTTTTTTCATTTTTAAGATTTTTTATGATTTTTTACAAATTTTTAAAGATAACTATTATCAAGATTGTCAAAATATGCATTGTCAATGTATCCCTCCTCTAATATGTATAGATTCTCTATTAGATTATATTTTTGTCATGGATTTTCACTATGCCATTAGCCCATTATTACCCATTAGAATCAATTTCATATCCTCTACTGCGCCGTAAGTTACTGTGCAGTACTCTGGCCGTTGGATTGGCCTTAAGATTCGTGCAACTCAATCTCAAAAAATCCCCTATAATCAACATCGTTCAATACTGCACAGCACAAGAATTCCTCTCAAAAAAAAAAAAAAAAAGTAAACAAGAAGGAAGGAGACTCTGCAACTGCAAGCTACCGAGACCGAGTCAGTAAAGTCAACCAACCGCTCTGCTTGTGTCCAGTACTCAAAATGGCTCCATCCGTGATCCGCGACTGCTGATTCTGAACCGTCGATCAGGGAACGAACGATGGATAATAAATCGACGAGCGATGCTTTATTATTATTATTATTACTGTCACATGCATCTTGCAAACATACGATTTGCCAAAAACAATAGTCGTGTCGTCAGCAGAGAAGACAATCCGAGGAGCAGTAAGTAACTACATTCCGCTTCCGCAGGACAAAAGGCCCGCCCCAGCAGAGAGTAGGGACTGAGTAAGGACAGAGGAGGGAGAGGAGGATATTTTGTTTACCGCAAATTCGTGCACTCAAATAGAAATAAAATAGTCACGGATTCTTATCTTATTTTTACCTATTAAATCCTGGAATGGATCAATGGATGGACGTGCTGGTAAATGCGCATGTCATGTGATCATGTGAGTTTATTAGTTGTCCCGACTCACGCCCCCATCACTTGCCATTTGCCAAGCCCTCATTTTTGGTCCATAGTTCATACCTCATAGTTAATGCCAAAGAGTCAAATACTAATTACCCAATTACCAACTGCAGTCAGTAAAAGCGATTTTACAGTATTTTTCTTTTGTTTTTTTTTCTTCCTTTTTATTTATTTTTCTGTTTATCTAGAATTTTATTGTTGTTTCCTGCAATGCAGATCCAAATCGAGCTAAACTAAATCGAGCACAATCGAATTTGAAGTAAATTGAACCAAATTAGTTCGAATTTGGATGGATCTCGAGTTTCAGTGAGCTCAAATATTATAATTTTTACATTTATTTTCATATTATCGTAAATAGTTAGAGCATAATAAGTATATATATTGAGTGAGGCTATTGCGCTTTGCAAAGCACAGTGACTAGTGCGTTTCGGCCTCATATCTTCTCAATTGTAGCTCGAATGACCAATCCAAGTTGCTCTAATATTAGAACCTAGATGCATACCAAAATTTTCTATTGTTAGAGTTTTCTAACTATTTTTTTGAATTTTTGAAAAATGACCCATTTTATATAAAAAATTTTTTGCTTTTTTTTGTACAACTTTCAAAAAAAAAAAATAGTTAGAAAACTCTAAAAATGGAAAAAAAATCGGTAATCTATAAGGTTTCAATATGTACATTGTGTTGAGCGACTTGGATTGACCATTGAGTTACGGTTTTGACGAATCGAGCCAAAACGCGCTACCTCACTACGCTTTGCAAAACACAATAGCCTCACTATATATATATTTGTCTAGTTTAGATTAGAGTGAGGCTATTGTGCTTTGCAAAGCGCGGTGGCTAGTGTGCTTTGGCTTCATATCTTCTTAACCGTAGCTCGAATGACCAATCCAAGTTGCTCACATAATCTTGATATTGAAACCTAGTTGCATACCAAAATTTTTCTATTTTTAGAGTTTTCTAACTATTTTTTTGAATTTTTGAAAAATGACTCATTTTATATACAAAATTTTGTGCATTTTCTATACAATTTTTAAAAATCCAAAAAAAAATTTTAGAATACTCTAAAAATGGAAAAATTCGGTAATCTACAATATTCAATATATAGATTGTGTGGGAAACTTGGATTGCCTATTCGAGCTACAGTTTTAAAATAAAAGGCCAAGCTCACCACCTCACTGCAATTTGCAAAGCGCAATAGCCTCACTCTTTGGATTATATATTTTAATTTATCTATATTTTATTTTTATTATAAAATTTGGCAAATTTGATTGCATTCATTTAACAACTTAATGAGTATATTTCATTAATATAGTATTGAATTAAGTATATCATTACGTACAATATTAATAAAATAATCTAAAATATGTGCAAATTAATATAAATATCGAGCTATTATTAAATCGAGCCGAAACCAAATCATGGAAAAACCGATGAAACAAGCCTCGAGTCAAGCTCGCGTATTGTGTTATGTCAAAATATGAATTTATATTTTTTAAGATTCAAAATGCATCTATAAACTTTTTAATATTTATAATATTTTATTTGAATTTCAATTGTTGAGATTGTCAAAATATACAGTGTTCACAATCAACCAATCCCTCCCAGTTTTTTTTAGAGAAACATCTTGCGTCTATTAAAAAGTCGTTCACAGACATATAAAGAATGTAACAGATACATCTCAAAATGTAACATATTTCTCAAAGAGGAGGGATCCATTGACAATAGATAACTTGACAATCCCACTTTTTAAAAAATCATAAAAAATCTTAAAAATAGAAAATAGTTTACGGAAGTATTACTTAACTTATAGATTGATTATGTATCAAATTATATTCAATTTAAACAACGTTTGATAGCTCTTTAAAGATCCGTTAAATTATAACCGTCGAAAAGTGCACAAAATTTTGATAAGTCATTAAACGATGTTCAAATTGATTGAAATTTGAAACACTATCAATCTATAAGTCAATTAATACATCTATAAATCATTTTTCATTTTTAAGATTTTTTATGATTTTTTATAAATTTATTAAAAGATGTATTGTCAAGATTGTCAAGTTATCCATTGTCAATGGATCCCTCCTCTTTCTCAAATTTGATAACTTATGGACCTTATAGACGTTAGGTATTACTTTTTTTTTTATCACTAGGCCTAGGCTAGGCACTCATGTAGCACATTGGCTAAACACAAAAGTGATTTCATAGGACTTAAATTTTACGAATGCCCTCTATCTAATCTAACCCTATGGAAAGAGAACTCGGGATCTGCTGCCGCACTGCCAGATCTGCAGCGCAGATCCGACGGTGCGGTAGCCCTCGGGATCTATAAAAATCACTGAGTCCGGATCCCGAAGCCTACCGCACCGTCGGATCTGCGCTACAGATCTGGCAGTGCAGCAGCAGATCCGGACCCATGGAAAGAGACATGCATTATGCGTATGAATAACCATCTCAACACGTCCAATTTTACAGCTCACTGATACGTACCAGACTTCACAAGATTTTTGGAGGATCTATCTTAATTATATCTAATGCATTTTACATTTTCACGTACAGGTACGAAACACATCTATTGACCCGATTAAACTACACTACATTTGGATCAGATCCCGATCCAATCCAAATCTTGAAACCAATCAAAATTAATTCATTCATTCATGTGAATGTTGTTTTTAGTAAAAAAAAATATAGAAAAAAAAAACACGGGATCGAATCTGATTTAATATTAGGATATTGCTTCTATGCTCACACCCAGATAATTTTATTGGTTACAAATAAATTTTATAATGGGTAATATTTATTTATAATCCTTAGATCGAAAAGAAAATTTTTTTGGTGGGAGTATTGGAGTAAAATTCTTAATATTATCATGTTTGATGTGATTCAAAACTCGAAATAATATGAAAACGAATTAAGTCAGGTAGGAATATATATGCTCGTCGAAATCGATAGGAATTACAAAAAAAAAAAAAAAAAAAAATCGATTTAACCTGTTTCTGCCACAATTAATTACTAGCTAATATATTCTCTGTTTTTCATCAGGCAATTTGGAAGTAATTAAGTTGCTGAAATTATCTTCGTCCGAGTAATTTCATATTTCAGAATAGGTCTCTACACGAGACGAGATGCTGTAAAATAAAATAATACACAACCAACGAACTTCAACGAGCCCAGTCGGCAGTCACTCGGTAGTAAATTAACTAGTGCGTGCACCCGACGGACGCGAGCAAATTAAGAAAGATCGATAATTTTGATGGCGTACCGAGACAGCGATGAGCAAAATAAACTTCCTGGTTGGTTTCGTTTTGTGAGCAGGGAGGGAGGGACCTTGTACGGGATGCTTATCCTCTGACATGCTGCACTCGAACTCGGCAGACAGAGAAAGAGAGAGTGACCGAGGTGGGACCTTAGTTCGGTGGGTCGCACCTTCGGTCACTCTCTCTTTCTATGTCCGCCGGGTTCAGGTGCAGCAGGTCAGAGGATATGAATTCCTTTGTACGTACCAAGGAGTGCTCTCATCCTCTGTAGCGCTCGCTGCATGCATTGTGTAGCGCAGGATATAAACCGTTAGATCATCTCGAGATTCGAGCAGCACAGATTTCGAGATGATCTAACGGTTTATACATCTTGCGCTACACAATGCAGCGCTACAGAGGATATGACATCCGTACCAAGAGTCCAATCTGCTCTTCGGCCAGATTAACAAATAGAGCTATTTAAAAACATTTTGAGTACATTTTTGTATTACTTTGCATGTTATTGACATCTTAATACACTTTATCTTACTTTGATAAGTATTTAACATTCTTGAGATGCGATCTAAATAATATAAGACTGGATTTAACATTATAATGTGTATAAATAAGGCTAAAATAAAGTTATTTAAAGACATTCTGGATACTCTTTGATGTTATTTTCAATGTAACTGACATCCAAATATATCTATCTAGTTCCAACAAGTACGTACATTAACTGTGCTGAAGATGCAATTTAGTTTATTATAGAGTGATTTTTAATGCTATAATTTGTAGAAACGATGCTAGAATTAGTTTAATGCGAAAATAAACCTATTTAAAGGCGTTCGGATTTCATTGTAGTGTCAATTTGGGTATAAGATGTTTTTTATGGACAACCGTTCAATTTTCAATCTCTACTTTTATAAAAATCTCGTAAATACAAAAGTGACAAATCATAGCTTTTGAAAATTTTATTACCCTCAAGTTCAAAAGAAATTTGCTGAAATATTATTTATGAACAACATGGACCATTAAATTTGGGACAATTCATATCCCCCTGCACTGCATTGTGCAGTACACAATGTCAGCCGTTGGATTGTCTCGAGATCCATGCCAGCGCAGGTCACGAGACAATCCAACGGCTGACGTTGTGAACTGCAGTAAGTCAGGGGATTAGCACTCCATTTGGGGACCGGTCGACCAGACCTGGTCCAGACTCCAAACCAGAACCGAACCAGTGTCGACACCAATATATATATTTTACACTTTGACACTTTGTTGCAATGTGCACCGTAATTAACATAGGTAATTAAATTAACTAGAGCTGTGAATCGGACTTCGCCCCGAAAAAATAATATTACATAAATTGATAAAATATTAAAAATAAATATACATTTTCATAAATATATTTTATTAGATAAATATTGGACTTAATATATTTTCTATGTATTATATTTTTAGCTACATCTCAATTTATATAAAAGAATACAAAGAGTTGTAAATATTTTGAGTCTTAAATTGTTCTTAGGTACATCACGATATTATCTCTTTAATAAAAAATAAATAATTGAGCCATTTGATTAAGATAAATGAAGAGAGAGAAACAAAATCAATGGTTGAGATTAATGATGATGTGACATAGCTAAAAACCTTGGAAGCTTACCCCTCTTTCTAGAGTATGAATTATCAGAGCCACGAATTCAAATCTGCTGTTATTCCAAAAAGAAAAACAGGACCCTGTTATTCTATTGTGGACCGTTGGATCAAAATCAACGGATCAGATCAAATTGAAAAAGACCCCTAAAATCTAAAGTGAGCCAATCGGATCCGTCTATTTTGATCTAATGGCCCACAATTGAATAACAGGGTCCTGTTTTTCTTTGAGAATAACAGCAGATACGGACTCTCAGAGCCACCACTTCGAGTGGGTAAATGCTTAATTAATCACAGATTCACAGATTAGATCCATAATCATATATTAACTACATGGGGACCGGCAGTACTCTTTTTTCTTAAACCACGTGACCACGACTTGTAACGTTGCATGTACGAGATTGGATGGAACATTATTATTTATTTTCACAGCTCAAAGTAAAGTAAAGTGAATGATGATCATGTGCAGTAATGCGATGGGAGAAACTGTTTAATAAGGATTAACTAACGGTATGTAATGTAATGGGTGTGTCAGACTGTCACTGCTAATGGTAGTGGGTTTGAGTCAGTCAGTCTTCTTTTAATTTTCTTATTGTAATTAACTTGTATGTGAGCAATTTATATCCTCTGACCGGGTCACATGACCCAAGGCATGTGACCCGTTGGATCTCTTCGGGATTCGGTTGAATCCCGTATGTGAGTGCTTTTACTGATTGTTAATTAGTTTCATAAAGTGAAAGAATGTTTAGTTAGTTTGATTGGTATTTATGCAAGTTTAAAAGAAATAAAAGGAACAAGCATCTCTTATCATTGCTCAAACTGTGTCAATTTAACTGTTGCATTTTCCAACTTCCATGGCTTGAAATGCTTTAATTTTAGGTTGAAAATTTCATAAAAGTGAATTACAAAGAAAAAAAAAAAAAGCTGATTACCAGATCTTTGATTACTACATTACATAATATTGACTTTGACATTATCCACTAAGCCGACCAAAAGTTGGTGCCATAATTGGGTGAAGCAAAAAAAGGTTCTTATTGCAGTTTCTGTTTGAAATTAGGCATGAAATTATTAGTACTGAAACATAAAGTCACAGTCAGAAATGTCAATCCATCATAATCATTGAATCATTTGGAAGAACTTTATACATCTCACCAAATAATTAGGGTGCGTTAATTGTATAATTATGTAACAAATTAATATCGAATGTAATGTAATGTAACCGCTCCTAAATCACATTCCCACCAATTTTAAGTGTCCACTGTGCAATGCTCTCCGTGTAGGAGGCTGTGCGTACAAAACCCGGATAGACATTTAAATTTGAGTGGCTTTGACCTTTATCTTTATCTAAAAAAGAAAAAAAATTTAAGTGTCCACTAAAATACTGTCTGTACGTCCATAGATTATAAATTTTGTAATAGTCACATCCAATTTCATTACAATTATACCCAATTTGTAACGTTTATACTCTATGGACAGTCCATCTATAGATGCAAAGAGTGAGGCTATGGTATTATTAATAGTACATAATATAGGCATGTACTACGGCTTCATAATATAATTTGTTAAAGTTCAAATGATCGATCCAAACCGCTCAATGTGATCTCCGTATTTTAATGTAGTTCTAGACCAAATTTTATATATTTTTTAAAATTTTTAACTATATATTTTGATATATAAAAAAACCACATTTTTGAATGGTCGATGATGTTTTCATTAAGTCATTTTCTAATTATCTAAAAAAATAGTAAAAAGGCACCAAAAATTATAAAATTTGGTCTACAATGATATTTATATATCAATATCACATTGAGAGGTTTGGATCGATTAATTGAACTTAAAAAATGATAATATGGGCCGTAGTACGGACCACTTTGTACTATTAATAGTACCGTAGCCTCACTCTAGATACAATTACCCTCAATTTGTAATATTTATACTCTATAGACAGTCCATCTATGGACACTGGTTGTGGTGTGGGTGACACTCTTATTAAAAAATTAAATATTTTTCAACATGTTTGACATAACACTGCCACTGTATCAACTATTAAGTACTTACCTTTCCGGATATTTCATATATTTCTCTAAACACTAAACAGTAAATACAATTGGATCCTTGCAATAAATAAGAAATAATAACCGCCTTCCCCTCTTCCGGAAGGAGACAAAACGGCGACTTCTGTATTGCAATCGCAATTGCAAGGAGGGTACATGCGTAAATTCCCTCCACCATTAACCAACCAACCAACCAAGTTTCTAAAACTTAATTATTATTATTGAGATAATCTCTTTGTCCCCCATCATTTGTCCCCCTTAAACGTCCCCCATCCGTTTCTGCTGGAACTGGTATGAATACCAGTTGGCAAGTGGTATGAACACCACGATACATTCAGTATGAACACCCTCTGAGAGCTCTATAAACAATGCAAATTGGGAGAAAATTTTTTTTGGCATATTTTCCATGTGCAAAAATAAATTAAGCACGTGCTTAATTCAATTTCAGAACGTGATGAAAATCGAAGCGCACGCGGGTGTTCATACTGCTTATTCGCGGGTGTACATATCAAATGGTCTTGGGTGTTCATAGTTGACGTGGACGGGAGTTGGCATATTTTCCACATGCAAAAATAAATTAAGCACGTGCTTAATTCAATTTCAGCACGTGATGAAAATCGGAGTGCGCTCGGATGTTCATACTGCTTATTGGCGGGTGTTCATATCCAATGGTCTTCGGTGTTCATAGTTGACGTGGACGAGAGTATGCGCGCGGGGGACATTTAAGGGGGATTTTTTGTGGGGGACAGTTAGCATCCCTCATTATTATTTTGAGATAATCTCTTTGTCCCCCATCATTTGTCCCCCTTAAACGTCCCCCATCCGTTTCTGCTGGAATTGGTATGAATACCAGTTGGCAAGTGGTATGAACACCACGATACATTCAGTATGAACACCCTCTGAGAGCTCTATGAACAATGCAAATTGGGAGAAAATTTTTTTTGGCATATTTTCCATGTGCAAAAATAAATTAAGCACATGCTTAATTCAATTTTAGCACGTGATGAAAATCGGAGCGCGCGCGGGTGTTTATACTGCTTATTCGCGGGTGTACATATCAAATGGTCTTTGGTGTTCATAGTTGACGTGGATGGGAGTTGGCATATTTTCCACGTGCAAAAATAAATTAAGCACGTGTTTAATTCAATTTCAGCACGTAATGAAAATCAGAGCGCGCTCGGATGTTCATACTACTTATTGGCGGGTGTTCATATCCAATGGTCTTCGCTGTTCATAGTTGACGTGGACGAGAGCATGCGCGCGGGGGACTTTTAAGGGAGATTTTTTGTGCGGGACAGTTAGCATCCCTCTATTATTTTAGTCATTAAATATTCCTTCCTTTCCTTCTTCCGTCCATCCATCCATCATCCATTGCCTCGTAATTTGATAAATAAAGTATTTGTTTATTGTTGCCCGTTCGGTCACTGTCAAAACAACCACAACAAGCAAAGCAGAGAAGCAGAGAGGAGTAACAAGGGAAGAGGAGAAGACAGACCTAAACTCACTGACACTGACTGAACAGTGTTAATCAAGTATCAAATCGACTTGGTGTGTGACTGACTGTGTTTGTCTCGATGGAGGTTTAGGAAGTGGAACCGTTTTGGGTCGGAGGATTGATTGATTGGTTGGTCAAAAGATGGATTCTCATGGAGGCAATGGAGATCAAAAGTGGGTTTCTTTCCTTTTCCTTGATTTCTCTTTTTGTTTCTTGGTTTCTTCTTCTTTTTTGTAATTCTTTAATGCAGTTCATGATTTTTTTTTTTTGCATAAGATTAAGAATTTAAGACCCAATTTTGTCTTTGTACGAATTTACATCATAAATTCCTGTTTTATTGGAAGATAGACACAAGTGTAAATTGCAAGTGTGTTCTGCCCTTTTCTAATTACATCATGCTTTATTTTGGGTATTTGGGAAGAATTTACAAGATGCTCAATGCAATATTTTTTGGTCTTTTATTGCAGAAAATCACAAGTTGGGTACCATAAATTTCACATTCTATGATTTAAACTCGAGTTATGAGTAGTCAATTTCTGTAGAGTGTACCTAATTTAGGATTTTTTTTTAATTGTAACAACGAATTTAAAAGCGACATTTTGCTGTTTCCACTTAGTTACATCTAAATCTAATACACTTTTTTGACTTCCATTTGTTGGGTCGCTGTCTGAGATGAGAGCCAAATTAGCATAATGCTTTTGATTGTTTTCTGATGGGTTGATGGCGAATTTTCTGTTTATTTTGGTTCTACTTGAAAATGTGTTTGTGGTTTTGATCCTGATTGCTTTGTGCTTCTGATTTGCAGCATCATAATGTAATTCTATGAATCTATTTTATGATTCTGAAGGCACCAAAGATGATTTTGTTTTAAACTAAATCATAGAACAGTAATGGAGACCAAATTATGTTTTTATTTGTGCATTCATTGTAAGTAAGGGTTCTGTATGTCATTGTGATCTTTTCTTTTATTTGTGATTGTGATATAGTAATGATATTTACCTTGTCTTCCTATGCTAAATGTTTTTTTTTTATAAGAAAGACCCGAATAAGAACCGACAATTCATGCCCCCTTTTATAGATCTTTTAATATTTCTTCTCTTGTTGACCTGTTCTGCCATTATACTTGGATCAATTTGCACTTGATTATGTTTTTCTTGTTGAAAATTCTAGTGAATCTGCATATTTACCTTAAGATTTGAACCATATTTTCTTCATAAATCACATTTGTTAATTGGATATGATAATTGATGATCCGGTAAACTTCATGGAAGACATTTTTTGTTAGAAAACTTGCTGCCTGTGCAATCTGCACTGCCAGTATCTGATGGTTCATCTGCCACAGGCCCTTGATAAAAAAAAGGCTTTAAAAACAAACCAACAAATTTAGGAAAATTTTACAAGAACTGATCTTTACTGTACCAATTACTGTTACATTGTTGACCAGTTCTGGTACTGACACAATGCAGAATGTCTCCTGTGTACCACTTAAATTGGCGTTAGTTAGTTGTTGGTCAATTAAATTTATCTTTCTTTTCCTTAAGCTTGCAGTTTACCTGTATTAGTGTTCCTGTATGATGTGAATTAGAAAGTTGAGAGTACCTCTATTTGTGTCTGTGTATAAATGGAAGGGAAAAGGAGACAGTTTGGGTCGCTTTCTGAAAATATTATACGACAAAGGATTCTATTATTTTCAAGCATTACATAGGATTATTGATACATGATATTGTTGGTTATAAAGGGATATATATTTAGTTCTCTCTTCTTCATCTGGTAATCATTCTTTTCTTCAATATAATTTTTCTTTTATCTTGCAATTTTTGTAGTGATATGTGGCCATGGAGAGGTGTCGATTATGGACTGCAGGAAGAATCTTCACTCGGTAATTCTTCCAAATTTCAGTTCCTTTGCCACCATGAGTTCTGGGAAGTATTTTGAGCCAGAGTTTGCCATAATATAAACTCACAGTTCATAAGGCTTGTAAAAAAATAATATTTAATAGCCAAGGTTGTAAATGGCGCTTTTGTACAGTATTTACCTATTTGGTTGCAGTGTGTCAATTCTTGAGGTAGCATTGTCAAAATTTCACAGTACTTTCAATCTTAAAATTTGTAGCAGAATTATTTCATCAAATTGCACCTCAGATTTCAGCCATTTATTCATTTCTCATTCTTGTCATTTTTTATTGCTACATCTATTAGATATGTGGGGAGATGTGAATCAACATGTAGATGATCTTTTTCATATGCTTGATGATCAAACACCGATAAAAGATTGCTCACTAGTTGATCTCAGCTGCCAAGCTTCTGATTTGTTTGGTAAGTTTTCCACTGCTACCCCTGCAAATATCTTTATGTATAAATGACCCTACAAAAAAACTAAACAAGTATCTCATTTTAATATCTGCCTATTAATTTGCCCTTACTTTTTTTTTTTTTTTTTTTTTTTTTTTTTTTTGAGATTGTGATGGTACTTTTAGAGGTTCCATACAAAAAAAATATGTGAAGGTGGACAATTAGCAATATTCTTGTTTCCCATGGTATTCATACATAAGAATTCCTCATGTAATTTAGACTGTAAGAAATTTTGTGGATGTTGAAATCAACAAGACATCCTCATTTTGCATAGTCCGGAAGTATGTAGAATTTATTGCTCAGGCCTGTGTTCTTGTGTGTGATTTACTGTCCTGATTTTACACATTGTTCATTTTGGTTGTAGAGAAGGGCGACTCTGGAGAAATGATGGAATTGATTGAATCTTCTCAAATGAAAAGAAGGCGAATGTTACAGTTCAATTTGGAGAGTGATGAGGTCTCTCTCTCTCTCTCTCTCTTGCTCCTTCGCTCTGTGTGTGTGTGTGTGTGTGTAGAATCATTACAAGCTACTTAAATTTTTTTTCCGGTAGAAAGTCCTGGTTTGGTTCTTGCTAGAACCTTACAGTTGTAATACTGCTGTGCTGCATATATACTGTTGCACACCAGACTGACACTTTACCGACCAGGTTGACGCCAAACCTAAAAACAGATGATAGAAACATTGTTAGCAAGAATGCTGCTTATGCTGGTCTATATGTGTTAGGAACCATCTATAACTAGCACTCTATGAGTATCAAGTAGTTTTTTTTTTTTTTTTTTTTTTACCGAGTTTTAGAACCTCAGAATTATTTTCTCTGGGTTTTAACTTATATTAAATATTTATATAATAGACAATAGATTCAGCCTTGATGGAAGAAGATATTTTAGAAAACTTAGATTGGAATGAACAATGGAGCTTCAAGGTCTCAGGTGCACCAAGTTTATTGCTATATTTAGCATTATCTATGGATTTTGTTATTCCAGTTGTGTAGTTTTATAGGAATACTTGATGTATCCGCTCAATGCTTCTCTTCTTCTTGAACTTTTCTTTTAAAGGAATAGTAGATAGTAGATACCTTTGTTTTTTTTTTAAAAAAAAAAAAGAAAAATGCAGTAATTCTGGTAGTAAAAATGCAATTTCCTTTTTGGAAGCCTACTTATCAAGCGTTTTTGATACTATCTATATTCTGTTTTAGAGGGAAATTGTGTGCTGAATTGCGGAGGATTGGATGAGTGGTTAGATGAATGCCTTGTTGATGCTGACACTAAGGATACATCCGGTGATGAAAAAGAGTATGCATACTTCTATTACAATTTAACTGATCATCTGCAATTGTTTCATCAGGTTCATGTTAGATTGAGTTGGGACCTGTTAGGTCTTGGGTGGTGTCGATTTCTGTGGGTTTTTCTTTCTTCCAAAATTCTTTCGGGTACTTTGGCTTTGGATAAGGTGTTGGTTTTGTGTTGGTTTCAGTCTTAAATTTGCACTCTATATTTGTGAATGTTTCCTTCTCAAATCACTCCAATTTCTTCTTCTACATCATTCAAGAAAACAACCAATAATTGAATTCGGTAGACTGTCAAATGTGCAGTTTTTACGTGCAGATGACTTCGGTAGTGAGAGTTTCTAATTTTCTGTGGAAGAACCTTTTTTTTTCCTTTGATCGATTTTTTTTCTTCCCTTTTTTCTCTTTTTTTGATGGGTGGGTGGGTTCTTGTGTTGGGTGAAGGGACCGGGTCTAAGGTCATTTCATTTAGAACAGCTAAAAGGTACCGTACGAATCAGGTTCCATGCATGAATGTTTTTTCGTTCTAGATTTGTCTATTGTTTTTGATGTTTGGTCACTGAAAATCTTGCTTATCTTACTTTTATCTGCACTTATCTTAGTTTGTTGACATCAAAATTAATTTAATGCTACTTTAACTGCAGGAGTATGCAAATCACTTCTGTCGGCAGTGCTGGTTGTTCTGGTATGTCAATCTTCAACTGAATTACTAGGAAATATTTCATAATTTTAAACATGTCTTTTTTCAGTGGCAAATTTTTCACTGTATACTTTAGCTGAGTGATGTATTTTCTCAGTGGTCATATTTTGAATGACATGTTTCTCACTTTTACACCATGATTTAATGCTCGTCTTGATTTGATACAGAAGCTCAACCGGTGCGAGAAAATCCAAATGCATCCCTCCAGAGAGTTTCCAAAGGTTAGTACCTATTTATGGGATGAATTTATTTTTTGATCTTGCATTTTTATTAGCATTGTGCCATTGTTCCTTTTGGGGCTCTTTTTCATAATAGATATTTCGTTGTAGTTCTTTTTAATTTTGATGTCATAATTTGACAACTTCAAAGGATAAATTCTGTTTCCTTTATGCATATTCACTCTCTCATTGTGAACTTGTAGGCAAGAAGATCCTGATTCGTGCTCCCTCCAAGCTAAGCAGCTCAATTGCGTACCCGTTTGCACTGGTCAAGCCATGCGGAGGCCATGGCAACGTCACACTGAACGACATCAACCAGCGAATCCACGCCCCACCTAAATCCAAACTGAAGCACAGACTTGACAAGGACGTGGGCCGCTACATCACATCGACTCTCTCTGGGAAGCCTGTTGTCGGGCGAACAAAGATCCGCACTGAAGGCGGTAGAGGAAGCATTACCATTATGCGAACAAGGGGCTAGCTTGTCACATCTTGGGTTTTCACTCTGAGTCGAGTTTTGTTGCTCGGTGGAGGGGTGTATCTTTTTGAATGGTCGGCTTGGCCTACAACGGTCACCTTTTGTTCTCTCTGAATACTTCTCTGTGTTCGTATTCTGTGTGAGGTCTTTTTGTGGCACGTGATTATCCGTCACGATGCTTAGCGTTCGACTGTTCGGAGTGTGTCGAGTTTTTTGGAGACTTGCCAAAATGGCTAGTATATATATGGTTCTGGTTAGAATTTAATCTTATGGAATATGGTGGATTATAGATGGTCCCTAATTTTTGTACAGTGGCATATGATGTTTGTATGGCTTTCTTGGGAGTTATGATATGAATGGTGTTATCTTTTCAAGTTTAATTGGTGAAAGTTAAACAGTTTATATTTTCAATGGCATGTTCTGTCTTGTGGTTAGTTTCATTGTGATGATATAATTATAAAACATGTCTGTTTAGCATATGAAGAAACAAACATTGCCCAAGTTAGAATTTCAAAACTATGTACTACGAGTGATTATGCTATGGATTGGCTTACCAACTTTTCATTTTGAATCGAGCGGTTCTTTTCAAACAAGTTCTTTTAGTTGTATCCAAAAGATATATCGTAATTATCCGATTATAAAAAATGAACGGTCCATATTTCGTCCGATATATAGCAGAATTAGCCATGTACTACTTGACCGGGCCAAGTATATGGGCCTTTTTATGTTTTTCAAGTTTTTCTAGAACAATACTATAATATCATGAGGATTGAGTTTGTTAGAGACAGGGAGCCCATTCAAAAGAGACTAGAGCTGTGAATCGGGGTTTCGCTCCAAAAAAATAATATTACATAAATTAACGAATATTAAAAATAAATATAAATTTTTATAAATATATTTTATTATATAATATTGGACTTAATATGTGTTTCTATATAATATATTTTTAGCTACATCTCAATTTATATAAAAGAATACAAAGAGTTGCAAATATTTTGGGTCTTAAATTGTTCTTTAGGTACATCATGATATTATCTCTTTAATAAAAAAATTTTAGTTGAGTTATAACTAAGCTTATCCCTCTTTCTAGAGTATGAATTTGTTGAGCAGAAAAGAAATATGATTGTCTGAAAAAAGAGGTAGAAAAATTGCTGTATTTCTCTCAGATAGGGACAACTCTTATAATATAAATATTCATTTATTCTAAGCATTCCACAAAAAACAATTACTTCAACTTAGAAATTAGAAACCCCAAGTCAACAAGTCACAGCCCCTTTTTTTAGCATACCAATTCTTTCAATCAGCATCTTTTTATTCTTAAATTGTCACTGATTTCTTTGTTATCTCTTCAATCATTGGTTTAGTGAACACCCAGAATGAAGTAAAGAAAAAAACAGAAAAGTACACTTTAGTTGACTTGAGCCAGAATTTGTTCAGCCTGCACTTTCAAAGTTCAATTGGAAGGCGTTATAATATTTAAGGTTGGAATAATTGTGCAGGAAAAACAATTTATAAATTAAAAAACCCTACAAATAAAATAAAATTTTATTTGTAGGCGTTATAATATTTAAGGTTGGAATAATTGTGCAGGAAAAACAATTTATAAATAAAAAAACCCTACAAATAAAATAAGGACGTTGTAGCGTGCTTCCAACATTTTGGTAAACTCAACTCTTGGGATGTATATTTTACAGGAATATCATTCAAAAATATGCAAAATATAGTTGTTCAACTTATAGAATTTATTGAGATATGCATTTGACATATGTAAATATTTTAAACCAGCGACCTCCCACGAAGAGAATATTGTTATTAGCCGCTAGATTAAAAGATGATTCTTGATATATGTAAATATTGTTAGGGAGCTGATATAGCGATACTCAAGTCGCTCACTCGTTGATACCGAGTGACTTGACCGGTCAAAAGTTGTTCCAAACATCCACATTGCGACAATTCGTGTCCGCATCACGCCAATTCACTTGCCGCTATCCTCCAAATCTTTTCACTCATCAACATTATCCATTATGAATTTATAATGGAGTGATTCTCATCCAATATTTAAATCCAAATTCATCAAAATTCAACAAAAAAAAATAAACGAAAATTCCATAAACAAATATAGGACAAAATCTGTATAAAATTATTGAAACGAAAATTGGGCAAATTGTCGTCTCATTTTGTTGTGCAAACTGTCAGAGATATAATTATGCAATCATATTTCTTAATTATGCAGGTTTATTGTTATGTGTCATTGTATAAACAAGGCTTGCTTCATCGGTATACATTATATTTGCTTGCATAATGTGAGGAAGTAGATGCATAGTAACTAATTTTGTATGCATAATAACACCATCAACATTGTTATGCAGATTAATTGTTATACATAATAATGCAAACATTGTTATGCATAAATAAGTATAAAATAAGTGATTTATATTGCATAATAATTAAGTGATTTACATGCATAAAGAAGTGATTTACATACTATTGAAAGAACCAGCGTACATAAATAAGTGATTTATAAACATAAATAATTGATTTACATGCATATTGAAAGAACCAGTGTGCATAACTAATTGATTTATGCATAAATAAGTGATTTACATACATATTAAAAGAACCAGCGTGCATAACTAATTGATTTACATGCATAAATAAGTAAAAGAACTAGGCTATCACCGCATCTTCTTTCTCCAGTACGAGGACATGCTCTTTCCCTTGCTCCAATGCTCTATTCTCCTCTTCCGCTCAATTCCTGGCCACTGTGTTGAGTTGGAGTATTTGCAGGAAGAGTTGAGAGAAGAGAGATTTAGATTTAGGAGAGAAAGGTGAATTGCAAGAAGAGAGAGTTGAGAGGAAAAAAGAGCGAAGTTTAGATCTGAGAGAGAGTGATGTAAGAACCGAGAGAAGATAGACGAGACAATAGTAAAAAGGTGTTGAAGTTGAACTGTAAATAAATCGCGAACAGTCGTTGAATCGAAAGATGTGCGCCGAATCGAAAGATGTGCGCCGAATCGAATGCGAATCGTGCTCCGTATCGATGACGGGAGCTACGTCTGTATCACCGTATCATTTCCCATATTGTTATTTGTTATTTCTTTAATTGAATATTAAATCTAATAAATTGAATAATAACTAGGTTAATTAGTTGTGCCTTTGGCACAATCCTCACTTCTATGCAACAGAAGTAGTTTTCAATCCATTCAAATATTATTAGTGTATAATTAAGTAGCTAAATAAAATGAATTTATTATAACTATACAATCTCAATTTTCACTGTTAAGAGTCATGACACATTTCTTAAAAGCTTGCATTCGACACAAATGAAGAATAATAATTTGTCTATAATCCATAACTACTAAATACTTTAACTAATTGCATAAAATACTCATTTCACCTTTTTTTGTTTATTTACATTTATTTTGCCATTAAAAAAATTTTTGGTAAATTGGAATTTTATGCTTGCAACAATATTTTCTACCCTGGCCTCAAGACAGCCAACAATTTGTATCTACAAATGCAATAGTAATACTAACTCAAACTTAAATGATATCTCATGTTTTATGTATATATTTTTTTCTTTTTTTGTCTATTATTGCAAGTTTGTTTCAATATCAATGTCTAGAGACATAACATGGTGGTATTTAAAAAAGTTATATGTTTTTTATGTGATTTTTTGTTTGATTCAATTTTTTTATGTAATTCAATTTGCTATTAAATCAACAACACAGACGAAGAAGATGATCAATTAATAGAGACCAGTGCATGCAAAGTGGGATTACAAAAGTAAAAAAAAAAAAAAAAAGAGGTTGGGTGCAAAATGGAGCCACAAAAGTAAAAAAAAAAACAGGTTGGGTACAAAGTGGGGGCTCAAAGCATATAAATAACATGATGTCACCGCTGATGTCAGCGTAGATGATAAGAATCGTTAGATATCAATTGGACGGCCTAAATTCTACAAAGGTCACTATTCCTAAGCCGCTGTTCATCTCAGGTGGGGCCCGAGATCCCCTATTGAGAAATTAAAATATCAATATATATAGTAACAATTATAAGATGACAATAAACTTAACAATTTTGTGGTATCGCCGGATGGTATCACAAAGTAACATATACATGTATATCTGGCACTACATATATATACCAGTTAATATCATTCTGTGTTTTTATTTTAAGAACCGGCCTTTGGTCTAGTGGCTAGAGGCAACGCTCTCTATGTGAAAGGTCGCAGGTTCGAAATCCGGAATAGAAGGTCTTTTATAGACATTTAAATTTGAATGACTTCACCCTATCTTTTTATCTCAAAAAAAAATATATCGCCACGCTAAGCACCGCCACCAATTTTGTAATTCTGTGCTGGATTTTGATTGACAGATGGATGCATTAAAAACAAATTAATTCAACACATTCACAATCATCACAATATATATACAGGCAACCACGAAATTTTCATAATAAGAAATTTCATATCAACCACTAGGTAATCAATTTATAAACATTTAATGGATATTAATCTCACTAAAGTAGACCTGATCTTGAATTATCCAGAATGGAGTCACATTTGCTGGCAGTGGCACCATCAATGAATACCGTACCCGTACCAGTACCAGTGTAAATGAGCCTATGATCCCTTGGTGGGGGATCGGTATCGGCTGCTTTTCTGAGAAGAAAAGCAGACCCTACTTTTTTAATCAGATGGTTGGGATCAGTTGCTGCACTAATCTCAAAGTACTACAGTTTTTACTGCACAGATCTTAAAGTAGTTCGGTGTTTCTCTACCGTCGGATTTTAGAAAAGCAGGGTCTGCCTTTCTTTTTAGAAAAGCAGCGGATACCGATCCCTTGGTGGGGCATATAAACACATGAACATGACACATCCCCTTCACAAACATATCATGTACTTAGTAAGTATATATTGTAGTTGTACATACAATATGTGATATATGATAAATCTAGTATGAGAGGGGTCCAGATTGAATTGAATTGAATTGAATGCACAAGTTTTGGAATTGTGGGTAGGCAACAAGATGGAGTAGATGACCCTTTAAGATGCTCATTACATTATCACATGCCTGCAATTATTCACTCTATGAAAGGAGAAACAGGACCTCCTCTACCCTACTGAAAAAAGATAATAATGGTGTGTGAGTTTAGTCAAGACAAGAGGCAATCAAAGAGAGGAATTATGGTGGCCCCTAAAATTGGCATGGAAGGATATATATATAGATTGAATTCAGTTTTTTGGACATGTTTCTGTCACACAATTTTTCATTTTTTTGTTGCTGGCAAACACAGGTTCTGGGCTGGTTTAGAGTGACAGCATACCTAATTTTGGAAAGTTCTGTTACTGGTAAAACCGGCTCTTGGCTGGTACCGGTACGGATGGGAAAGGGACCTGCTTTTGGGCAAATTTGGTACTGTCCATAGTCTCCATATTGTAAATCATCAGTTTGGCAAATGCCCAACAAGTGACCTACTGGCATCAAGCAATAATGATATGTGTAGCAAAAAAACTTGTAGTTTGTGTTCTGGCAAGTTTTGTTGACATTGGACTAAAAAAGCAATTGGTATAGTTCAAAACTTAAATTCATGATCTTTGAAGAATTTTTCTTCAGAAAACTGAAATGTTAACATCAGGAAATTTTGAGAACGTCCAACAATTTAAGGGGAGTTTTTTCTGCTCAGGAACAGTGAAAGTGACATTGCTTATCAAAATTAAGCTTTTTACCAGTATTGTATTGATATGAGGTAAAAGATGGTTCAATGATGATGGTCTCCATAATTACTATCATAATACACAAGCATGCATGCATGCATAAAGTTCACTGTTCTTCTTTTAGGCTACATGTACTATCTCTGTTAAATTTAAATTAACATCTTTAATTAGCCTCTTTTTTTTTTTCTTTTCAGAATAATTAAGGACATAGGGTATCAGTTTTGATTCTAGAGTATTTACTACAATAAAGGTCAAATTTTTTTATGGTTTCTTGACAATTGAGCACTTGGTTTTGTTTTTTTTTTTTTTTCAACAAGATCATGTTGCAGTTATTTTGATTTATACAATACTCTTACTAAGCTAGAAGTTGCCTTTATAATCAAGACATTTCCTATTTAATACTTAACTCTCTGTTATGAAATATTTACATTGTTTTATTGTTAATTATACTTAATTATACCAACATATGCTAGAAGTCCTTCTCAAAGCCTGACAAAAGCTCAATTCAATATTATTTTTTCTTTTTTTTTGATGAAGTAGGCTTGGCCTACTTTGATAAAACATCAATTTAATACTCAAATTTGATTATAAAGTTGGATGATACAAAATTACAAATACAGTGCTGCTGATTGCAGAGCTACAGAGTTCTTGACAATGAAATTGAAACCAAATCTGAATATTCAAAGCAGAAGACAAAAAAAAACTTCAATCAAGCATGGATGGTTACCTGTAGTTTTTGTTATATTCTAACAAATTTTATACACCATGCAAATTGGTTTGATGCTGAGAAAAGATACAAAACTTAATTAATACAGACATGAGAGCTTAACTAATCATGCAACAATAACAACCACCTTTTGCCTCTTTTCATAAATGAAACAAAATAGCAGAACAAAAGGCAATGTCCTTTATAACACTAACATGAAAAAAAAAATCTGGTGCTTATATCATAATTAAGATTAATAACCAATAGTGAGACCTTTTTACAATGATTTTGTCTACCCCACAGCAGCTATCCTAACATAATCAATCCCACTGACAGCACAATTAGATGAACTGATTATATTATTTCCAACAAAAAGTAAAATAACTGTTATAGTCTTAAAAGCTTCACTTGATTACAACAATTTGCTTAGCTTAATTATATCATTATTTCTTTTAATAATCAAATCTGGTTTTGACTTTTCACTTGATGTGATACCAGAATTTCCTAAACACTAAAACACATCTCTCAATATGAAACAATTTATATGCAACAGACATTTGAAATCAACATAAATAGGCAAAAAAAAAAATTTATAGCCTCCTGACATATATAGGATCAATATGTGTCACCTGGTTTATCCTTATCTCCTATCTTATATGATTTATCATCTGATTGAGACAACACTGATCATAATTTAGTTGAGGTTTCAATTTACTAATCAGAAATAGTTAGGTCAACTAGTTTGATCTAATAACTAACTAACACCTAAAAGGATAGTTCCTGTGGGTTAAACAACCTCAATACGTTAACGAAAATAATATCCAAATCAAGGTCTAAGAAATATATATTTATGAAAGAACCCTTCCTTGGCTAAAGGCAACGCTCTCCGTGTGAGAGGTTGCGGATTCAAAACCCGGATGGGGAGTCTTTTATAGACATTTAAATTTGAGTGGCTTGACCCTCATCTTTATCTCAAAAGAAGAAAGAACCCTTCCTTCCATTATCCTCATATTTCCTAGACAACTTGCAAATTGGAACAATTAGACAAAACTAAAATTGCAAATTGTTTTTGCCTTTTTTCTTTATAATAAATACACTTCAAAAAGTATATTTATATTGTAAACTGAATGCAAACTTCATATTACTTTGGTTGCATTTAAGAGGTCACCTACTCTATTATCAACATACAGTTTCTCAGTACTTCAGAGCACTAGTATGTAGGTAAGAACATGAAAGATTGATTTTTCTTTAATTAATGGTACAAATAATACTGAACCTCCTCCTCACTATATATAATTATTTTTGAAACACCAATTATACATTTAAATAGTATTTTTTTTTTTTTTTATTTCCATGGCCCTAGCCCCTAGTCCCTGAAATTAAGCAGGTCATATACCATTTCACTAAAATATTCCAAACCATCAACATCTAACATATTTTTTCACTATTTTTGTGCTGCAAAGATTGAAAACTAATAACGTGCTTGATAATTTGCTGACTAAATAAAAACTAGGGGAGAAAAAGATCAACAAGAATAAGTCATCACTACACACAGAACTCAGAATAACCTTCCTTGCATATTCCACACCAATTATCTTCCTAAAACAATTGTACAATAATGCAAGATAAAAAAGAACATTGCTTTGCATATCTCCCTTTGCATAAACTTGTACTAAGGCATATATGTTGCTCTGCCAAAAGGACTACAAGGAGTTTCGGTCAATTTTGAGTAGAGATAAGAGAAAAACTTCTAATTTATAAACATCTTAAGAACCTAAAAATACTTCTTTCAAATTCAAGATCAACTCTTTATTATTTTTATCCCATAGTTCTTACAACACCTCTATACTGAATTACTGATTACTGAGGTTGGCCCAATCCGGTATCATCATGATCCTGAAGAAGTTCCAAAACCACAAAAAATTCCTCAAAATTCCTTCAGATTCAAGGTCCGAAATGAAAATTTCCATTCTCATTAGTTGTCGAAACGTGCTCTCAGACTCGAACTCAAGAAAGCAACATCCTTAATGACAATCACACAATCATCAGCCATCACATTACATTTACAGGACCGATTTTGCAAAAAAAACCTCTCTGAAAAGAACGTTGAATCTCCCATGAAACCGACGTTTGTTTCTCAGAATAAACCATTACTCTCCCAGTGAAATCGACATTTTTTTTTCAAGAACACCCGGAAATAAACAGATTGGCAACAGTAGCACGCGCAAATTCCAAGTTTAATTAGCAAGGTAGGACATGTAATCAATCAAAGCAACCCTCTTGAGCAGCATATGTATATATTATTATATATATTACAATCAGAGAACAACATAACATACCGGCAGCAGTAAGCCATCCATGTTAACTGAGAAGAACCAGAACCAGAACCATCAAAATCAGAATCAGAATCGGAATCGGAATCGGAATCGGAATTAGAGATTTGTTCCTATCAGAAGATATCGAGGACCTCGGCAATTGCCCCGTTGCAGAGCGGGCAGGTGCCCCTGCCCATGTGCAGCTCGCGGGAGCAGCGGCGGCAGAACGTGTGCCCGCACGGAATAAAGGCGGCGCCTTTCCGTCTGACCATGCAGACGCAGCACACGTTCGAGACCGCCTCCTCCTGCGCCGCCGCCGCCGCCACCGCCTGCTCCTCCTCCTCCTCCCCGATCTCCACGAACGACCCGCAGCTGAAATTCCTCTCGCTCTGCTCCAATAAAGCCAGCAACGAAACCCTCACCAGCTCATCTTGTGCCGCCGCCGCCGCCGCCGCAGAATCTGCTTGGCTCGTCTCGGCATCACCTACATTACGAGGGGCAGTACTCGGATTCCCTTCCCCTTCCTCTAACAAAGCCATTAGAGAAACCCTGACTGGCTGCGGCTCTGTTCCTCCCGCCTCGCTGCCGCGCGACGCGTCAATGCCGGCGGACGGGGGGTTGGGATTGGCGCTCGGATGGAGCTGGAGGAGGTCCCGGAGGGTCCGCCACGGCGACGAGGAAGGGCTCGACCCGGGGCTGCGGTTGGCGCATGGATCCGCGGGGTCGGGGAGCTTGAGGAGGTCCCGGAGGTTGGTCGACTGGTGGCTGCTCACCATGGACAGCTGGTCCGACAGCGTCAGACTCCTCCGCCGCATCACCTGCGTACCTCCCTCCATTGCTTCCTTCCTTCCTCCTCTTCTTCTTCAAAGAATGTATCACAAGATTGAATCTTTGTTTTCTTTTCCCCCTTCTTTCTTCTTCTTCTTGTTCAAAGAACTGAGAAAGTTGTGTTTAATTGGTGCAAAATGAGAGAAAGATTGGAAATTGTTACGAGATTATAGATGAAATGTGGAAGGAAAGAGGGAAAAGGAAGGGAAGGGAGTTGTTGTTTGTTCTTGCTGCTCCTCTTCTCGTTCTCTTCTTCTTCTCCTCCTTCTTCTGCTTCTCTTCACCTTGCAAAGTTTTAGAGAAGGAGAGGAAGAAAGAGAGGGATTTGAAATTGGACAAGCAGTCAACCACCCCTCCAATCCAAATCTACATGATTACACAGAGAGAGAGAGAGACAGGGCGAGAATGGAGAGGAGGAGCCAACGCAAAGATGTTGGATGGAATTGGAGAGAGAGAGGAGTCTATGATTAGTACGAACGAGTTGATTTCATATCCCCTGCTGTACTGCATTATGCAGTTCATAATGTCGGCCGTTGGATTGTCTTGAGATTCGTGTCAGTGTGGATCTCGAGACGATCCAACGGATGACGCTGTGAATTGTACTGTGCAGTACAGCAGGGGATATGAATTTTAGACTGGCTCTGAATGAGTTCTGTTCAGTTATGATGATGGATAGTTTCTGAATCCGAATCTGGTGTTATTTCTTAAGAACAACAGGACCTGATACTCCGATCTGGACCGTTAGATCTCAACTGACGGACCCGATCGGGTCAGTTTAGATTGTAGAGGTCCTTTTAGAATTAATCTCATCTGCTTATTTCGATCTGACGGTTCGTGTTGAGTTAACAGAGTCCTGTTGTCCTTGTAGGATAACAGCGGATGTGAATTGGATGGTTTCTCTGTTCTTCAAGATTGATTTACGGCCAGTTTGTTTGTCAGCAATCGGACAAAAAGAACGCGACCGAATCAGGCCTTTTTCAGAGGGGGGTGGATTGAATATTGGGAAATAGGAGGGGAAAAGTGAAAAAGATGGAGAGAGAGTGAAAGAGAGAGAGGAATGGGAAGCATTAAAAAATGTCAGGGAAGAAGTAGCGGATCTCGAGAGATGTTTTTATCTCTCTCATCACTCATCAGTCATCAATATGTGTGAAGAATAATAAATTGGGTACTTAAATTTTATTGGTTTACTTGCTCTTCCTTCGAAAATGCTTTCATTTTAACATTTTTAATGTATACTTATTATTGGCTAATTCTGCAATTCAATGGTGAAAGTCAGTCACTGTGTCAGTAGGCACGGAGATTGGCAGGAAAGTACCATAAGGGACATGGGTGAACGACCAGATCCTTGCTTGGCGGAAGGGCAGTTATGTCCATTTGTATATTAGTTGTTCTGTTCGTAACGGAATTCCATGTTTCGGGCGGAAACAAACTTCTTACTAAAAATAATTAATTCTTAACTCATATCAATTAGCTCAATGATAATTACGATGAGGAAGAATTTCGTATATAATCGGGGGAAAAAAAGTATTCCATTTGTACAAACTCCAAAATCTTTCATTGCTACATTTTTCAAAGAATGTTTAAGTCATTTGTTGAGCTTGAGATTACTTCTATAGTTGTTACGTGGATGCATATATTTTATGCAACTGATACTTGGATATTAAAATATAAAAAGTTGATATCGACTGTGTTAGTATTCAGATTAGAAGTGTAAATGAGCCGAGCCGAGTTAAGCTAAGCTCAAACTCGGCTTATCAACTTAACAAGCCAAGAACACAAGCTCAAGATTGGCTCGTTTAATTAACGAGCTGACCGAGCTGGTTCGTTAAGCTCGTTTATTTTTTAATAATAAAATTTTTAAGTATGTTATATCAAAATTTTTTATATAAAAATCAACAAAATGATTAGCAAAAATATGTTCGTACACATTTTACATAACAATTATATATATATTAGACCATATGTTGTATAAGATATTAATATTCTACGATAAGAGCAGTACGAATTGCAATTAATAATAATTTATTAAGCCAAACGGGTTTAACTAACCGTGCCATGCTAAGCTCAAGCTCTACTCATTAGCTTAACGAGCTTAACAAACGAGCCTAATTTGATCCGATTTTGAGCGAGGGACGAGCGATCCACGATCTCTGATTTTTTTTTACTGGCCCTAATTCAGATACCTATGTATCCTATGTATTCAGATACGGATGTTTCCCATTGATTGGCTATTGTTTTTTTTTTATTTTTTAACCTAAGTAAATAGTAGCTAACTCATAGGAAATTTCTCACTTGTCACCGGGTCTCCAATCTTAAACTCGGGATCTCTCATCGCACTGCAGAATTTGTAATGCGGTCCAAACTGTCAGATTTTTATCGGGAACCGTGAAAAGTAATGAGTCCGAATCCCGACGTAAGCTGCACCGTCGGATCCGCGCTACCGAATTTGCAGTGCGTTAGACGATCTGGACTCTCAATCTTACGGTCTAAATTTCAGATATAAGGGGTGCTTTTTAATTGTGAATCCCATTTTCTTATATACATATATATAAAGAAAAATTATGGTATAGCATTAGGAATGTAAATTTTAAATTGTCAAAGTGATCAGTAGATAATTAGTAAACAGTAATTAATACAGTAACTAACCTATCTATTCCTTGAGGAGGCAGACATAATCACATAGGCTAGCTATTTATATTCTTGAGAGAGCAACGAATTACGTAAATTTTGGGAAATGTGGTGGGTTCACATCTACCAAGCGGACGGGGAGAAGAACGAAACAATGGATTCATCGAAAACCATTTTATAAGAATGGATTCAACAAGCGATGAAATGGTATATATAATTTATTTTTTGCTTTGCTTCTCTTTTAGTTAGCATCCTAAAAAACACTTATTTCCTTGGGCCAAGATAATTAAGTATGGGGAATTCGGAAATTTTCTTTTTCTTATTTTATTCTTATTGCATTTAGTGGATACTTTACTCTGCTTAAAAAATACGAGGATAGATAGATTATAGATATACTTTATTCTTATTGTCAATTATTATTATTTTTTTTTGAGATAAAGATTTTAAATGTTTATAAAAAACTTTCCATCCGGATTTCGAACTCGCGACCTTCCACATGAAGAGCGTTGTCCTTAGCCACTAGTAAATGTCAGTTCTTATATCTTGTCAATTATTAAACTACAGCTTGTTACAACGGTAAAAATAAAATTGAAAATGCAAAAATAAAGCATGAATGGACCAAGGACCATGCTTGATCTAATGTAGCCCTCTCCTCCCATAATTTGGGGCTCTAAATTTACAATGCAAACAGAGCATTTACATCCCACCCCCAATTAAATTGCAACTGCCAACGTGACATACTGCCATTTATGATTCTCTTGATGTAGAAACATGGATCAATTGCTAATTTAAATTTCCTAATTATTTGTTTAATATCATATATTCGTCCAATTAATTTAAAGGTTCTATGACCATATAATGTTATAAGAATCTTTATTTTTTCATGTTTATAATTACGATTATAATTCATCTAGTACTACTTATGAACAATCAATTTAATTTAACTTAAAATCTCACATGTTTTGTATTTATATGAAAGAAAGTTAATTTCCAAAGTTTAAAATTGAAGTTATTAATTATTCCGTTAAGTTGGATGGAAAAACTAACGGAGTGACCAAATTTGGACAAACATCAAAGTTTAGTGACCAAAAATGGATAAATGAAAGTTCAGTGACCAATTATGGATTTCAAATAAAGTTCAGTAACCTACCAGAAAATTTACCCATTTATTTATAACTTCTATTAAATAAAATAATATTAATTCTTTTCTTTTTTGAAACTCGGAAAGGCCCGTAGGCAATAAGATTAATATTCTGAATTCACTTATTTCATATTTAAAAATTTTTGTGATTCCGTACGTTGCATGAAAAATATATATCCATGTGAATGATTAAGTAGATTGAATTAAATTCCTTTAAAAAAAATATATCTCAAGTAGATGGAGAAGTGATATATTTGAGGCGACATGGGTCCCAACTACACCATATGCAAATTCTCCATACATGCATCTTTTTGTCATCTCTCTAAATTTTTAATAATCAAATTTTGATAATACACGTTATGATTCATAAATAAATCAGACTAGACCAATGTGTGACTAATTATATATATATACAACGAATCATTATATTATTTTTAATTTTAATTTTGCTTTGTGTTGGACTTTCTATTTGGAATGCTACTCATGTAGTCATTTGGATTCACTATTTACAAGTTCACGATGGTATTTCTTCTTGTTTGTTTTGCGGCCGATTTTAGTGTGGATCGGATGAAATATTGATCGTTCATTTTTCATAATCAGATAATGGTCACAATATGACTTTTAGATACAATTAAAAAGATATGTTTGATAAGAACCGTTAGATCTAAACAAATGGAGCCGATAGACCGAATTTAGATTACAGGAGGCCTTTTTGAAATTGATCTCATCCGTTTATTTTGATCCAACGGCCCAAATTAGAATTCTGAAGTGGGTGCTGGTAAGTTCCTTACATTTTTTTAAAAACAGAAGTACATACTTTTTTGTTATTTTATTTTTTGTAACATTAAACACGAATGAACGTGGTGGTTATGTTGGAGGATAAATAAATTACTTTTTATTTTTTAAACAATGTGGTGATAAGTAGATGAGATTCCTTCCTTCTTTTTAAAGACTCTCCACATCAACATCAATCACTCAATTATTCATACACCTGTCTAGACAAATGTCAACACGATGAACAAGTTTGTGTAATTTGGTTTATAAATCCTTACTCCTAATAAACAAGATTAGATTTTTTGACATGAAAATTCAGTCTTCCCCAAAGAAGAAACCTTAGCCGTTGATTATTTACTTAGATTGATCATCACCATTGACGTACATTACTGTCCCGGCTCATTAAAATTTAAGGCCCATATCGGTTTTTCTCACAAGAGAAGCTTTCAGCTCTTAATTATAAGATATAATAATTTCAGCCGAAAGCAAGACATAGGCTTTTTACTAGTTGTAATCAATGCAATTTAAAAAGTAGTACCAATAATACAAAACATATTATGATTTAATGCATTACACCTGAATTCTAATGTGATCTAAAATGTAGTACCAATAATTTTATGTGATCTCAAATTCATAATCCATTCTTTCAAATTTAATTTGTCAAACAAAAATTTGCTATTGGAGAAGGAGAACACACCGAGGGAAACGGTTACAAAAATCTCACATCCACTGAAACAAATGCCAAAAGATTGAAGCTTTCTGAATTGAATTGAACCTGATCTTTTCTATGTAGTAACTAAAAGTCAAAAAAATGCTCAACCAGGAACTAAAATAATAAAAAATAAAAGTGAATCCTTTCTATAATAAAATTAATCTTCTCCCCAAAAATCCGAATTCGCAACTCAGAATGTTTTCACCGAGCCCAAAAAGATACGACAGGCTCGAGTAAAGGGGACAAAACTTCCGAGTTGCGAACTAGGCCATTCCGAAACCCCTATATCAAGAAAAAGAAAGAAATGCTCAACTTGAATCTTCGCATTGAACCTTCTCGTAGAATAGAAGATAAGCTTCGCTCCGTAGTACTTCCGACAAAGAGACCTCTTTTACATGTGCATCACTGGCATAGAACCATGTCTGTCCATGGACCCCGCCTTTCAGTATTTTCTCGCCTTTGACGTATGCCACATAATGGCCCCCGCTCATGCTTCCAGAATGCTCCACCAAACCGACTAGCTGATATGTACAGTTGTTCTTGTTGTTTGATCTGAAACAAAAATGAAAATTACAACAAACGGTTTAGAAAAGGAAAAGTATCATCGTATCAGTAGATTAGTCTTCCGGAAGTTGCCAGTAATATTGGGAATACAGTACCAGTGCAGTAACAGAAACAGAAGGCAAATTAGCTACTGAGACATGCGTAATGCCTTAAAATTTGACAAATAATTTATAAATAGTTTATGGGTACTTAACAGTAGCAGATAACATAAGCATCACGCAACGGGCAAGAAAAAAACTCTTTTACTGGAAGAAAATAGGAGTTAGAATGCAACACTGAGAAACTGAGGTGCGTACTTAGTTCCGAATAAATTCAAGCACTATAATGCTCCTCAATTTCTCAAACAACAGGACTACATTGTCCAAAAAAGTGGCAGCCTAGCAAATTTGTCTGAGAGATCACGTAACGTACCTTGGATGTATGAAAGGTGTTAAATCGAGAATCTCGTCAAAGTTCACATGGCCCCTTAGCTTGCTGAGACGGCCACGAGCGTCCTGGCTGAACCTCTTCAAGTGTACTGTCAGTACCTGTGGGGCCCGGTCCACCATATACCTCTTCATCGCATCCCTCATCACTTTCCCTTTCTTATCCCCCTTTCCACAATCCTGGTCATTTGCCTTGCTTTGCAATTCTGAACACTTCTCGCAGTGCCACGCGTGCTCACCCGTCAACAGCTCTGGTTTTGTAAACAGGTCAAGACAGCTCACCACAGATACCGGTTTATCTGTGTCATCCACTTCCTCATTGTTAAATCCAAACCCAGAAAAAGTAGAACCACTTCCCCAGAAAATCGAGTCAGTATCCTCATCCTCAGCCTTCGGAGCAGGTCTATTAACGGGCCCAATAGTCTCCTCGGGTTCATTAAACATGTCCGCGAAACCATCAAATTCCGCCTCTTCTTGTGCCTCTGTCCCTACAGTTACCGTGGAGGGACCTGCTTGTATTTCATCTGCTGGAGGGTCCTGCAGAATTGCTGTACCAGTACTGGTATCAATCTGTGTTTTTGTATTCTCTGGCTTAATCGAGCTGTCAGCAGATTCTTCTTTAGTGGAAGTATTGCTCTGAAGGCCTGTAGTGTCCTTAAAACCCTCTGAACATTGCGATTCAGGGTTAGATGTTAATCTCGGGGTAGGTGAAGAAGGTTTTGAACCTGAGCTGGCAACGTCCATGCACAACAAACTGGTCTCGCCGGAAGGTACGCTCCCAGGCACATAGTCATGTGCTTTGACGACAGTGGTCTCCAGTTCATACGACTCGGCCTGGGAACAAGAATGCTCCCTCGTTTCAACAACCGTTCTATGAGATTCGGTACCTTCATCCATCAACCAGTCCGTATCATCCTGTACGCCTGCTTTTAAGACTACGACATTCGGTTCATCGCCTTGATCATGCAGGGAACCTATATCATCATCATCTACCTTTGCTTTGAGACCCATGTTATCAACTTCACTCTTGCCATCCAACCAACCATTCTCGCCATCAATTTTCACTACGTCCTCCTTTAACATGGATTCCTGACCACTGGACTCGAGACAAGAGGACAATGTGTTTGTCTCATCCACCTTTGCATCATATGCCTTGCTCCGCTGATCTTGCAATATATCTTCATCACCCACTACATTAACTCCGAGAACTGCACTGTCTGTTTTCTCTGATATTTTTGCACTGAGTGAGCCCTCCTGTCTGTCAGAGATGACACCAGATGAAGTATCATGGCCAACAGAATCATATTCTCCCTTTAGAACAGAACCATTGGTTGAGCCTGTAGACTCCACTGAGCACGAGGGACCTGCATCACGAAAGTTTGCATGACCAATAACCAAGCTTGAGCCACCAGTGAGCTCTTTTGCACTGTTAAGACCCCCTTCAATGTTTTTCATCCCAATATCCACAGATGAGCAGCTGGTACCAGCTTCGGCAGATGAATTTTGTGGGCCTTCTTTACCTTGTTCAACAACAGTGCTTTCAGATACCGTGACATCTCGTTTGACCAAATCTGGATCCTGAAGCGAGAACTCTGAACTCATTTTATGCTCTGTATCATCATTGCCAAGCCAGGAAAATGTCTCAGAAACAGCAACGGTGACCTCAGAACCAGCTTCACCTGGTGTGCACTGCTTAGGGTCTACGTCACCTGCTGTGGGAACGTCGTTCCCTGACTGATAATCGGGAACAGTTTTATCAGAACCCGCGGCCTCTGGTGGAGCTAACTCTGCTTCAGAGGGCTCTTGTGGCGTGGCAGCACTGTCCTCGTCATTAAGGAAGTCCATCCAGGAGTAATCAGCCGCATCAGCAGCAGCACTTTCAAGACCTGCAGCAGAACCAGACCCACCAACCTCTTCTTTGGAAACTGCGATTTCTCGTTGAATGTCTCCACCTGCTTCAGTACATGTGCTCTGCGGATCAGGCACCTCTCCAGCTCCTGCTCCTGCTCCTGCTCCTGCTCCTGCTCCTGCTGCCTTGGCATTAATTTTCTCAGTTGTGTTCGTCTTCTCTTCATCCACTGGAGAAGTTCTTGAGGCTGGTTTGTCTCTGAAACGTTGCGACCTACCTCTGCCTCTGGCAAGTGAAGGCCTATTCCCTCCCCTTTTAGCTGTTGCACTTGTCTTTTTGGCTGGTACCGGAAGAGACAGGTCAAGAAATGGTTCATGTACAACAGATGTATGCCCACATTCTAAACAAGATATTGCACTTGAAAGACGGCCACTGAACATCGAGTCTACTAAAGTGAACCCTGCTGTGTCAGAGCCATCTTTTTTGTCAGAATCAGCCTGTTTCAATTTCCGTGCAGAAGTCTCCTCAGTATTTAATCCATCTAGGAGGTAACGAAGAAGTTCGTGGCTGTCCTGTTGTTGGTATCCACGAAACTGAGGGGCCTTGGAACATATACTCCCAAACAAATTTTTTGGGCTCAATACCCCTTTACAATCCTCCCCACCATTTGTCTCTAAGAAGAGTTTTCTCAAGGACATTGTGAGAGGGCCTGTGGCAAGAGTGAAATTGCTGTTGGGATCGGAGTTTCCAGGGCTTAGGAAGGATTCACGAAGCTTTTTAAGGGCTAGCAGGTTTTGCAAGACTGAGTTGAAGAAGCATGTATTGCCGAGGTTCGAAAGGCCTCTCATGCTGTGGTGGTGGGGCCCGGCATGGAATAGTACAGTTTCTTGCCTTGCGTCTGATTTCATGGCCTTGGTGTAGTCAGGTTCTGATGTTGGTTTTGGGGTACTTGCTTGTAGTTCCTGTTTGAACAGTGAAAAATAAATAAGTTGAGAGCCATAGCTCAATAAATACTACAAGAGAATAGCTTTCTGTCATCCTGGCAACTCCAGTACCAGGTAACATATACTGCTAATTCCTGCACAGCCTCATGATTTGTTTCCTAATATATTTTTCTGGCATGAAATCAACTTTAGTGTCACAATTAAGCTTGGATATGGTATCACCTGGGACATACAAATTCAGTGGTACAAACCTGACTACCACATTATAATCAAAACACAATCCTCGATCTAAAAGGAGTTCTGAATAATAAAAAATGATCGGTGAAACACGAAACATCGTTTTTTTTTTCAAGATCAGTCAGCATTTAGTGCCCTCCTGCCGAGTAAAGTACATTGAACAGTTCTGAAAACATGTATCTTTATTGTGCAATAGATAGAGACACATAATCAAGAACATTAGGGCCACATAATGTTTGTAACATAAAATGTTCGACATCAAGTTGAATCCTCTTGTGCAAAAATGGTACAACATGTATGTATCCCTTTTGATATCTAAGAAAATAGCAGGAAATATTTACATATTGAACATTTTGATACCGTACATAGTGGCATGTTGAGCGTGTAAGAATAGGACTTAATAAATTACGATAAGCTTCTTTTGGTAAAAACATCTCTTATGAGCTGAAAAAAATTAGGATTTTCAGTTCTATCAGGTGCATTGGTTATTATGCATCATCCACAATTTCCTAAACAATGTATTGACTCTATATAAGATAAACACCAATTATTAAACAATATATGTCACGGTTTCACGTACCTCGATAGATGGCATCTCGATGGGAACCTCATCATCACAGAAGTAACACCAAGCCGTACCAGAGCTACTGGGTCCGACAGCCCAATTGTGCTTCTCCTGCTTGGCATGTCGCCTTGCGTGTCCATACGGTACTTCTTTGTCAACTTCGCCACCACAAAAGCTCCTCCCACAATCCAAACACACCCATATGGAATTGTTGGTTTTTGCATCCGCCTTCTTCGGCCCAGCCCCACCGCCCTTATTCTTCTTCTTCCCTCCGCCGGCACCTCCTTTTCTACTCTTCTGTGGCAACTCATCACGGCAATGCTCACACGATGAGAACTCGGTATTTGAAGACAGAATCGAGAGGAGGATCTTGTTCAGGTGTGGTTCTCCCTTATCATAGTGACCGCAACCTTCTCTGGCTTTCATTGTCTCTTCCTCATTGTTGGTACCGGGTTTTGGGTCTGATTGGTCCGGGTTCGGATCCGATTCAGATCCCCGGGACCTCGGCTGCTTCCGGGGGTTTCGGCCTTTCGGCTTTACCCGTTTCCCCATTAATTCTCTGTGATTAATTGGTCAAATTATATACACCGATTCGGAGAACTCCAGCGAAATTAGGCACAATTGAAGAGAGCCAAGAACCGGGCTACTCCGGCTGGAAGAGGAAATAACAGTACAATTAAACAAAAAAGAGAGATACTTTGTATAACTTTGTGTTTGTGTATAGAAGTGGGGATTGAATCAATTAAACGGTGGCGGCTATAAATACTAACAAAAAAAAAAAAATTAAAAATCAAGTAGAAAGTGGCACTAATTAATTAGGCTTTCCAAAATATGACATCAAATTTGGAAGAAGCTCTGAATAAGAAAAGGGCGGTACTTGGTACTTGGTACTTATATCTGGAAAACAGGAAACAAAATTACAGACCCAGATCGCCAATTTCTGCCAAAACCCAACAAAAATTGTTGATATGGGTGTGCAGATTAAATTAGGATGGGGAAGTGGTACAGAAGGTAAAGCTAATACCTCCTCACCTAAAGTTGTTGGTACCGGTACCGGTACCGGTGCCCCCCCAAATCTAATTATCGGTGGGGAGAGAGGAAGAGGCAGTGGGGTTATTGTTATTTTTTTTTTTTGGTTTTTGGTTTTTGGTTTTCGGCTGGAGAAGGGGAAAGAAGAAGAAAAGGTTTTCCTTATTGCTATTTAAGTGATTATGGGCCTTGTGGGCCTTAGTGGGCCTTAATGGGCCATGTTTTGCAGTTTGTAAAGGTTTTTTTTTGTAGTAACTGTACTGGACATATGGCTCCACTTCTGTAGAAGATTTTTGACAAGTGACAACAATCACCAAAATTAACAAAGAGTAAGGTTACGGTACTATTTAGTACATAATAGTCCGTACTACGGCTCTATATTATTATTTCTAAAGTTCAACTAATCGATCCAAATCGCTCAATGTGATCTCCATATATAAATGTCATTGTAGACCAAATTTTATAATTTTTTATGCTTTTTTACTATTTTTTTAGACAATTAGATAATGACTTAATATAAACATTATAAACCATTCAAAAATGTGGGTTTTTATATATCAAAATTTATAGTTAAAAAATTTTAAAAAATATAGAATTTGGTCTACAATGACATTTATATATGGAGATCACATTGAGCGGTTTGGATCGATTAATTGAACTTTAGAAATGATAATATAGAGCCGTAGTACGGGCTATTATGTACTATTAATAGTACCGCAACCTCACTCTTATTAACAAACTATATATATATATATTTTTTTTGGTCTGAATTGATTCCATTTTCTAATTTTTAATGGCTCCACAATTTAAAACTAATTTTTGAAATACTGACTATTAGATTAATGATTGATCAATATAATATTCTTTTTTGTACACATAACAAAATATTCTCTCTCAGTTTTTTTTTTTTTTTTTTGGTCTCATTTTTATATGTATTAGTGAGTTAGAAAAAATAACTTCCATTCAGGATTTGCTCATATTGGTGTACTTAAAACTCCTGATGTCTTTCATAGTTTCTTCTATATGGTGATATATATTAAATCTAAGGCAGAATTTTTGGTATACCCGTCAAAACTTTCTAAATAGCCAATATCCCCATCAAAGCACTCTAATAGCTTATATCCCCATCAAAATTTAACTTTCTTTCTTCTATCCCCTTTTATTTATAAAAACCTATTATTTAACTCATATAAAATTTAGATAGACCATTATACCCTTTGTCAGAAATGGAGAGCTCCCTTTTCCTACCTGGATGGAGATAAGAATTATAGGAACATGCTTTCACATTCTTGCATTTTGATGTTTTTTCCATTGAAATTTTCTTCATTCATAATTCTTTCAGATCCCTTCTCTTCTTAGATAAAAAATGAATAATGAGGATCCTCCATTCCAAAGGACACTTGCATTGAAAGCCAAATTTGAGTGGTTGCCAATTTGGGTGGAGGAACTTTGTATATCATGCTGATGTGTTGGATGGCATGGTCGGTACCTTGAGCCTGAAACTCCTATTTGCAAAGTAATTCATTTTGTTTGCCCTCCAGAGTCAAGTCTAGTACAACCACAGCACCATCATGGTTCATGAACTCAAGCAGTTGCTTGTTGTCAAAACAATCAGCATCTATGCCAGTGCCTCAATCTATCAGTATGCACTGCATATGTTCCATGGTTGCGAAAAATTGTCACCACAGCCATCCTTCCATGGTGTTTTTATCAGAAGGAATGTTCATCTGTTAGCCTTGTTTCTCGGGTTCACTCGGTTGTGCTTGATCAATTTAGGGGCAGTTCTTTTGACCTGAGATTAGAAATGACGGATCGAGCAGACAGAAGGAATCATATTCTATAAAGTATAAACTGTAACCAACTTAAATGAACAACTCCACTTTAAAATTTAAATGAAGGATAAAAGAGTAATTTCAAAATTAGTTAACATATTAATAGTGGGTTTCATAAATAAAGGGGATAAAAGAAAGAAACTTAAATTTTGATGGGGATATAAGATATTTGAGCACTTTGATGGGGATATTGGCTATTTAGGAAGTTTTGATGGGTATACTAAAAATTTTGCCTAAATCTAATGGTGTTGCTTTGAAAAAATTACTTGTGAATTTGAGTTATTAGAAATTTTTTTTTTAAAAAATGAAAGAATAATGGAGACATTTGAAGACTCACAAATAATTAACTCTTGAGAAATCAGCTGCTACAGTGCTAACAGTCCCCAAAACAGAAAAGCTCCTTTTTTACTACTAGATATATCAAAATTAAGTTGATTATATAAGAGAACTAAATTACTGATTAGAATTTTCAAACATATATAATAGTTTGTCCATTTTAAGAAATAATTCGAAAAGTGCAAGAGATATGTAAAATGTGATCCAATAATATAGGAAATTAAACTAAACCAATCTATATGCGATCTAAATTTGGGAAAATGGCATCAGAAATAGCAGCCTGAAATAGATGAAATAAAAAAGCAGGCAGATATGGGTGTTCTATATTTTATGCAGTGGTTTAGTTAAGGCCGAAACAAAGTTCATGTATCCTGACATTTTATTAAATTTAGCAAGTGCTATATATATAGCTTTGACCACAAAAAATTGCATATGACTAGCTAGACTATCATTTTTAGATCTTAATTTCCAACACTTCTAAAATAAGAAAGTCTATCAATACTTTTTTTTTTAAAAAAAAAGAAAGAAAATTCTGTCAGTCCTTATATCTCATTATTAACTTTCTTCCAATATACTTATAAGTTCATCAAAAATGGGCACATACGCTTTTTAACATGTTTCTTTCTATTTTTTGCTTTTTGCAGATTATTTTGGGCTGCAATTTCAGCATATATTTTTAGAACTATCCTTAACTGCAAATTATCCTACATAAATTACCCATCAAATTAGAAATGTCTAAATATAAACAAACTATTTTAGAAGTGCCGACCTAGCAACCATCATAATCTCTGTATATATATGCCTTCTCAGTTCTCAACCTACATGCCAATTACCATTTACCAGTGCCAACATCTCTGTCTCTTTTCTTTTTCCAAAAGTACCAATTACATCTCTTTCAGTCACTAATACAGTAATTAGTACCTAATTACTAGTTTACCATGGCACAAGATGAGAGCAAGTACGTGAGCTCTCGGTTGATGAAGATCGCAATGGACATCTACAAGTTCCTGAGGAATGTTGACATCTGGTGCGAAGAGACCGTGGCATCTCTTGCTAATGCACAACCAGGTTCTTTCACCAGAACAGAGGATTCAGTGGCATTAGCCGAAGCTCGACCCTCGGATTCTCGCTGCCCTTGCTTTTGGGACTATGTAAGTAACTACTTGTAATGTTTTACTTTATTCTATAATATAAGGGTGTGTTTGGTAATCAAAAATTAGAATAGAATAGCAAAATAATAGTTATTCCATGTGCCAAACAGAAAATAGCTATTCGAATAGCTCTAAAAAATTGCAAATCCGTTATTCCTCCTATTTGGTCGAATAGCGGAATAGCTATTCGAATAGCTCTAAAAATAGCTCTAAAAATATTTATCACAATACTATTCCAATTGTCATTTGCCAAACAATATTTCCACTATCCGAATAGCTCTAAACATCACTATTTTTTTTACTCTTCCAACAATCACTAATCCATTTTTACTAATCGGATAGCACTATTCTATTGTTATTCCTTGATTTCCCAAACGGACCCTAACATAGTATATAATTTAGAAACAGTAGAAGCACATGAATATACATAAAATTTGAGTTTTTGAATCCATCTTACATTACATGACATGCTCTTTAAATGTTCTTCCTTGCAATGCACAGGTAAAAGAGAACCCTGAACAAGCCATTGCAATCGTCGCCTCCAGCTCCAAGACCAAGCGACGTGCTTTGGACGAGGAACAGAAGTACCAGAGGAAGTTCAGGATGAGCAAAAAATCAACAAAATCCGTCCCCAACTCCAAATATTACAAGCAGCTGAAGAAGCCTCCACGCATGGCATTTCCAAGGAGGATATAGAGTTTAATTCATGTGTTTAGTTAGTTGAGTTCAGTTGTTTTAGATTTTTAAGTACTCTTTATGTTTTTTTAATGTTAGTCTGTTTTGGTTAATTTGTTAATAATGATTTATTGTAGATCTGCAGACTGCAGACAAAGTTATTATTAAATAAATATTAGCAAGTATATATATATACCAAGTGTTGTTATTTTTGTGCTCTTAATGTCACAAGTCTACTAACTAGTGTAGATTAAACTTAAATAAATTAAAGAAAAGTGCAATAAAAAAGGTTTGCATCATTGTAATAAACGGTAAAGCAGCAAAACCTAATATTTATCATATAAATGAAAAATGACAAGAATTTTAACATGTTCTATTTATGCATACAAAACTTACAGCAATCCAAAGTTAAAAACATTTAATGGGATACCAAATGATGTTCAAATTAGAAAAAAATGATATACAAAGCAACTTTAACATAAAACTCATCAACAAAATTGGGGCCTAAAAGTATCAAACTACTTATCAACTACGATGTGGTTTCTATAAATATACATCGGCCTATTCATTCCTCCTGGAAAAAAATTATAACTACACTGCATGGAAGTTGGTCACTTGGTCTGAATATACTATTTCCAATATAAATGTTTAGCAAGAGATACTGAAGATCATTAGGTTCCTCTTTGAACTAAGATCAATATCACCCTTTTTGATAAAACAGAAATGAAGAATACAGAAGCATTTATTTCAAGGAAAATATTACACAGGAACAAAAATTATGAACTCACAAATCCATGTTGTTTGTTTATATATACACAACTGGGACTGTTGCTATGATAAAACTCAGCTGGTAGTGATTTGTCAAAAACAACAAGTGAAATATTCCATCTGTAATGCTAATCAAATTTATCAAAATCCAACGTAAAACTACAAATTCCAACCCAAAATTAACCTAAGCAAAAATGGTGCTTAATTTGGTCTATGAAAAAGGCCAATAGCCATCCTCTCTATTCGGCTTCTTCACAAATATGTCATTGTACTCTGGCCGAGATGTCTGTTTCACAGAGTTCAGAAAATGTTAAATGTCGCAATTTTGCAGAATAAAAACCAACATTCCAAGATGTCTACTCTAATGAACAAGGCAGCTTAAAGAACACAATAAATAAGCCAGTGCTGATCCAAAGCTAGTAGGGTTTTACACTCACAAAATGTAATATATGTACAGTATTTCATGAGTAAAAATAGCGTCTCACGGAGCCATTCTGTGAGAGCACCTCAAAACACATACCAAATTGCGTTCCAATTTTGATTTATATGGCTCAATAAATTCTTTATATCAAAATCATAAGGGATACAAAAATTTTCATTTTTGAAAATTTTTAAGTATTTGTTTGAGATTTTTAAAAAGTGACTATACAATATTTTCAGAAATGGAAAACTTTTGTATCCCATATGAATTTGATATAAAGAATTTATTGAGCCATAGAAATTGAAATTTAGAGGTGATTTGATATATATTTTTGGAGATGCGCTCACGGAATGGCTCTGTGAGCTTAAGCTCACGTTATCTTAATTCGTATTTCATTGCACTGGTACGTACCAGTACCACCATAAAGCAGCAAGTTCATAGTAATAAATCCGGCAATTAAAGTTGTTGATCAGATCCACAACTTCTTTCTCGATCATAAGGGATAATTAAGCCCAGTGCCAAGAAGTTTTAACCTAGCAGCCTGTCTCTGTCTCTACTGTTATGAACAGAAAACACATTCTGTATTCTGGTAAATGAGGCACTTGTTACCAGTACAACTAGTACAATACTAAGTGAGCATCCAGATCAGTCAATTTGGTACTTTGAACTTCTATACAAAATGAGCTGAAATGAAATATTCCCCAAATTCCAATCAGATCCGGATCAATTACAGGCGTACAGCATCCGATCGGGTCAGAATCCAACTGCACACATACATCGATGACTGAATTGAAACATCCAAAGAGAGAGACTGAAGAGCACGAACCAGATCTTTGAAGATGAGGAAGGCGACGAGGAAGAAGAGCACGAAGAGGATCTCGAACTCGGCCAGGCGCACGAACGCGAACACCGAGTCCACCGCCTTGCTGACCGCCGATCCCCCGTGAGCCCGGTTCATCGCGCCGCCGCCCCGCCGCTGCCGCATGGTCTCCATCTCCGGACGAGAAGTCCAGCGCGTTGGTGGACCGAAAAAACGAATGATATGTCACTGGTCACAGCTCAACAGACAACAAGTTTTATTGAGTGTATTTTTTGAAGGGTTGACAGCGGCTGCCAACACAAGTTTTATTGAGTGTTAAACTTTCTTTTTTCATTTTTGGACTGAGTTCTGGGTGGTGCTATGGGGGACGATTTTCATAAATGGCCCAAGGCTCAAACTTAACTTCACCAATGGCCTTGGGCCAAACATATGTTCACCAATGGTCTTCCCAAGGGCGCCACTTGAAGTCGTGCCTTTTAAATTATATTTTCTCTGCCCGGTGTTGCCTGAAAAGTGAAATCATTGAAGGACGCAACTTCAACTTGCGCCCTTCAACTTTTTTCCATTTTTTTATTTTTTTCAAATATATCACCATCTTGTAGATCTTTTCACGACCTTTTCAGAATGTGGTTATACGTTTCGTGGGGAGCTTCCTATCAAAAGTTTTACGTATTTGAAGTTTTCTATCTAATTATAAACTTTTTATCATATTTTTTCGATATTATTATGAATCTTATTTTATTAGTAAACCTAATGTCTAAATAATATTTCAAAATTTATATTAGAAGTTAAATAAACAAATTAATTTTATGAGTAAAACTATGGTATTTTTAAGCTCACGGACACTTTTTATGAAGCTTACTTAAAAAATATACCAAAATATCTCCAAATTTTGATTTATATGACCTAATAAATTTCTTATATTAAAATCTCGTGGCATACAAATTAATTTATTGTTAAAAAGATGCATAATCATATCGAAAAAATATGATAAAAAGTTTATAATTGGACAGAAAACTTCAAATACGCATAACTTTTGATAGGAAGCTCCCCAACGAAACGGACAACCACATTTCGGAAAGGTCGTGAAAAGATCTACAAGATGGTGATATCTTTGAAAAAAATAAAAAATTGAAGGGCGCAAGTAGAAGTTGCATCCTTCAATAATTTTACTTTTCGGGCAACACTGGGCAAAAAAAATATAGTTTAAAAGGCGCGACTTCAAGTGGCGCCCTTGGGAAGGCCATTGGTGAACATATGTTTGGCCCAAGGCCATTGGTGAAGTTAAGTTTGGGCCTTGAGCCATTTATGAAAATCGTCCACTATGGGCACCGCCAAAATTATTCGGGACACCAAAAAATATTTTTTGAGTAATAGCTAGCGTCCATTCTTTTTATTTATTCATGATTCACTGTATTTTCAATGAACAAATATCATTTTTTCAGTGAATATTTATATCTTTCCGTGAACAGATATATTACAGTTTCCGGTGAATATTTATGCAACTGTGCTAAGCACATGGATGTATATAGGTGTGTCGAACTGTTTGAAGAGTGAATAGATGACCTACTTTATAGAAGTGGACTCTCCATGTTCTCCTTTTTTTTTTTGTCTATTTTAGACAGGTTTGCTCCTAGTTGAATTATCTGATTATATTTTTGTGAAATGTTTTCTAATATTTTGCAAAATGAAAGTTGTAGATACCGAATAAAACTACTAAATTATTTTACAATTATAAAATATACCGAATAAAACATCTAAATAATTTTACAATTTGAATATTTATTGAAGACAAAATGATTATTTGGGAGGTGTTTAAGTAATTTTTGAGTGTCCAAAGTTGTTCCCAAGAGTTCTTCCTTACGTTTTTACGGATAGCACCCAAAATGTTTCGCCAAATTATTATGAAGTGAGAATTTAAAAAAAAAAAAGAAAAGCATTGACAATGGCTGCCAACAGTATGTCCTAAGAAAGTTTCCTGACAAAGTTGCATGATTTCATTCCCATGATATGACTTGCAAATGTAACAATTTGCGACATCAATCACATGCCTTAGAATCATTTTTTTTCTTATAAAAATAACATCTTACAAACATAATTTATTTATGGTCTTGAGTTATCATCAGCAAACAATTAATCAATGTATAAGTAAATTAACAAAAGCATATGAAATTAATTATGACATGGCATGTTGTTCCACTACCACATGCTGTGCAGACGCGTGAAGTGTATAGACATAACATGGACATGTAACATCTTGAAACATAGCACGTTTGAGTTCACCAAAACAGCTACTTTTCTTTTAATAAATTAAATTGAAATTTATAGAACAACGGGTCTAACACGGAACGATTGATTTATTTAACACGGATGATGTTGAAACTAGCTTTTCTGCCAAGGAGAATGTCAATGTGGGAACGAAGTAGAAAAAAAAAAAATATATTCAATCTAATGAAAGACAGTGGTTATTTACTTATGTTAACCTTACCAAAAAAAAAAGAAAAATGCTCCATCAATTCATTCATAAAGCTCAAAGAAACAAACCACAGAGTTACTAATATATCCCTAAACTCTCTTCTAATGCAACAAATCAAATGGTCATCTACAGGACTTCCTAAGGGGAAAAAAACAATCAAATGTCAAGCTGAAAGTGGTGTATATTTCATATAACTATAGTCTAAAGACTCGTATCATAACCATCGAGAGGGGCCTTGATTTCCAATTTGTCTTCCCCTGGCAGGTTTTTGCTCTTCGACTGAATTCCTTTTTTTCATGGCAGATGAAACAGTTGGGCTAAGAAAGTCATGGCTTCTCTGTGTACCAGTTTGCGAGTTTGTTCGCCTCACAGATACCAAGCTAGTTTGTTTCGTCAACACACCTCTAGGATTATTGCTACTATTATTAATTGCTGCAGAACTGGCAGGCGAGCTCCATCTGGTACCATTTACACAACTCTGACTCCTTCCGACACTGACCCTAGAATTGTAAGGAGCTCTTCTTGGGCTTGGTATGTTTCTACTCTCCATTGTCTCGGCTGAGTACATGGTCTCGTCATCATCAGAATTGAACCCATCATCATAGTATCTATCACGAGCTAGATCCGAAATAACAGGAGAGGAAGTGGCCTCTTGATTTGAGTCTACCTCACTTCTGCTAGGACTTGGCACATTTCTAATCCTAGATGGACTCATATCTGGACCCGGGCCCACACTGATGCTTAAAGCATCATCATTTTTAAAGTTGTTATTATTGCTTCCTTCAGATAGCATATGCTTGAGGGGAAGAGGGAGAAAAATTGATGTAGGTGCAGCTGGCGCCGGTGCCGGTGCAGCCCGAGGAGGGAAGTTTATATCCAGCAACTGAACCCGAAGATTGGATGAACCAGACTCTCCACTTTCATGTCTTGGTCCAGTAACCTGGGCCTCCTCAGCAGATACCAACCGGAGAGGTGGCGTCAACTTTGGATTGCTAACCTCATCTAAACTCCCTTTCCAGTGCTGGCGCAACCAGTCGAGAATAACTGGTACAGGGATGCCAAACTGCACTGGAAGGTCCTTCCTAGAAAGAGAATAGGCACATGAACCTACACCGGTGCTGTTACTGGTACGGCACATGGGAGAGGTAGCAAGCTTCATGGGATCACATAGCATGAAAGCCAGGTTTCCATGCATGTCGAAGCCAGCTGAGCCAGCACAGAAGGAGACACCATCAGTCGAGAGCTTTATCAGATTGTCAGTGGAAATCACAACTTTTCCCTCATCAATAGTAAGGTCATTCCTAGGCTTGGTGTGACCCAGGAGATATGTGGTGTTACCGAGGTCGATGGTTGTGGTGAAACCCGTTTTGATGTATTGCGGCGTTGTGTCAGAGTCGGCTGGGTCGAGGCCAACTATGGTCAAGTCCAGGATTGAGCTTGTGATAAAGAACCTATATAGAATAAAGAAAGAATTAGTAGTCTAATATATGTTCCTGCAAATAATTTTCTGTCAAGTTTCAAGCAACAAATTAATCAATCCAGTGAAGTACCAATGCTGCCATTTGACATATTAGCCGATAATAGTACAACCTATGATCCACAGCTAGTATACAATGGTTACATCCCTAATAATAAATAATGCTTAGCTGATTTAATGTGGAGATGTAAATAGATATATTTCTATGTTGACAGATATAACAACTCAGTTCGAAGCCAAAACAAAGAAAATTCGTAAGAAACTGATTCTCGCTCGATCCGGGTCTTGCATTCTATTATACCAGGTACAAGTGTATTTGATTGCATAATAAACAGTTCCAATCAAGTCATTGCCAGGAAATATTGACAACCAAAGGTAAGCAAATGTGACAACCAGCATCAACATTAATTAAAAATAAAGAGCATAAATAATACGTACATTGTGATCAATTAGGCCATGTAGAAAATCTAATTCAGCTTGAGAATCTATTGATCAAGCACATAATACTAGACTATTGAAAATCCGTCCATACGTCCATAGACGTACAAAGAATATAACAGATACATCTGATTTGGTATCATGTATCTCAAATTCGTAACCCATCGACGCTATAAATGTATATTCTACGGACGCCAGGTATCATTCCATTCCAAAATTGCCCGATGGACGAACAAAGAATGTAACAGATACATCCGATTTTGTAACATAGCCTATCTAAATCACACACATTCTATAATTAACACTTCTAATTATCCAATTTCTACAACCAATTCTTATACTAAAAATCGCCTTACTAAAAAATCACCTCTGAGGAACGAGCCGGGCGGCGACCCTCCCGAACCCGAGCCGGACCTCGCACCCGGTCTCCGCCACCGCGGCGGACGGTATATTGGTGTGCGTCGTCAGGAGCAAACCCCGGTGGATCAAGAACCCGGTGCCGCACCGCCTGTTCCTACTATCCTCCTGTTCAGTCACCCCACAGATGGACGCAATCGACGGCCCCTTGGCAGCGTAAATACTCCCCTTCACTCTCTCCGACCTCCCGCCGCCCCCCGCGCAGAAACACCACCCCGCCGGGCCCTTGTCTCCCAGCACCCCCATCGCGACTAAACCACCACTGCCAGCTGCCGCCTACGGTGCATTGAATGAATCGGGAGAGATTTTCCGACTTTGATTCGATTCGAGTGCGTCTGCGTAGGGACTCTGGCTCGGCTTCAGATTTGAGTTTGACCGAAGAACAATGCAATTGATTGATGATTGAGTGATGATCGAAAGGAGGAAGGAAAGGAAAGGAGTCTAGTTAGGATCCGATGTTGATGGATTGTTGTTGTTGGTGTGGACTGTGGGTGGGCGTGCTCATCCCCTCACTTACTGCATCGTGCGGTTCGAAACATCAGCCGTTGGATCGTCTAGACATCCGCGCTGGAACGAATCTCGAGACGATCCAACGGCTGACGTTGTGAACTCCTCGATGCAGTACAGCAGGGGATATGAAATCGACTCTGGACGGCTGCTGATGATGAGTAAGTGAGTAAAACATATCCCCTGTTGTAACGCATTGTGCAGTTCAAAATTTCAGCTGTTAGATTATCTGGAGATGCGCGCTAGCACGGATATCGAGACGATCCAACGGCTGAAGTTGTGAACTGCACAATGCAGTAAGTCAGGGGATGACCACTCAGGAATGGAATGGAAAGGAAAGGAGTTTGTGCGGGCCGGCCGGCCGGCCGGCTCTGTTTAGTTTAGTTTAGTTTTGGTGTACAGCTATATTTTTTACTTTTTTAATTGGGCTGTTGTGTTCTGTGTCTTCTCGGACTCTCTTTTTTTTTTATTTTTTATTTTTTTTAGTTTGCTATTGTTGGCAACTTTTTTTAACGTTGATAAATTGATTAAGAAATATTAGATGTAGAGATCATAGTATAACAAGATACTTATTTTTATGACTTATGAGTTATGTTTAATATTGCTCAAACAATGTTTAATGATTGCATTGTAGTCAACCAGTGTCTTATGATTACATGAATGAGTCGAGTCTTAGTATTTGAAATAATTATTCTTTCTAGAAAGATATATTTTTTTCACGGACCACGTTTTATTATTCGTTTTTTTCAAGGTTTTTAAATAAATGTCCAGCTTTTTTTTTTTGTATATTTCTTTTTCTTCTTGTTTCAAAGTAGATTATTTAATTCTTATTATTTGTTTTACCATTAATCCATTATGTCCTCCTCATATTTATACTGTTTTTTGTTGGTAGAAATTCTTATAGTTTAATTAAATTTCTCATATTAGTAAATTTAGTAGGTTTACAAGTGTATGGAAATATCCTTGTTCTTTTATTAATCGTTGTATACATATTAATTTCAACTCGTGCATGCAACCGTATTATTACATAGGAAGTTAAATTTTTGTTATTGGATCCCTCCTCTTCTTTTAAATCTGGATATTTGTAGTTCTAATTTTCTGTTGTATAAAAAAATAATTGATACTTCTATTTGTGGTGTTCATTGGAGGGAAGTTCAATATAGATAAACGGTAGATATCATACATCATATGTTCAAGTTCAGTTCCACGCTAACTAGCAAAAAGAACGGTATATATGAAACAAATATTACACCCATTACGTAGCAGGTACGCTGAATTGCTGATGTGCAGATTAATCTCCATGTACATTATTTGTTTAAAGGCTCTGTCCTTTGATAACTAATGTTAACAATCTCATACTTCAAACAATTTCCAAAAAATTAAAAAAAATAATCATTTTACAATCATAATTCTAATCTTATAGAATTATTATATTTTTAACTTTTATTCAATTCAAGTGTCATTTGATACCGTACTCCAAATCACTACATCTAGAATTCTAGACCTCTATGAATGTCATGAAAAATTGATGAATTTTGATAGAATATCAATTGATACTCAAATCGAAATTTGAAACAAATCAATCTATACACTCTTATAGGTATCAATGTAAAAAGTTTCTATTTTTTATATTTAGCTTTATAGAAAACTAGATTCCTTGTTGCGCCTTCGGCGCAACTCGTACATACATATAACAAAAGCATATATTTTTCCCTGTTTAGTATCTAAGGTGTCAGTCAGTTCCGCGACAATAAAAATATTTTCATGTTTATCAACTAACATATACTCGATCACGACTGTTATTATCTGATTCCTGCTTTCTTTGAACTTCTTTCATGCGTTGACAACAATCCAGCAAAGCAAATGTGTCAATAACAACAATCCAGCAAAGATTCAAAAAAATAGCAAAGAACTATATACATGATTATTCCTTTATTGATGATGCAGAACCATAATCAACATTCAATACAACAATAATTATGAAAGTGAACTGATAGACGACGTTGTTTCCTTCTATCAAAGAGCATCCTATTCATGATGCCATGCATGTTCGTCGCAAATGTCACTATAAAAAATACAAATATTGAATATTAGCTGCCATCATCACGGTTGCTTCGCAGACCTATATATCCTTCAAGCAAGACTTCATAGTTCATATACATGGTATGCACATGTCAACATGTCAAAGCCTGAAAGAGGCAAATATATTTAAATCATACAATTATATTGACATATATACACCACCTTTTGCTAAAATATTGATTGCATAATTTGTTTCATACCTCGTATCCATTATTTACAAAGATATTGACAATTGCCTCTTAGTTCTTTATCATTGAATTTATGGTGAGTAGTAGATTAAAGATGGGAGTAATTTAATTTAGCCAATTATTTTAGAAATGAGACATAGAATGTGGAGGTGAAATTCTGCCTACAGCTAATCATACCAGATGTGCCTTTAGGCTTAAGTTGTACCAGCGATGATCTCTCTAAATTTGCCGGTATATATATGTGATCTTTCGAGACTTCAATTACCAAACATTGCATCTTTTCCATTTCCATGTTCAATTGATGGTTAACCCAGCTGAGAATAAAAGGAAAGGTACCAGTTGAGAAAGAGCAGATGGCAGGGTTCTTTAAATCTTGGTAGCTCTTCCTGTTTAATTTGTACCTTTATTTAATATCTGCTACACACCATCCCTCCTACAAGACAAAATCAATAAGTTTCTCACAACATTGATAATCTGCATGTTTTATTTGATTACATATTTATACCAGGAAATTAGCAACCACATGCATTAAACGAAAAAAATTGTAAATTTCAGTTATATGCTCTGTGCTCCATCAAATGTAGTTCAATTGTTCAAAGACATGGAAAATATAGACATGCATGTTCCTCCTTGGAGTGTCAGTACTGATTTTCCTTTTTTATTAAGTATCACTTTCCTCTACCTCATCTATTAATTAACAGTTGGCCCTTCGCGCACACACCCGAGCTTGGACCCTTAAAGAAGCATGTATGCACTTGTGATTGGTAGCCTCTTGTTTCCTCACTTGCTGGCCCTTCAGCATGGCCTACAGGTTTCAAACTTAGTAAAAGTAATTAATAAGTTTCTACTACAGATGGCTTGGAAATAAAATTTTCACTGTGAGGTTTAGTCACACGTGCTTGAATTGTCATTCTCATGCTATTCAGATAGTTGGTACAACCATCCATAAACAATTAAAATGAAGATATAGGCCTTATTGCATTGATGTAAAAGGAAAAAAAAAAAAAATCAAAAGAAAAGCCAACCTGCCTTTTGTATCTCTACCATACTGATGGAAAACGGAGTTCCCAATTTGATCTAAAGATAACAATGGAACCCAGCTTCAGCTCCAGTCTATGTCCGACTCTTCTCACATTTAGTGTACCCCCAACAATAGATGCCCTCGCCATTTTGAGGGGTAAAATTCTAGGAACAATGCAACTGATGTCGAGAATCAACAAAAACAGCTGCCCAAAAGGTGTCAATTTGGCATGTGCCAGTGCCTCCCTTCCTACTATAGGTCACCGGCAACATCATCCTTTTGTGAAAACTTGGAATCACAACGCTCACCGTTTCCCACTCACTGCTTGTTTCCCATACTGAAAATTTTTTTCCTTATTGGTCAGCACAGAGAATAAATAGAAAAATAACAAAGGCAACATTTGGCCATCATGCTACAATTAAAAGCTTAAGACTTGCTATCTCTGGTCAACCCTTCACCGTACTCAATTGGCAGTTCAAATTTTTTTTTTTCACGAAACGCCAAAAGGAAAGGAAGAGATTAGAAAGGTTTTTGGTTCATGGCGAGCAAAAAATAGAGAGCGTTTAAAATTTCTCAAGTGTCGTATTAAGCTTTAAAAATAAAAAGTGAGTGTCACGCCAGCACCTTGTTTGTTGCCAGTAAGATTGGTGTCCGATCCCTTCTTGATCTCGTCGTACGCCATACGCAGCGCCTCGAGCCGCATCGCCTCGTTGCTATCACACTTGTCGGCGATGAAGAGGAGTTTGAGAATCTTGGACCAGCCGGAGTACACCGCGATCTGCTTACCTGACAGCATGACGCAGGAGATGCGAATCGATCAGTGGCTGAGCTCTCCTCCATGAGCCGACACCTTGAGCTGCTTCATTTGTCGATCAGCAGCCAGCTCTCCTCCATCAGTGGACCCCCCGATCTGCTTCATGATCCACTTGTCCTTATTGGCAGAGAAGTCGAAGGAGCGGGCTGCGGTCGACGGTGATCATCTGCGCGGAACAGGAAAGAAAGGGGAAGCGGTGTTGTGGTTTATGTTTTCGTCTTTTTTGTGAGTAGAGGAAGGAAGAGAAGGGGCTGCTGACCTCTTTTTGTTACGAGGGGGAAAGAGCACTTGTAGAAATTCTACTATGGAAAGAGGGCACCTGTCAATGCGTGGCAATATGGGAGAGGAAACCATCATGATCAGCTGACGTGAGGGCAATCCAACGTAACCGCAGGATCTAAATCCAACAGCTCACACACAGTCAAAAACACTGTTCAAAGAACACTGTAGCGGTGAAATTACCAAGGGTTGGCAACGATGTTACCGAATGAGGTTTTATAATTACTTGTTGGGTAGTACCTTCCCGGCTCAAAACTTCAATCTTGAAATTAGCTATGAGATTATGTCATTTTTAAAAAAATTTAAAACAAATACTTTAAAAATTCGATAAATGAAAAATTTTGATATCCCAAAAAATTTTAATATAAAAAATTTAATAAAACTAGAAATCAAAATTTTAAAATAGTTAAGTATAATATTTAAGTTAGTAGCACGTGAGACCTACGTATTCCTAATGTTCACCATAGATTTACTCCACACTTCACAAATAAATAACATATGATAAAATCCTATTTTAAACAGTAAAATCCCTACTGCTGATCACTGAATACTGATACATAAAACAAGAACAACCTTCATCTCCAGACTTCAACAATTAAACCGGGATAAAAATCTGCTGGAGACGCTGCTTTTCTAATCGGATGGTCAGGATCGGTTATTGCACTAATCTCAAAGTACTTCACTATTTATCGCACCGATCTCAAAGTATTTCGGTGTTTCTTGACCGTCGGATCAAAAAGGCTCTGCTCCCGATCCATTAAACCGAAACACACCATGCTCCACACCTGACCGACCGACCGACCGACCGACCGACCGGCCGGCCCCAAATCGGAAGAGCCAACGATGGCGGGCAGCGAGGAGGTGGTGGAGGTGGGGTTCGCGAAGCTGCAGGGGGAGGACTTCGAGTACTACATGCAGACCTACTCCATAATGCTGGGGCGCAACTCGAAGAAGTCGAGCGTGGACGTCGACCTGGCCAGCCTCGGCGGCGGCATGAACATCTCGCGCCACCACGCCCGCATCTACTACGACTTCCCCCGCAAGCGCTTCGCCCTCGAGGTCATCGGCAAGAACGGCTGCACCGTCGAGAACGTCCTCTACCTCCCCGGCAGCGCCCCCATCAAGCTCGACAGCCAGGATCTCCTCCAGATTGGTGATAAGAGGTATGGTATGGTTTAATTTTCTGCTAGGTAGAGAGTAGAGACTGAGTTACGGATTTAGGTCTCCTTCAGATTGTGTTTTGGATGAATATTGGTTCGGCTTCTGGTTGGTCTTGATCCGTGCTGATTACCGATTAGGGTTTAAGGGCTGTAAAAATTAGGATGTTACTTTGCGGGGTTTGATTGTTGCTGTGAGTCTATGACCGATGTGGATTAGGGTTTGTAATGTTGTGAGATTCACGAGTCATCTTGCGCCGATTAAATTGAAAGGTATGTCTGCCTAATGTTAGCTGGACAAGTTAGGTTTTGAACAATTTCGTTGATCATCAGCCATCCATGCGAGGGTTTCAGTTTTACGATCGTTACTTGATTTGAGCCATCCAAATTAGGGTTTTCCTTTAATTCTATATTAAGTATCTGCGCCGCAACACAAATAGAATATAAGAAACCGTGTTCAAGCACCGGACTGTAGCCTTCCTCTTTGCTCCTTTCTTCTTCCCCAACAAACAAAAATAAAAGAGAGAAAAAAATAGAGTAATGTAAGGAAATACTCAATTCCTGCTTTCGGGAAAGCTAGAAAAGAAACCTCTCGACTCTTCCAGGTTAGGCCCCAACCCGGTTACCGAAGAAGCTCTTCTGTGAAGAAAACTCAACTAGTGTTTTACTGAGGCACTCAGCTCCAACCATAAGGCAAACTGTGTGTTTTACATTCTTTTGGGTATCAATTATGGCAGTCAGCTTGTGGATCTCACAAAAGACCACAAGTTTTTTATAACAATTGTAAAGGCATATATTTCAAGGTGTGACGTTTAGGAATTTCACGAAATATATTAATGGCAAGCTGTTTTGGTTGAAACTCAAGTACCTCAGTCAAGCACTAGCTAGTTTTTGTTATAGATGAATGTTCATGGAGTACTTGGTTGGGTCTTAGCTGGGGAGAGTTCAGAATTGGTTGTTTTGCGACATGGTATATCATCTTAAATTGCCATTTGCATGATGGTGAGAGGTTGTTTCAGTCCTTTCTCTTGGCTATCAGAGTAATATTCAATTAGTTTTTTGTTCTTCCTGCTCATGTGTGGCTATAAAGGTGTAATGATCAATTGCAATATCTCTATATTAATACATAGAAAATAACAAAGGAATCTAGTTATATATTATATTGCATGTATACTATTTGGGGCATGAGAGTTTAGATGAAGTGGCTTGATGTATTAATGCAGCTTGTAAACAGTACTGGAATTGGGTATGCAAGTAGTCAACTAAAAACGTTAGAAGAAAACTGATCAATTGTACTATATACACTAATTTAATAGTATAACTTAGCAAGTATGGATGGAATGCGACTTTTCTGGTAGTACCTGTAACCTGTTCATGTCTGGATGACCATTACTGTACCAACACCTAGCAGAAAACCTCAGAATGAAAATATTTAGAATGCAAATCTGGTACATGAAGCTTTTGCATTAGACCAGAATAGAGTACCAACTATAGGTACAGTTCTCCTCAGGATTGGCTCAGTCATATACAAGCTCAATTAATTTTATATTAGAACTTAGGAAAAAAGAAGCAAAAGATCTTTGGAATTTATGTATCTACACCTATGAGAGAATTCTAAAAAATTCTAAGATTATGCATGTATCACAGGTTTTACTTTCTCCTCCCAACCCGATCAGTCTTTGACACATTTGCAACTGCCAGGCAGATTGTACCACCTCTGCTGTCTCAACCAGCAGTGGTGCAACCTACCTCGTTTGGTCAAGTGAGACGTCTTCCCATGTTTCATGAGAGCTTCTCCAATGATGATAGTGATCGTGAGGAGAGAGAAGTTGATAGGGATGACAGTCTTGCCCTTGGACATGGTAGTGGTACCGTCCGTGGTAAGATAATTAAGAAGAAGCATAAGGCAAAAGTGGCTGAGGCTTCGTATGGGATACCCCATAGTGGCATGGAAGAAATCAGCTTGTTTGGTAATTTTAATCTACATTATGACTTATGTTCTTGTTATGGTTCGTTGGCTTATCTATTTATGTTTTAGTGAATTGTTTTAGTTGATTTTAAGTGTTAAAACTAAGAATTGAGGATGGGATGGATTCCAGCCTATTGATTTAGGTGACTAGGACAATGCTTACTTCTCAGTTTCCACTAATTAGATGCACCTTTGATGTGTTATCATTTACCAAATAACATCAAAACTGATGGAAAGACTTATTATTTGCAAACAACTGTATTACATTGTTGTCTTGTTGTCCTTCTTATAATAAACGAGTTTGAAGGCTGCAATCTCCCGAGTTAGATATCTGTGAAATATTCAGTCATATGAAATATAAATTGCAGAAAAAAATTTGGAAGCCAGAGCAAGGACTGACAGAGAGGCGGATAACCAGAAGCTGCTGCAATTAGAAGAGAAAGATGTGGTTTCATCAGTTGCTACTGTCTTGTCAGATCTCTGTGATCCTGGCGAGTGGATGCCCATGGCTAAACTCCATGCTGAGGTCTGTCAATTTTACACTTTACTGATGGAAAACACAAATATACCAAACTATATTAGTCCAGGAAGTTATAAAGATCAAACTGATATTAAGCTAAATAAGATGGCAAGCTCTGTCTCTATCCGCTCTAACTTTGTAATTTGCTGCAGCTTATGGAACAGTTTGGAAACGTGTGGCACCACAGCAGAGTGAGAAGGTACCTGACGTCAGAAGATTGGCCTCCACATGAAACCAAAGGCAAGCCATGGTTTGGCCTGTTGACGCTTCTTCGCAAGTATCCAGAGCACTTTGTTATTAACACCAGAACCAAAGGGAGGGTCACTACTGAGTTTGTGTCCCTAGTGTCACTTCTCTCGTAGAAGTAGAGAGGCTGCGGCTTTAGGACTGAGACTATATATAATAACAGCAGTTTTGTTGTAACAAGAAATTAGCTCCAGTGTGTGTATGGTGGTAGTTCCTCTTAATTATGTAGGATTAGGGGTTAACTATCTAATGTAAAGAAATAACTCTGGACTTAATGTGGACATTTAATTATGTGATCTGCCTGCCTCTTTTCTCATTGACTATGCAAATTCCCCTCTAATCACATGAGCCATCCGAAATTGGAAATAGCATGTTCTTACTTCTTCCTGTACAGGATGAGATGTCAAATTAGTTTTCCGGTATGGAAAAAAGATTAAAAAAAAAAAAAAAAAAAACTAAGAATCGACACACTATTTCAAATCAGAAATTTAGAAGTTGAGAACAATAGCAATATGGTTGGCAGATTAATTGTACTCTGATCCATGGAAATCTCTAGTTGCTTGCGTAACAGTTATGGCCCATAAAAGCCCAGCCCACAGCCGACTACCGCGTATCCTCTCTCCACTGCGCAGTAAATTACTGCACAGAGTTACAACCGTTGGATCTGCTGTAGGATTCGCGCAATTCAATCTCGACAAAACTCACCGTTGATGCGCTTTTTTAAAAAGAAGAAAGAAAGAAGACGAAGGATTTCACATCCTCTAACATATGGCATGTGCCATTCGGCACGTGGGCCGTTGGATCTCCTCAAGTTTCACGCTAGTCCGAATCTTGAGGTGATCCAACGGCCTACGTGCCGAATGGCACCGTGTACTTGGTACCGATGGGAGTCAATTCCATCCATGGCTTGCTCCATATCCGCCACTACTGCTCATTCATTCTCCTTCCACTTCCTCCCCACGGGCCCTTTCGGCCTTGATCACCGCTGGAACGAAACCCTTGACTTGACTTGAGTGAGGCGCACATGTTTCAGCTGTGGTGAGTGGGAAGACTTGAGGATGAAGAAAGATGTGTCGGCTGTTTTGGTAACTAAATGAATAATCTTGCACGCATATGGCAATTATTATAATTCACTTCCGATTGCTCCAAAATCCGAATTGATCAGATGTTAGTATGTTACTGTAGTCTTTGCAAATTTTGATCTAGCCTGGTATTGATTGAATCCACGTCCCTCTCGGTTGCAGCTCAGCATCGTCCAGACCATCCGATCGGTTCATAGACAAACTTGTAAAGGCTTTTAGTTCTGATAATGCCATGGTGAGTGGGAGGTCTTGACGATGAAGGAAGATGTGTCGGCTGTGTTGTTGCTGTAAGATGTCTCACTTCGTCAATTCTTCTCTGACCTGTGTGAATTTTTAGTATATGTGTTGGTTGATGTAGTTGGGGAATATCTGTACTTCATTAATAAATGAATAATCCTGCACATATATGGCAATTATCAAAACTCGCTTCCGATTGCTCCAAAATCCGAATTGCTCAGATGTTACTATGTTACTGTACTCTTTGCCAATCTTGATCTTACTTACCTGTTATTGATTGAATCAATGTCCCTTTCGGTTGCAGCTCGGCATCGTCCAGACCGTCTGATCGGTTCACATACAAACTTGTAAATGCTTTAACACTTCTGAGATTTGGGTGGGTAGAGCAGATTCTTTCCACCCAAGTCCTTTCTCAGAAAATGTGCGGTCCAGTTGATCTAATTGTTGATGTCATTGCCTACTAAATGACTATATGGAGACTGCACACCACTGTACCAGTACTTTTTTCATGAGGTTATTTCTGCATCTTTGTTACAATTTAATTAGGATGTGAAATAATTTCTATGAGCGAACATGAAAGCCTGTTATTGATTGAATCCACGTCCCATTCGGTTGCAGCTCGGCATCGTCCAGACCGTCCGATCAGTTCATGGACAAACTTGTAAAGGCTTTAACACTTCTGAGATTTGGGTGGACGGCACAGATTGTTTCCACCCGAGTCCTTTCTCAGAAAATGTGTGGTCCAGTTGATCTGATTGTTGATGTCATTGATTACTGAAGGACTATATGGAGACTGCGCACCACTGTACCAGTACTTTTTTCATGAGGTTATTTTGCATCTTTGTTACAATTGAATTAGAATTTGAAATAATTTATATGAGCGAACATGAAAACCCGTCCAACCCCACTCATAGATAAGGTGAAGATAGTTGCAGAAATAGAAGAAAAGGAAAATTAAACAAAAGAGAAAGAGATGATATACCCTTGAAATATCTTCTCCTACTAGAAAGACATTTTTGGAATTCATCTTTTACATGTTCTTACTTAGTTGTTTACATCTAATTAGGCATTGGCCTTTTCTGATTCAAAGTACTTTTTAGGTACAGATGGCCGGACGCCTCTTTTTGGCCAACTCTGAACTATTGGCCGTGGAATTTCTTTTTTTAAATTTTCAGCTTTTACCTCATTAATGATGGGCTTTGCTGAGTTTTTTTTTTTCTCATTTCTTCTTTTTGTATTTCCTTTGGATAATAAAAATGGCTTTGAGTGTTTTCTGCTTCCTCAACATTTTTCTTGAAATTTATGGAATTGCCCTTTATAAAGCTGTTCAGCTTCCAATATTTTATATTGTTTACCTGATTTGTTTTAGTTTGTTCTATGATATTTATCATTTCTTTTTCAAATTACTTTCTTTTTCTTCTGTTTTTGTCCACTTTGCCATTCAAAGGTGTCATTTATTAAAAATTATTTGTTTTAGTTTGCACTATGATGATTATAGTAATAATAATACATTTTTTTCATATTATCTTTTATGTTTATTTTGCGAGCTCTTCTTTATAATGTTGTATGTATTTAAGTAAGAAATACGTAAAGAGGCTTTGAATTCTGAATGTTCCCAAAACAACTTATTGGGATCCATTGCTGTCATTTATTACTTTCTTATCAAATTTATTCTTATATATGTCACTGACATTAGCACTATCATTTTACAAGCACATATATACTTCCTGAGATGCCTTACGTGGCTGACTCAGCAGTGCTAGGTGTCACAATAGAAATTGTTTGATAACTGCCGTATCACCGTGTCGGTGTCCACGCCATGTCAGACACACTTGTCCATGTTATATAGCTACCACTTTCCTTTTTCCAGGGAAAAATAAAATCCCTTTCACTGGCCCCCTTTGTTGCCCTAGAAATTGGAAATTGACTATGGAGACAATTGGAGTTGGTGTTGGGCCGAGCAGTGCTGAAGCGTTGTTTCCAGCATTCGCAAAGCTGCAGGGAAAGGATTTTGAGTATTACATGCGGAAGTACTCCATAATCGTGGGGCGCAACTCAAAGAAGGCTATTGTGGACCTTGACCTGGGGAACCGCGATGTTGGAGGCTTTGCTGTCTCCCGCCGCCACGCCCGAATCTACTATGACTTCCCCATCAAGTGTTTCACACTTGAGGTCCTTGGAAGGAAGGGCTGCCTTATCAGGAATGTCCTTTTTAAGCCTGGCAGCCCCCCTATCAAGCTCAGCAGCCAGGATCTTATTCAGATTGGCGAAGTGAGGTATAGTTGTGAATTCTGGTTTTAGTTGTGATAGAAGCCAGCCAAAATCGTATTCTTTCATTCAGAATTTGACAGCTACTACTGGTCGTTGTTATGACGTCCTAATTGTTCCAAAAATACTGGTTTGGTAGTTTGACTACAGTAGTGTTTTGGATTGTCACTAGTTTTCTCAAATTTGGGATTTTGATTTGCTGGTTAGATTGCCTGATCCAAGCCACCCAGATTAGGAACTGACCAGTTCCACTTAGTCTCTTATCTAAAACTGTCCATATTAGTTCAGGTTGGTGATGTGATTAATTGATTTGACCAGCTAACATAGGGGTTTCTGTTCATATTAGGATTTATTTTGACTGTCTGCCCTGCAATGTAACACACATGCACACACACACAGAAGCAAAAAGTTTCAAGTTCTGGAATGTAACCTCAAATTCTTTTTCTTTTTGTCAAGCAAAGAATAGAAACAACAGACAAGTGAAAACCAATACTCTTACCTAACTTTGATGCAGCTAAATAAATTATAATCCTTTTGACATTTGTAAGTTGATCTCCTACCTAGTTCCACATCAAAGAAGGAAAAAAAAAAAAAACCCAAACAAGACGAAATATGCCTATTTGCAATTCTTTCTGTGTCATCTTAGCATGGCTTTATAATGGACCTCTAAAAGGCTCCTCAATTTTTAAGAGAAACTGAAATGTGTTTTTCTTGGTGTTGAGATTTAGTAATTGCATAGAGATAAGTGATATAGAACTAATCTACAATGAACATAAAAATAGATCAATTCCTATTCTTTTAGATATTTTAAGAGACTGCCAGGCTGAGTGATGCTGTTAGGAGATGGTCGAAGGAATCCCAATGGAACTGTAGAGATGGCTTTCTAGGATGAAGCTCGATTACATTTGTCAAATTCTAGTTCGTATTTGTCAAATTCTAGTTCATAGTTGATTGGGCAATAGCTCAGATGAGGAAGGGTTGGTTGTTTAATACCCTCTCGGATTCCTAGTGTTGCAATTCAGTTTAATTAGATTCTTTCAGTAGGCTGTCAGAATATGTCTGCTCTTACTTGTGGGGTGCTCTCAATTTCGGTATGACTAAGTTACAGGGCTACCGCCAACAGAAACATGTCATTCACTACCCTAACGGTAACAGTAATCACACAAATGTATAGTACAGTTTCTTAGCAGTAACGGTACCACCTTACACAGAAACCTTGATGTCGGCCATCCTTTCAAGTAAATCACCAATTTGTTGGTTTTACTTATTTATGTCAGTATCCTAATTCAACCACACCATATATTTCTCATATTAACTCTTAGAAGCAGAGGAAAAAAAATAACAAATAGCATGAAACTTGTTTAAAACATGAATCGCAGGTTCTACTTCCTCCTCCCAACTAGATCATTCCTTGAAACATTAGAAGCTGCATGGAAGATAGTTCCTCCTCTGATGTCTCAGTCGATGGCCTCACCAACCTCCAATGATAAGAAGGGTGAGGAGACAGAACATGACAGGAAGGAAGCCATGGCTGAAGTTCATATCAGTGGTTCAATTGTTCATGAGTTCAGTGCTAGAGAAGCTGGGGTTTCTTCTAATGAACAGCCTGGTGCCGTGATATCTGCTAGTCAGACGGTGCAACCTAAGCTGTCTCAACTCACTGTGGCACCTCTTAGCCCCTCCACTTGTGAGACGAAGGTTGAGGATAAAGGAAATGACAGAAAGGAAAGCCTATCCAATGGGCATGGTGAGTGCGGTGTTAGTGGTGGTCTGATTGTTAAGGAGATCAATGCTAGAGAGGCTGAGGGTGCATCTGGTGTACTATCTGGTCCCTTCGATGCTGCTAGACAGGTGGCATCGCCTTCACTACTGAAGGTACCACTTGCCTACTCCAACAATGTGAGGATGGAACATGACGAGGAGCATATTGTACGAATTGACCATGGCAAGGGTATGATTAGTGGTTTGATTGTTGAGGAATTCAATGGTAGCAAGGCTGAGGGTTCCTCCGGTATACTTGCTGGTGCATTGGGAGCTACTAAGAAGACAGGGCCATCTCTGCCGCCTCCGTTGGTTGCGGTCCCACTTGTCTCCGTTAATGATGTGCGGAAGGGTGAGGAGAGATTACATGACAGGGGGGAAAGCCTAAGTACTGGACTTGATGAGGGTGATGGTAGTGGTTTGATAGTTAAGGAGTCCGACTCTGCAGAGGCGAAGTGTTCGTCTGGCTTATCATCTGGTACCCTAAAAGCTGCTCAGGAGATAACTGTACCTCTCACAGCTCAACTTGTAGTGGTTCTGCCGACCTCGTTCAACAATGTGAAGAAGCGCAAGGGCAGGGAGGAAAAGCTAGGCATCGTCCATGGTGAGAATGCTGCAAGTGGTTTGGTTGTGGAGGAGTTCAATGCTGGAGACAATGGGGTTTTGTCAAACAAACAGTCTGGTACATTGGAAGCTGCTAAGCAGGTAGAGCCACCTCTGCCACCTGAACCTGTGGTGGACCTGCTCACTGCTTCTACGGGTGAGGAGGAAGATGGTGACCTGGAAAAAAGATCAGGTTCTGGACCCGGTGAGTGTGGTGCTAGTGGTTTGATTGTTGAGGAGTTAAATGCTGAAGACTCTGTGGGTTTTCCTAGTGAACAGTCTGGCACCTGCAGAACTGCTAAGCATACTGTATCATCGCTGCCACCTCAACTCATTATAGTCCCTCTCTCAGCCTCTAATGATGAGAGGAAGGGTGAGGAGGTAGAAGGTGACGGGGAGGAAAGCGAAGGCACTGGTCAAAGTACAGTTGCTGTTACTGGTTTCATCGTTCAGGATTCCAATACTAAAGAGGCCGTGGGTTTGTCTGGTGAACAGTTTGGTGTGCCGGAAGATGCTAGCCAGATAACTACACCTGTGCTGCCTCAACCCGTGGTGGTCCTTCTCACCGCCTTGAATAATGAGAATGACAATGTGGGTAAAGAAGGTGAGAGTGAGGTAAGTACAGGTGTTGGGCATGGTGTCGGTGATGTTACTGGTTTGATTGTTGAGAATTTTAATGCTGGTGAGGCTGAGGACCCTTCTGGTGGATTATCTGGTACGTTTGAAGCTGCCAGGAAGGTAGCATCACCTCTGCCTTGTTCATTAGTTGTTTTCCTGCAGACCTACTCCAGTAATGAGGGGAAGTGTGAGGAAAAAGATGGTGACGGGAAAAAAAGTGTAGGCAGGGGTCACAGTGAAGCTGGTGTTGGTGTGGAGCTCAACGCTAGAGACACTGAAGGTTCGTCTGACATGCTCTCTGGTAGCATGAAACAATTCTGCTTGTCCGGTGAGTTTCAATTTACTTGGTTATTTGTGTTCTTGCCATGGTTATATTACTTGCATATCATAATTATTTAATCATTTGTTCAGCTTCATCTTTAAATTTTATTTATATGATTGTTAGTTTTTTTAATTATGTATTGGAAGTAGTAATATCCTTTTCCTATCCTTGTCCTAAATTTTAAAGTTATATAGAATCTTCAATTTATTATGTGCTGTAAGAACCATGGGTGAATAATGCTTTCTATTTGTATCATAGCTTTCTGCATGTTTTTTGAAAAGTTCAATTCTGTGTTTAGAAATTTAGTCAAAATTTATTTTCATGTTTGTATTCCTATAGGTTCAAAGCTGGAAGGTAAATCACGGAGTACCGGGGAGGCAGATAACCAGGAGGAAACACCGGATTTACATGTGTTCAGGGTTAACCTCCCTGGAACCAACAAGGAGCAAATCAAGCTGGAGCTAGAGAATGGCAAAATCTGGATTCAGATCAGTGCTGAACATGCAACTGAAAATATGGACAAGACTGACAATATGGTGGCACTGTGTCGAGGACAGCAGTTGCAAGTTCCTGAGGAGGCATTTGGTGCTGCCGAAGAATGTAAAGATTGATCAAATTAAGGCAGTCATGGAGGACGCCGTGCTGACTCTCACTTTGCCCAGGGGGGACGTTGAGACACCTGCGCAATCTGCGGTCAAGTCTATTGAGATCTCTGATATAAGTGCTGAGTAAATTGTGGATGGCATGTCTTTAAATAAGAGTTTCTGTTATATTTTAGTACTAAGTATAATAATCATCTGACTTGTGCTAGCTTGACCTTCCTTTGTAACTTGGAAGTATTAACTTCTGTTGATGCCTGGAGCTAATGAACTAAATTTGGCTGAATATTTGGATTTGATTGAAGCAGTTTATATCTAAATACTTTCAAATATGATCTAGTTAATTAGGATAAGTCTAATTGATAGCACTAGTACTTCATGGCTCATGCATAACCAATATTTTTCTGAACAAGGGGCATTCTCTATAAGGTTTGTATTAGAGGTGGCAAATTTTGACCTGACCCGAGGAACCTGCCCGACCCGAAACCCGACCAGATCCGAGTTTTAGGGATAGTCAAACTGACCCGAACCCAACCTGACCCGACCCGTGTTCTAGGGGAAAGTGAGATTGATCTGAACCCGACCCGAACCCAAAAAAATGTTGGCAGACGTCAACCCGATACCCGACCCGAAAAATGCCGGGAGACATCAACCCAATACCTGACCCGACCCGAACATGAAACCGAACCCGACTTGATATGCCACCTCTAGTTTGTATACTAAACTGAGCCTTCCAACATAGGTGTCTCAGATCGATATCGATGATGTAATTCGTAGTTGCTTTTCTGTTCAATTGTATTCAGAAATTTGTAACAATTGAAATTGAATTCACATAGGTACTGCATCAGTTACATTATTTCCATGAACAAACAAAATTGATCTGTCATATTTGAGCTAACAGCTCTATATGTTACTGACAAGATATAACAAAAACTTCTTTAAGGCTGAATGCCTCATCCCACTGATCTAATTGCTCTTCTTACTGAGCTGAGATTGGGACACTGTGCAGCACCACGGTTTCAACAGTGAGTCCAGGTCCAAAACCAAAGAGAACTCCCCACTCGAGCCCCTCTCCGGTGGTAGCCTCGCCTTCCTCAGCCGATCGTCTCCTCATCTCGTCTAGAATGAACAGCACACAGGCACTGGACATGTTGCCGTACTCACTCAAAATGTGTCTGGTTGCACGCATTTTCTCCTTTTCAAGTTGAAGCTTGGCTTCGACTTGATCTAAGATGGCCGGGCCTCCTGGATGTGCTACCCAAAAGATTGAGTTCCAGTCAGATATACCAATTGGTGAGAAAGCGCCGACAAGACTCTTCTCGATGTTCTTAGAGATCAATCCGGGAACATCCTTGAGGAGGTGGAAAGTGAGACCCACCTCGCGAAGGTGGCCGTCAATTGCGCCCTCTGAGTCTGGCAGGATGGTTTGGGAAGCTGATACCAGCTGGAACAATGGCCTCTCGATGGTGGGTTCAGGATCAGCACCGACTATAAGAGCAGCTGCACCGTCACCAAAGAGTGCCTGTCCGACCATAGAATCAAGGTGCGATTCTGAGGGTCCGCGGAAGGTGACAGCAGTGATCTCAGAGCAAATTACAAGTACCCGGGCTCCACGGTTGTTCTCAGCTAGGTCCTTGGCCATGCGAAGAACGGTGCCTCCAGCAAAACATCCTTGCTGGTACATCATGAAGCGGTTAACCGATGGACGAAGGCCGAGGAGCTTGGTGACCTGGTAGTCGGCACCTGGCATGTCAACACCGCTGGTGGTGCAGAAGATCAGATGGGTGATCTTTGACTTGGGCTGGCCCCACTCCTTGATGGCTTTGACTGCGGCCTCCTTGCCAAGCCTTGGGACCTCAACGACAACAATGTCTTGGCGTGCGTCCAGCGACGGTGCCATGTAAGCACACATGTTGGGGTTCTCATTCAAGATCTCCTCCGACAAGTGCATGTATCTCTTCTTAATCATTGACTTATCGCCTGAAATAAGAAAATCAAGAACAATGAGTTATATCTTATAAATGATGACAACCATCATATAATCATACTGCCTGTTTATATTTTACAAGAAGCAAAAGCAGCAAATTCAGGTTTTAATTCTCAAACTTAAAATTAATTATGAGGTAAAGACTTACACATGCGCTTGAACTTTTCTTTGAGCTCGGTCATATGCTCGCTATTGGTGATGCGGAAGTAGTAGTCAGGGTAGTCAGCCTGATTGACACAGTTTTTCGGCGTGGCTGTACCGATGGCCAGTATGGTGGCGGGGCCTTGAGCGCGCTGTGCCTGCCTGATTTCTTCTACTGATGCCATGATCAATTAATTCGTCCCTAACTTTCCAAACCTCGAACAAGAATCAAGCCTGATATTTGCAACTATATATATATATGATCAGTTGGATTCGACAATGGTTTAGATAGATATATCAGAGCTTGTTAATTTGTTGCAGTGGTGAGAGGACTGGGGATAGAAATGCAGGATTTATAGGGGAGGCAAAGCAGGAGCAGCTTGGAAGGAGGTTGGTGTGTGTGCTGCAACAAAGCTAAATGGGTCAAATTAGAAGCGGGTAGTTGGCGCCAAGAAGTTGGTGGGGACTTCCTTTGAGTGTGGCAAATTTGAAGAGACCCGGTGAATGTGATGCATGTTAATATTTCTACTATGACTCGACTATTTCTATTTATCATTTGACTGCTAGCTAGCAAGTTATCTTGACTTCATGAGCCTAGCAAGAAACTTCAATCCATCAAAAACGATTTTCTCACATTAAGCAACTTAGCAACCTGTTTTATTGGATCCTAATCATTATTCGATTAAATAGAATTAACATGTTCTTTATTTCTCATTATGCATAGCAAAATGTACTATAATTTTTGTAATACATTTTCTGATTAATATATATTTAATATTAATTCGGGTATCTAATAATTTATTAATTAGTCTATTTTTTTCTTTTTGTTCATTCAAAATCAAATTATTGTTATTGTTATTTTGCAGGACACTACAATAGAGATATCTTCTCATGTTTTCACTTTTTGAGTGGGAACCTGGAGGTCATAAGTTTGAAATTTCACATGAAAATAATCTCCAAAAGAACTTTTTTTTAAAAAAAAAAACAAATAAGTAAATTGTAAAGAATTCGGTATATCGTTGCATTTTACTTTCTATATTGTAATTTTGAAATCCGCACAAAATAGGATAGCATAAATAAACACTAAAGCACACGTGTGGCTGCTGGAGCAGTTAGCACTAATAGCAGTAGCATACTAGAATGAGAGATGAGTGGTAGCTGGTGCTCATTGCTCAACATAGCAAAGAATTGACTGGTCTTCATCTTCTTCTTTTTTTAAAAAAAAGAACAAGATAACAGATGTTACTGACTTGAGGAATATTTAATCTGATTTATTTTTCTATTCGAATCAAAGATCCGGCGCTTCGAGGAAACCCACCAGATCGAACGAACAGTTCATTCCAACTTGTGTCTGTTGCTGTCTTGTGCTATGTAATTGTGTACCGTACGTGCTTGTTGTTTAGTTTGATGAATTAATTTGGCGAGGGCTGTAACTTATAACGACACCGGTAGTAAAATAATACGAGAAACATCTTGCGTCCATTAAAAAACGGAATGTAACGTATACATTTTGAAATGTAACATGTAAATGGCATTCTATAGACAGTTTTTCTATGGACGTTAGGTATTACTCAAATAATACCGAAACTAGAGATGACAATTGCTGAACTTAATCAAAAGTCTTAAATTTATACTTCTTTTTTTATCATAGGATTATTGAAAATAATTATGAATATTCATTTTATTTTCAACGGTTTCTAAAAAGTCCGGTTTGTGACTATATAAATAATGTAACTTTATTAACTCAGAAGCAACATTTAATTGAACAAACCAATATAATTTTTTTTTTGTTAAAATTAACTGGCCGTTTGACATAACCGGATTACAAAAGTTTGAATAATTATTTGGTTAAACATTAAACAATCTAGCATGCATATTTGTTTTTGAAAAAAGTAGCCGGTAGTTTAATTTGAGCTTGATACCAAATATGGAGGCATAAGATGACCAAGAATCAAAATTTCATAATAAAAATATGTTTGAAATGGTTCAATTTAGATTTCAACATATAAGATGACCTATATATATAAACATTAGGCTGAAATAGTTCCATTTTGATATATTTCAGCGCATCATATTGGTTTCAATGTAGCTAGGCATGCATACTATTGTTGCATTACTTGACCATTTAAGCTTGTCCAGATTCCTTTGTTGTTTTGAGCACTTCAGTATCAGAATAGTATCATGTTTTGTCAAAAATAAACAAGAGTTACAAGAATAATATACAACATGTAGCTGATGTAGCAAGCAACTTTGATGTTGTTCTTAGTTGTTCACTTACTACTTGCGACTTGCTAGACTAGACCTGGCAAATCGGACGGGTCAGGTTGTATTTAGGTCGGATAAACTAAGATTCGGTTTGCTTTCGGATTCAGGTAGGTATCGGATTCGGACTCTGTCGGATCGATTAAATTCGGGTTCGGTACAAAGACGGGTCAGGACAACTATATTGCTCGGATTTGCAGGTTCGGATCTTATTGGTTTTCGGGCCAAACTGGATACGGGTTGGCTCAGGTGCCGGATTCTTCTTAGTCGGGCCTATATGGGTTACGGATATTGAGGTGCGGGTCCCGGATACAAATCGAGCGGGTCGCGTTTTGTCTTTATTCGGGTTAACTTATTAATTTATCAATCCCTCTGATAACTTTTGCATATAATATTATAAATATATGATTCAAATCATACATTTTCGGGTCTTTATTCGGGTTTACGAATCTTAAATTCAAACAAATGTCTAAAATATCATAACAGATTTGGCTATTGTATACGTGAGCTTATTTCATAAGTAATAATGTTACTAAACAATTAATTCATACTTTTATCACATCTCGGGTATTAATCACTCTCGGTTCGGGTTGATTCAGATTCAGATAATTATCGGTTTAGGGTCACAAGAATTCGGATCGCTTCGGGTTTGGGTTTTTACAGGGTAACGGTGAAAGGAATAGCACGATGACTAGAGATGCGGAAATTAAAATTTTTCTAACCAAAGCATGTGCAGTTCAATCAGATCTTGCCAAACGAACGACTTATCGCTGATCTACACAATAACATGCATAGAGAGGCAGTAGTTATTATACCTTTGACGCGTGATTGGTTGCTCTCGGCTGTCCCGTTGCGCGCGTCACCCTTGTCCACCAAAGGGTCGGCCACCACCGTCCGTCTAGGCGAGAAGACGTTGCCGGCAGGTCCTTCGATCTTTTCCTCACACGAATCTCAACCCTAAACCCTAGGTTTGATAGAGGAGATTTCTCAACACATGAGAGAGAGAGAGGAAGAAAGGTGGCTGGGAAAAACTTACTTTTTTTCGTGCATGAAACCTTCCCTTTTATACTTGTCAAGAGTGATTAAGGAAACCCTAATCACATACCCTAATCTGCCTTTCTGTCAGGTTGCGTTATAACGCACCCAATATTGCGTTATAACGCAACACCTGACAGAACCAGATTTCTGTCACAGATTGCTGACAGAACCAAATGACAAGTATTCTCTCATATGTTCGAGACATAAGATCAAAACATCATAGCCATGATGATATTCAGGTTATCATGATGCCCAATCAAGCTCAAGTCAGGCCGCGCCTGATTTGACTTATTGCCATCACTCGTTACACGTTCGCCGACGTGACACGAACCTGAACAGGACTAATGGTCGAGAGCCTTTGTAGGTGTGACCTTATAGGGATCTGGATCATGTTGGGTTGCATTAACAGTGATTCTCATCTACCTGTTCAATGCTGATCATCATCAGTGTCAAGCCATCCATGTGACGATCCCCAAATGATACAGACAGTACGCACGTCCACGTAGTATCTTGATCCTGAGTAAGTGTACCTTACTTGTGTTGATTCTACGTCATATGAATATCCAAGATAAAGTCTGAGGCAGGATTGTGTCATCCCCACAAATATATATCATTTACTTGACGTCCATATAGATTAAACACATGACTAAGATTAATCATTGCGCGCGTGTGTAATCCATAATGTCAAGGGGCCCAGAGGATATCATAACTCATCTATGATGAGAGACATTCCAGTATCTTGATCATCCATGATCCAAGCTACCAATTCTACACACCGAACTGGAATCCCTTATGCCACCTGTTACGGTTGGGATAGGAAACTAGTCACAGTGTGCAGTCATGATATTTGATCATGACAACCTCAACCGTGAATCCAACACTGACAAGAATATGAATGACATAACACATTCCTTTTGTCATATTCTTGTCGCGGTCAGTCCAATGCCATGTCACAGAGAATGTGCACATGCATTCATATGATCTAGTTGATAGCCGCGCTATCAATGGGACGTGATACAAACCCATCTGCTAGACTCATATGCTGATCCTATCCGACCAACTAGAGTACCATGCTAGTTATCATAGATCAGGGCAGTTTTATAATTGACGTCATACCCATCATGGCATATCACTTGCTCTTGTCGTAAACGACACAAGCCATAACGTAACATCAATTCAAGGAAACTAATGAATAAAACATCCAAATAAGAATAACTATGAACAAGCGAATACCATATATATATATAAATATAAATATGTATGTTTCTATAGTACATAAACACTAACAATCTCCCACTTGGACTAGAGACATCATATCCTCTACGTCCAGTGAAGTGTACCCTAAAACAAAAGTAAAGTACAACCACTACATCATCAGACCCAGCCTACGCGGCGTCGAATGCCCATGGCCGATCTATGAAGATTCGTCTTATCCAAAGACAGTGGCTTTGTTAGCGGGTCAGCTGTGTTGCTGTCCGTATCCACCCTGCTAATTCTCACATCACCTCGATTCACAAAGTCGCGAATCAGGTGATACTTGCGGTCGACATGCTTGCTTTTCTGGTGCGATCTCGGCTCCTTGGCTTGAGCGATAGCTCCGTTGTTGTCACAATAGAGCTCAATCGCCTCAAGTGAACTCGGAACAACCTCAAGTTCTTGCAAGAACTTGCGCAACCAAACCCCTTCCTTGGCGGCTTCGGCTGCGGCTACGTACTCGGATTCGGTGGTAGAGTCTGTCACGCACTCTTGCTTTGAGCTCCTCCAGCTCACAGCGCCACCGTTCAACGTGTACACGTATCCTGATTGCGATCGCAAATCATCTTGGTCGGTCTGGAAACTAGCATCCGTGTAGCCCCTGGCTACTAGCTCAGTTTGACCACCATAGATTAGGAGCATCTCCGAAGTATTCCTCAAATACTTCAGTATGTTTTTGACAGCTGTCCAATGCTTGAAACCGGGGTTCGACTGATATCTGCATGTCATGCTCAAAGCACATGCAACATCAGGGCGAGTACAAGTCATGGCATACATGATCGATCCGATCGCTGACGCGTACGAAATCCGACTCATTCTCTCAAGCTCATCAGTCCCTGAAGGACATTGACTCTTGCTTAATTTAATGCCATGAGACATAGGCGGAAATCCCTTCTTGGAATCTTCCATGCCGAATCTCTTCAAGACTTTGTCTATGTAGGTACTTTGACTTAATCCGATAAGTCGCTCAGATCTATTCCTATAGATTCTGATTCCCAACACATAGACTGCCTCGCCCAAGTCCTTCATCGAGAAAATCTTCATCAATGAAGACTTGACCCCGTTCAACATTGGCACATCATTGCCTATGAGCACTATGTCATCAACATATAGGACTAGGAATACGACCGAGCTCCCACTAACCTTCTTGTATACACAAGGTTCCTCTTCGCATTTCTTGAAATCAAATTTCTTGATTTCACGATCGAATCGCAAGTTCCAACTCCGAGATGCTTGCTTAAGTCCATAAATGGATCTCTTAAGCTTGCATACCTTCTTAGCACTTGACGAATCCTCAAAACCCGACGGTTGTACCATGTACAACTCTTCTTCTAAATCGCCGTTTAGAAAAGCGGTTTTGACATCCATCTGCCATATTTCATAATCATAAAATGCGGCAATGGCTAAAAGGATCCGAATTGACTTGAACATAGCGACAGGTGAGAAGGTCTCATCGAAATCGATCCCTTGGATCTGTCGATATCCCTTCGCCATTAGTCTGGCCTTGTACGTAGTCAAATTCCCGTCTTTGTCACTCTTCCTCTTGAAAACCCATTTGTTCTCAATTGGCCTAAAGCCTGGAGGAAGGTCAACCAGGTCCCAAACCTGATTGTCGTACATAGACTGAATTTCGGCTTTCATGGCTTCCAGCCACGAGTCAGAATCTGGTCTGCTCATCGCATCATCGAAGCTCACAGGATCATCAGTATCCAAACTAGTGATCTCATGCAGACCCAACCATCTTTCAGGTTGACGAACCACACGTTGTGGCCTTCTAGGAATAACCCTTGGAGGCAGTTGTGATGCTTCTTCAGGTTGTGGCTCAGGCACATCCTGCAAAGGCACTTCCTCGTCTACTCGAGTTTGCACTTCCTCAACCGGAGTCGAGGGTGTGTTCACTTGAGTTTCGGCAGGAATGTCTTCGGCCTCTTCCATCCGCGATGGATCAGGGCTTAAGAAGCTCCCACTAACCCCTGCAACCCTGGGTGGAAAACTCGAGTTTCCATCTTGCAACTCCACTTGAATTTCTTCAAGTTGGACGTTGCTCCCACTACTCTTTCTTGTGAGAAATTCCTTCTCCAAGAACACACCATGACGAGCAACAATCACCTTGTTCTCATTCCGGTGGAAGAAGTAGTAGCCCTGAGTATTTTTGGGGTATCCCACAAAGAAATACTTGTCCGATCTAGAATCTAGCTTCCTGAGGTTTTATCTTTCCTCACGAATGCCTCGCATCCCCAGATCTTAAGGAAAGACAAGGGAGGCACCCTCCCAAAACATAACTCGTATGGTGTCTTCTCCACGGACTTAGACGGAACACGGTTTAGCATGAACGCGGCTGTCTCCAGCGCATATCCCCAGAACGATGCTGGGAGAGTTGCAGCACTCATCATTGATCAGACCATGTCCATCAATGTCCTGTTCCTCCTCTCGGAAACGCCATTCCATTGAGGAGTCCCCGGCGGGGTCAATTGTGAGACGATCCCACAATCTTTCAGGTAAGAGGTGAACTCAATACTTAGATACTCACCACCGCGATCCGATCGCAAGACCTTGATCTTCTTGTTGAGTTGATTCTCTACTTCGTTCTTAAACTCTTTGAACTTGTCAAAGGTTTCAGACTTATGTCTCATCAAGAAGACATAACCGTATCGACTGAAATCATCAGTGAACGTGACAAAGTACGAGTATCCACCTCGGGCATTAATGCTTAAGGGCCCACACACATCGCTGTGCACTAGTCCCAACAAGTCATTTGCTCTTTCACCTTTCTTCTTGAAAGGCGCCTTAGTCATCTTGCCAAGCAAGCAAGAGTCGCAGGTGTCCAGTGAGTCCATCTCAAACTGGCCAAGAAGCCCCGCTTCTTTCAACCTTTTAATGCGACTCTCATTTATATGACCTAGGCGGCAATGCCACATGAAAGCCTCGCTTTCATTTGAGATCCTTGGTCTCTTGGTTTGTATACTAAGAATAGGCGTATCCAAGTCGAGCAAATACAGACCATCTGTTTTAACACCAGAACCATAATGTAAACCATTCAATGAAAAATCCATAAGACCATTCATAATAGTAAACTTAAATCTATCTGAATCCATACACGATACAGAGATTATGTTCTTAGTGATACAAGGGCAAAAATAAACATCTGACAAATGTAAGATAAGGCCCGTAGGCAAAGATAAATCTACGTCGCCAACATCGGTCGCCGATATAATCGCACCATTGCCGACACGTAGCTGTATGTCCCCTTTGCTCAACCGTCTTCTATTTCTTAGTACCTGCACATTACCAATAATATGAGCACCCGAACCTGAATCCAAAATCCAGTTCTTGGAAATAGTAGCGAGATGTGTCTCAAAGACAGATACCTGGTCCTTGGATCGGGTTCTTAGTCTTGAGCTGGGGGTAGTCCCTCCTCCAATGACCCTTGCCATGACACTCATAGCACTCGGCGTCAGCTGGGATTACCTTTGCGGCCTTAGGCTGGTCCACGACCACGCCCTTGCCCTTGTTGCTCTTCTTGGGCCTTGGCCTGCGCTGGCCCTTGCCCTTCTTAACTTTCTTCCCCTGCTCAGACATGGTGAGGACATTGGAAGGCCCAGCCTTCTTGAAGTCCACCTCCGCCGATCTGAGGAGACCATGGAGTTCGCACAACGTCTTCTCCATCCCACTCATGTGATAATGAGTCACAAAGCTGCTGAAGGTGTGTGGGAGAGAATTGAGCACGATATTCACGGTGTGATCCCTAGGGAGAGGCGCGCCGAGCCTTTCCAGCTGCTCAGCGTAGCTCATCATCTTAAGCATGTGAGCCGATACAGAACTCCCCACAGACATTCGGCAGTTGACAAAAGAAGTCAACACGTTGTAACGCTCAACTCGCAACTGCTCAGCGAACAAGTCCGCGAGCTGTTGCATAATCTTGTGCGTAGGCATGTCCTCGAACCGCCTTTGCAGCTCAGGATCCATGATTGCGATCAAGAGAGTCCCAACGTCCAATTCGTCTGCCAGGTGCGTCTGCACCGAGACGTAAGCCGGATTCTTAGCCATGACGGCCGGGTTAGTATCCGTGGCCGCCTTCTCCACTATGAACTCCGGAGGCATTTCCTCGCCCTCCGGTAGGGGAGTAGTCAAGACGTACTCCTTCCTCTCTCTCTTCAGAACATTTCTGAGGTTCCGGAGCCAATCAGAGTAGTTGGCACCGTCGGAACGGAGAGGATTGCGGTCCAAGACTGGACGCAGGGAGTTCGTGTTAGCCATGTTTACAAAAATTACCACAAGAGAAAATCGCAGTTAAGTTCATGAAATTCATTTTGTTTTTAAGAAAACAACTTCCACTATAGTTTGTAAAGTTCGTCCAATTACCATAGTAGGTCCAAGATCCATATTTTCAGTTAAGTTGTCCAGCGGCGGCTAGGTATTACAATTTAACCTATTTTAGGTAGACCACGCCGGGTCAATCGTGCCGCGCACGACTCTTGGCGCATCAAGGTCCGCGACCTCGACGCTATCCCCAAAGCCAGCGTCGGCATGGCCTTTGCCAAGTCGTAACCTCTCCTTATTTGGTTCGGCACGCACGGCGTACCCCACGACCCGTCACTCCCTCAATTCGACTTCCTACTTAATTCGGTCAAGTCTCCAAGAGCTCGTTTAGGGAGGTGGATAAGGAAGGCAACGGGAAATTGCACTTGGGTTGGTTGGACTAATGCAGGTCAAATTGCGAGTTGGTGGGGCATGATAAAACCGAATACCATACTTATTTATTCTACGACTCAACCATAGCAATAAATTCACAACAATCTCAAACAACTGACAAGCATTTAGGGCATACAAGCCCTGCGAGATATATGGCCCCGCTCCAAGCTCCATCCGCCGAGATCACGTGAGTTCTAAGCTTGGTACCTGTTTTTCCATTCCCATATCCTAACTAGAAATAAAAACTATTCCTTAAAGCGATATGAAATGAAAAACATAATTAATGCTACCCAATTAACCCTTGGGGCACGCAGGCCTCAAATTAATTAATTAACACATTAATATACCACGGGGCACCGAGGCCGCATTACAAACATTCACAAACAATCAATACATCACACAAGGCATTGATCTTTGGCCATATATCCCGCACCTGCAAACATTCTCATACACACATACAAGACATTTTGCAAGTAGAGTAATCAGATCTAATCAGTTTATAAACAAGTAATAATCATTAAGCAATAACTAATTAAATTCAGCCTCTGTCACAGGTTACGTTATAACGCAACAGATGTTGTGTTATAACGAATCTCGCCGGATCAGTCTGCAAAACCGACAGTTGCGTTATAACGCAACAGAGAGTTGCGTTATAACGGAACCTCTCTGTTTCAGACCCTGCCCCTTACCGTTTCGATCCGCGATCAAAACCGTCACTTTGTACGATCCAAACACATCACAAAACATGTCAATCAAGTACTGTGACATCCTCAAATTTATTAAAAAATTAATCTAAGGCCTTAAGGGCACAATTCAATCAATTATCTACTCTAACAATTATTCACGTGTTTATCAAATCGATTAATCTCAATTACAAGGCATAATATCGCCTCAAAGCAACAAATCAGTTCAAGTTTGGCCAACCTTGGCTCTGATACCACTGAAAGGAATAGCACGATGGCTAGAGATGCGGAAATTAAAATTTTTCTAACCAAAGCATGTGCAGTTCAATCAGATCTTGCCAAACGAACGACTTATCGCTGATCTACACAATAACATGCATAGAGAGGCAGTAGTTATTATACCTTTGACGCGTGATTGGTTGCTCTCGGCTGTCCCGTTGCGCGCGTCACCCTTGTCCACCAAAGGGTCGGCCACCACCATCCGTCTAGGCGAGAAGACGTTGCCGGCGGGTCCTTCGATCTTTTCCTCACACGAATCTCAACCCTAAACCCTAGGTTTGATAGAGGAGATTTCTCAACACATGAGAGAGAGAGAGGAAGAAAGGTGGCTGGGAAAAACTTACTTTTTTTCGTGCATGAAACCTTCCCTTTTATACTTGTCAAGAGTGATTAAGGAAACCCTAATCACATACCCTAATCTGCCTTTCTGTCAGGTTGCGTTATAACGCACCCAATATTGCGTTATAACGCAACACCTGACAGAACCAGATTTCTGTCACAGATTGCTGACAGAACCAAATGACAAGTATTCTCTCATATGTTCGAGACATAAGATCAAAACATCATAGCCATGATGATATTCAGGTTATCATGATGCCCAATCAAGCTCAAGTCAGGCCGCGCCTGATTTGACTTATTGCCATCACTCGTTACACGTTCGCCGACGTGACACGAACCTGAACAGGACTAATGGTCGAGAGCCTTTGTAGGTGTGACCTTATAGGGATCTGGATCATGTTGGGTTGCATTAACAGTGATTCTCATCTACCTGTTCAATGCTGATCATCATCAGTGTCAAGCCATCCATGTGACGATCCCCAAATGATACAGACAGTACGCACGTCCACGTAGTATCTTGATCCTGAGTAAGTGTACCTTACTTGTGTTGATTCTACGTCATATGAATATCCAAGATAAAGTCTGAGGCAGGATTGTGTCATCCCCACAAATATATATCATTTACTTGACGTCCATATAGATTAAACACATGACTAAGATTAATCATTGCGCGCGTGTGTAATCCATAATGTCAAGGGGCCCAGAGGATATCATAACTCATCTATGATGAGAGACATTCCAGTATCTTGATCATCCATGATCCAAGCTACCAATTCTACACACCGAACTGGAATCCCTTATGCCACCTGTTACGGTTGGGATAGGAAACTAGTCACAGTGTGCAGTCATGATATTTGATCATGACAACCTCAACCGTGAATCCAACACTGACAAGAATATGAATGACATAACACATTCCTTTTGTCATATTCTTGTCGCGGTCAGTCCAATGCCATGTCACAGAGAATGTGCACATGCATTCATATGATCTAGTTGATAGCCGCGCTATCAATGGGACGTGATACAAACCCATCTGCTAGACTCATATGCTGATCCTATCCGACCAACTAGAGTACCATGCTAGTTATCATAGATCAGGGCAGTTTTAGAATTGACGTCATACCCATCATGGCATATCACTTGCTCTTGTCGTAAACGACACAAGCCATAACGTAACATCAATTCAAGGAAACTAATGAATAAAACATCCAAATAAGAATAACCATGAACAAGCGAATACCATATATATATATATAAATATAAATATGTATGTTTCTCTAGTACATAAACACTAACAAACGGGTCGCATCGGTTCGGATAATTTGTATTCAGATTCTTAATATATGCGGGTTTTTTCGGATTCGATATTTTCGGATTCGGTCAATTACGAGTTCGGTTGATTCATTTTTCATGAGTTAACAAATCTGAGTCGGGTTCGATCATTGGGTTTATCGGATGGACTATTTCGGTCGGGTCAACTTTTGCCACCTCTATGCTAGACTAATATACATACAATGCCTTGACAGAATATATCATTGATTGGTACCAGGTTCAGAATAATACTGGATCAGTAGAGCTTCAAGTACTTGTTTCTGGAAATTCGTTCTCTCTAACTAAAGCTTTATTCTGGTACCGAGCACTTTCTAATATATATATGAGATTGAACATAAAGAAGTTACAATTGAATTTCCTCCGATGAATTACAAAAAATGGTAATTGAGCGTGTGCTACTCATAAAAAACACAGAAAATTATCTATGAATCAACATAAACTGGAAAACCCGAAAACACATCTGGTTCGATTGCATATTTCTACAGATTTTCTTACTGGGCAGAGATTGGGACACTGTGCAACACCACGGTTTCGACAGTGAGTCCTGGTCCGAAACCAAAGAGGACTCCCCACTCGAGCCCCTCTCCGGTGGTAGCCTTGCCTTCCTCAGCCGACCGTCTCCTCATCTCGTCTAGAATGAATAGCACACATGCACTGGACATGTTGCCGTACTCACTCAAAATGTGTCTGGTTGCACGCATTTTCTCCTTTTCGAGTTGAAGCTTGGCTTCGACTTGATCTAGGATAGCGGGGCCTCCTGGATGTGCTACCCAAAAGATCGAGTTCCAGTCAGATATACCAATTGGAGAGAAAGCGCCAACAAGACTCTTCTCGATGTTCTTAGAGATCAACCCGGGCACATCCTTGAGAAGGTGGAATGTGAGACCCACCTCGCGAAGGTGGCCGTCAATTGCCCCCTCTGAGTCTGGCAAGATGGTCTGGGATGCCGATACCAGCTGGAACAATGGCCTCTCGATGGTGGGCTCAGGATCAGCACCGACTATAAGAGCAGCTGCACCGTCACCAAAGAGTGCCTGTCCAACCATAGAATCAAGGTGCGATTCTGAGGGTCCGCGGAAGGTGACAGCAGTGATCTCAGAGCAGATTACCAGTACCTGTGCTCCACGGTTGTTCTCAGCAAGGTCCTTGGCCATGCGAAGAACGGTGCCTCCAGCAAAACATCCTTGCTGGTACATCATGAAGCGGTTAACCGATGGACGAAGGCCGAGGAGCTTGGTGACTTGGTAGTCAGCACCGGGCAAGTCGACACCGCTGGTGGTGCAGAAGATCAGATGGGTGATCTTCGACTTGGGCTGGCCCCACTCCTTGATGGCTTTGACTGCAGCCTCCTTGCCAAGCCTTGGGACCTCAACGACAACAATGTCCTGGCGTGCGTCCAGTGACGGTGCCATGTAAGCACACATGTTTGGGTTCTCATTCAAAATTTCCTCCGACAAGTGCATGTATCTCTTCTTAATCATTGACTTATCGCCTGAGATAAGAAAATTAGGAACAATCAGTTATATCTTACAAATGATGACAACCATCATATATTCATACTGCTTGCTTATACTTTACAAGTAGTAAGAAACAAATTCTGGTTTTCATTTTTAAACTTAAAATTATGAGGTAAAGACTTACACATGCGCTTGAACTTTTCTTTGAGCTCGGTCATATGCTCGCTATTGGTGATGCGGAAGTAGTAGTCAGGGTAGTCGGCCTGATTCACACAGTTCTTCGGCGTGGCAGTACCAATGGCCAATATGGTGGCCGGGCCTTGCGCACGCTGTGCCTGCCTGATTTCTTCCACTCTGGCCATGATCAATCGCGTCTTTTTCCCTAACTTCAAATGAGCTTGATGTATGTATGTATGTATTGGGTTAGAGACACCTGATCTTGTGTGTTGCAGTGGTGAGGAGACGGGTCAGGAATGCAGGGTTTATTTATAGGAGAGGGAAGTTTGGTGCGTGCTCTATCACAAGATGAAGTAAGTAATTGGTCAAACAAATAGAAGCGGGTAGTTGGCGCCAAAGGTAGGTGTAGATTTTGAGTATGGCAAGTTTGAAGAGACCTCGTGCATGATGGGATTATTTATTTATGCCTTGACTATTTGACTTTGCCATAATTAATCAATCAAGTTTCTCTCAACTTTGAATTATTACTCAACATGCAATAATTATCTACAGGGACTTTATGAAAGCTAATTACTAGCGAAGGCGCTAAGCTAGCTCATGAGTAAGGATACAGAAAAAGTGTAAAAAAAGCAGATTTGGCAAGGTTTTTGATTGATTTGTCTATTTTGTTTTCTTAGAGGTAGCAAAATTTGACCCGACATTTTTCAGAAAGATAAGCTGATCCAAACCGACCTGACTCGAAATCAAATAGCATGCAATCTATTTCAAATCAACATATGATTCAGAAAACATCGTATCGATTTTGATATCAAATTAATATTGCAATTATTTATCAAAAATGAAACATCTTGCGTCTATAGAATAGCTTTCCTTACGTCCATAAATATACAAATTTTATAAATTTTGTACCTTTCAACTCAATTTTGTAACCTAACAAGCCTGTCGATATGGAAAATGCTATGGAGATACCGCAAAAGATACCGTCGGGATACCACCATACAAAGTTAATTTAACGTTAATCTGCAACATTGTTGCGATCAAAATGAAACATCTATAAAGTTAAATCTGAAACTTAATGAGATTAAAATGAAACATAAATGATATAATTTTCTTTTTTGTTGCTCTTTCACTTCATCTTGCTCTCATACGTTCTCTCAACAACTTTAAGCTAATATTTATGTGATTTAGTAGTGATTCAAGTAGATGATTTAATTTATGATTTGTATTATTCAACTTAATACTACAATGTTTCAAGTTAATACGTTAATAGTTTCAAGATAATTTGTTAATATTTCAATTTAGATATATTTTACATCATAACTGATATCTATTTTGGTATCTGTATATATGGATAGGATCGATATTCATTGTATGGACGCCATGAAAGCCAACAAACTGCCATCACCTGGTCACCTTATAATGTGAAAAGGTATCTCTGACAATAAGCATCACATATTCCATTCCGTTTCCAGTCTTAGGCGTGTTCGGTGCCGGGTAGAATCCAAGGGAAAGTCATTGTTTGAGTGGGAAAAAGAAAAGGGAAACATCTTCCGTCCACAGGTCAATCGATACATCGGCCCATATTTAACCAAAATCTGTGTTGGAACGGACACATCGTTTTTTTTGACGACACGCTGGAAAACACACATCCGCCAGCACCCCCATCCCCAACCGCCGCCGCCCCTCCTCTTTCTCCGTCCGCCAGCTACAACCCCCGGCTCTTTCTCCCGCCCCCAACCCCCATCGGAGTGTGTTTTCCAGCCCCGCCGCCAACTGCCGCCACCCCTCCTCTAGTATCCCGCCCCCAACCCCACCGCCTTCAACCCCCACCGCCCACAACCCCGCCGGGGTGATCAGTCCTGTGGGCGGGATATTAGATTCAAAAAGGGTGTTGATGATCTTGTGATCATGTGGGCGGGATACTATTATAAATTTTGAACAGATTGTCATTAAAGTTTGCTTGTTTGTTACCATTTGGTAACATACTGTTACCAAATTTGGGTGAAACGAGCTGTTACCCCCCCATTACAAAACTTGGAAATGTTCTATAGGTGTTACATACCTGGAAACAGTAGTTACCAAAAAACTAATTCTTGTTACTAAAAAACTAATTCTTATTACCAAAAAAACAGTAGTAACTATGACCCCCGCCGCCCATAGCCCCCACCGCCCCCAGCCCCCGTGGCCCCGCCCCTCCTCTTTCTCCGTCCACCAGCACCAACCCCCGCCGCCCCCAGCCCCCCGCCGCTCCTCCTCTTTCTCCGTCCGCTAGCAGCAACCCTCGCCGCCCCCAGCCCCCGCCGCCCCCAGTCCCAACCCCCGCGCCCCTCCTCTTTCTCCTGTGGGCGGGACGTTAATTTCAAAAAAAAGAGGCGTTCAACGTGGATTTGATGAGGTGATGAGTTGGATGCCAGCGTTGACTCTATGGTGCTATGGATGAAAATTCTATAGATAGTAGGTCGTGCTCGAAAGAAAATTCACTCTCAGTGGATTTTCAATTTCACATCTAAACAGTGTCAATCCCAGGAGACTGAACACGCCCTTATAGAGAACAACACGGCTTCTTCAGATTGAGTCGATTAAAATCTCTGTTGGCAAATTGGCACTGGTACCGGTATACAAAAGCTTATTAATTAGCGACTACATCCTATATATTCATCGAACTAAACAACAAGCACGCATGCACAATTACATAGCACAAGCAACAACAAGTTTGAATGAAGGAAACTATTCTGGTGGGTTTCGTCGAAGCGCCGGATCTTTGATTCGAATAGAAAAATAAATCAGATTAAATCCTGAAGTCAGTAATATCTGTTTCCTTGTGTCTTTTCTTTTTTAATAAATGAAGACCAGTCAATTGTTTGCTATGTTGAGCACTAGCTACCACTCATCTCTCATTCTATAATTCTACTGCTATAGCAGTCACACGTGTGTTTTTATATGCTATCCTATTTTGTCCGGATTTCAGAATTACAATATAGAAAGTAAAATGAAAACGATATACCAAATCGGAAAATTCTTTAAATTTTATTTATTTTTTTTAAAGAAAGTTCTTTTGGATATGAATGTTTTTTTTTTTTTTTTAAAGATACATTTTTCATGTGAAATTTCAAACTTATTACCTCCCAAAGATCCCACTCAAAGTGAATAATTAAGAAGATATTTTTACTGTAGTGTTATGCAAATAACATATATTGTGTTTAAAATGAAAAGACAACTAATTATTCAACTTAACATATATACTAAATATTCAACTTAACAACTTATAATTGCCATGTTAATTTGATGTTAAGTTGATGCTAAATATTTAACATATTAATTATAAGTTGATATTAATACCTAGCATGTTAAGTTGAATAATTAATATGTTAGACTGAATAATTAGTTTGTATCGCAATGGTATCCTCAGTTGTATCTTGCGCTGAAATCGGCTGAGATCCAAATCGGATCTCAGGGTTCTGAGATCCCAATCCGACGGTTCTCAGGGCTCGTATCTGCTGAGTCCGAATCTCGAGGTCCCTGAGAACCATCAGATCGGGATCTCAGAATGCTGACATCCGATTTGGATCTCAGCCGATACCGACGCGTTGTATCTCCGTAGCATTTCCCATAAATTATTGCTATATTGGATAACATAGTCAAATAGTCAAGGCATAAATAATCCCATCATGCACGAGGTCTCTTCAAATTTGCCATACTCAAAATCTACCACACCTCCACACCTACCTACCTTTGCCCTTTGCCCATTGGCGCTAACTACCCGCTTCCATTTGACCAATTACTTACTTCACCAGTTCACCTTGTGCCTGTGGCAGTGCACCCTGCACGCACCAAACTTCCTTTGAAGCAGCACTTGCTTAATTCCCCTCTCCTATAAATAAATCCTGCATTCCTGACCCTTCTCCTCACCACTGCAACACACAAGATCAGTTGTCTCTAACCCAATACATACCTACATCAAGCTCATTTGAAGTTAGGAAAAAAGACGCGATTGATCATGGCCAGAGTGGAAGAAATCAGGCAGGCACAACGCGCTCAAGGCCCGGCCGCAATACTGGCCATCGGTACAGCCACATCGAAGAACTGTGTCAATCAGGCCGACTACCCTGATTACTACTTCCGCATCACCAATAGCGAGCATATGACCGAGCTCAAAGAAAAGTTTAAGCGCATGTGTAAGTCTTTACCTCATAATTTTAAATTTGAAAATAAAAACCTGACTTTGTTTCTTATATGATGGTTGTCATCATTTATAAGATATAACTAATGTTCTTGAATTTCTTATTTCAGGCGATAAGTCAATGATTAAGAAAAGATACATGCACTTGTCGGAGGAGATTTTGAATGAGAACCCGAACATGTGTGCTTACATGGCACCGTCGCTGGACGCACGCCAAGACATTGTTGTCGTTGAGGTACCAAGGCTTGGCAAGGAGGCTGCAGTCAAAGCCATCAAGGAGTGGGGCCAGCCCAAGTCGAAGATCACCCATCTGATCTTCTGCACCACTAGCGGCGTTGACATGCCAGGTGCCGACTACCAAGTCACCAAGCTCCTCGGCCTCCGTCCATCGGTTAACCGCTTCATGATGTACCAGCAGGGATGTTTTGCCGGAGGCACCGTTCTTCGCATGGCCAAGGACCTCGCTGAGAACAACCGTGGAGCACGACTACTGGTAATTTGCTCCGAGATCACCGCTGTGACCTTCCGAGGACCCTCAGAATCGCACCTTGATTCTATGGTTGGACAGGCGCTCTTTGGTGACGGTGCAGCTGCTCTTATAGTCGGTGCTGATCCTGAACCCACCATCGAGAGGCCATTGTTCCAGCTGGTATCGGCATCACAAACCATCCTGCCCGACTCAGAGGGGGCAATTGACGGCCACCTTCGTGAGGTGGGTCTCACATTCCACCTTCTCAAGGATGTGCCCGGGTTGATCTCTAAGAACATCGAGAAGAGTCTTGTCGGCGCTTTCTCTCCAATTGGTATATCCGACTGGAACTCGATCTTTTGGGTAGCACACCCTGGAGGCCCGGCTATCTTAGATCAGGTCGAGGCCAAGCTTCAACTGGAAAAGGAGAAAATGCGTGCAACTCGACACATCTTGAGCGAGTACGGCAACATGTCCAGTGCATGTGTGCTGTTCATTCTAGACGAGATGAGGACGCGGTCGGCTGAGGAAGGCAAGGCTACCACCGGAGAGGGGCTCGAGTGGGGAGTTCTCTTTGGTTTCGGACCTGGACTCACAGTCGAAACCGTGGTGTTGCACAGTGTCCCAATTTCTGCCCAGTAAAAGCAATTGAACAAGTCTAATTGAATCTGAAGTAAACTGGGGATGTAATTTTTTCTCTGATATTTGGATAAATTTAATTTTTTTTTCTTTTCCTTTCTTTCAAGAGTAACAACCAAGCTCAAATACAAAATATTCATTATTTTTTCTGACAGCTCCACGCATAAAAAAAATTACCTGTATTAAGTCATCTCAAAACATAAAAAAAAAAAAAAATTATGTAATAATGATTTAATGGACGAAAATCGAAAGAGAACCAAAAATTGCCTAAATAATGTACTTACAAAATGAAAAAGATAACAATGAGTCAATGATCAATCATTTGACTAGTCGATCTTTGCCTGTGTGATTGGCATCCGCAAATCTGGACCGTCGTGATGAAAAGGGGGCCGCCGTCCGATCAATGTGACCAGGACCGACGGTGCCAGATCTCGCGACTTCTTTTCTTCCTCTCGTCCGCTGCCATGGTTTTCTGTGTCTATGCAAGTGGGACCCACAATTAAAACCCCCGTACATCTAACATCCGAGCCGTTTAAAGTCAAATGGAGGGGCCAGATTAACTGTTGAATTTACTCGAACCTCCCTCCAGAACGGAAGAGCCCGTATCAAATATCCCAAACCCGTTAATATACAAAGTCTCCCCTTTCCCTTTCTCCGATCGAATTCCTACCATGGCGGCCAACTTCTGGGCCTCTTCTCACTAGTACGCCCTCTAATTTCCCTTCAATTCGCTAATTTGCGCATTGATTGAGAGGAATTCGTCTCGGATTAGGTTTCTATTTTTTGAGTTGGTTTTTAATTCATCTGGATTGTTGTTGTTGTTGTTGTTGTTGAATTTTTGCAGTAGGCAGCTGCTGGATCCGGATGAGGTGGATGTGGTCCACCCGGTGGATAAGGAGAGGGGGATCACGCAGGAGGAGTTCCGGCTCATCAAGATCCACATGTCCTTTCGTCAGTATTTGCTCTCCTCTCTTCTCTTTGGTTGTATGTAGTATACTGTGTACCGACTGATCGAATCGTGTTTATAAGCACCAAATAGTGGAAAGTTCACTGATTCGGCTTTGATGTAGTTAGTTTCTGAAGTTTTATTAGTAAAGTGTAAGTTGTAACACTTTAAGTACCATATTGGTATTGGTACCAAATAGTTGGAAGTTACTTAAACGGTTAAACCTATTTGATCATCTTTTGATACTTCAGTTACATTCACTAAGTGAAGTCATTGTATTTGCGTTCGCTAAAATTGATAGTTTTTGTATTTACATGAAAATTTAAATGGTGAGTAGTTTTTATATTGAATAGTTTTTATATTGAATTTCAGACATATGGAGATTGGCACAGCAGGTCAAGGTGAGGCAAAGGTTAGTAGCAAACACAACCGATGCTCATGGGTAGCAGTTTGGTCACATCCATATCCATATTTTTATCTGATTTTGAACAAATAAACCCAAAATTGAAGGTGTAGATTAACAAAATAAGTGATTATGTAAAACCAACATAACACATGTTCCTGTTCGTACTTTATATCTTGTTTGAAACTAATTCAGTGCATGATTCCATGTCTTTTTGGAAATCAGCTGGCTAGTAAGCATAATATGATTATTTTGCTCCTAGAATGACTAACTAGCATCTCAATCTTGCAAGAAAAGAAGAAAGAAAATAGTGCAAATACAGACTGTAGTTGTCATTATGTTGGTTAATATGTAGTTTTTAGTGACTGACACTTTTGTTTTAAATGTTGCTAGCTTATGTATCTTGACAATATCTTATTTTTTTTTCCTTTGAAATATTTTCAGAGTGATAGCCACAGCAACTACATATTTCAGACGTGTATATACAAGGTATGGACCTCTAGTTATTTTTTCTAGTTCCCATCCATTGACATTTTAATAATAATGGATTCTATAATCTATTGACATGAAAGTTCATTTACTTGTATTGTGTAGGAAAAGCATGACAGAGTATGATCCACGTATAGTTGCTCCAACGTGTCTTTACTTGGCATCCAAGGCTGAAGAGAGCACTGTTCAAGCCAGGCTTCTGGTCTTCTACATCAAGAAAATGTGTCTGTACCTTTTCTTATGTTCAATTGCTCTTCTCTATATGTTTTCTTTTTCTTTTTTATTTTTTTTTTGTATGGTGTACTTCTACAGAAAAATTTATGTGTGGAAGAGAAAGTTATTCCGTGGCAATGCTGGTAATCCCCCATGAATTGGTGCAAACAGCAACATCAATCTCATGTTCCAGTGTCACTTTTTTTCTGTTCCGTTACACACCAGGACTGAACTGTAATTTTTACTGCCTTGGTGTACATAATTTGTTGGTATTTGGTACACACGACAGAATGAATTATATAGGTGTATCAGACTATTTCATAATTATTTGTTGCAAATGAAAATTAAATAGCTTTTTTTTTTCTTTGTTTAAAATAACAGGTTGTTCAGATAAGAGATATCTGTTTGAAATAAAGGATATTCTTGAGATGGAAATGAAGCTTCTAGAAGCTCTTGATTATTACTTAATTGTTTATCACCCTTATCGCCCTCTGCTGCAGTATGCTTCTTTCTCACCCTATTGACATGCTTTTTATTTATGTTGTTAATTTATTTGGGGAGGTTAACATTTTAAACAATCTTATGAGCAGGTTATTGCAAGATGCTGGTATAACAGATTTGACACCACATGCTTGGTAAGCCTCTATGTTCATCTATGTAGTTTTCTTACAGAACTTGATTTTCTTTCCCCTTGGTTGCTTCGTTCTTGAAGTGGTATACTGATATTGTACTGACATTCAACATAACACCTAACTATCAATTTCCTAGGAGTGCACCTGATGGTATGCAGAATTAATTATCTCTTATTATTCTCCTTTGGCTAGAAGATTCTGACATTTTCGATACATGCTCATAACGACACACACTACAATGTACTTACCATGGTGTATTAAAACTTTTCCAGGGGCCTAGTAAATGATACATATAAGATGGATCTGATACTAATATACCCACCATATATGATTGCTTTGGCATGCATATACATAGCCAGTGTATTAAAGGATAAAGATACGACTGCTTGGTTCGAGGAACTTCGTGTTGACATGAATGTGGTACGCTCCCCATGTAATAGTAATTATTTTTTTTGTTTGTATATATGGTGCTTGAGTTGAATATATCCTGGTTCTGCTATCAGTGCTTCTGGGTTCCTTTTAGAAGCATGATATTCTTGCATTTTAGGTTGTATGATTTTGTAAGCAGAAATAATGTATAATTTTATAGCTTTTCATTGCACTATAAATATGTACTAGGGACAACATAAATCTTAATTAAAATTGTGATGTTTTTGCAAATTCAGGTGAAGAACATTTCAATGGATATACTAGACTTCTATGACACCTATAAAGTAGACCCGCAGAAAGGTTTGTCGGAGGAAAGAATCAACCCTATCATGAACAAGCTTCCTTCAAGGATTTAGTACTGGATATGTCCAATAATATTTTGCAATAACTTTTTCCTTTTTTTTTTTTTTAAGATGGCTCATGTAAGTTGATGAACTCAGTAACATCCTGAAGCTGACATATTGTAGAAGCTTTTAATACATTGAAACATTATTAGTACACAATTCTTCATAAATGTTTTGTTGCTGGTTTTATATGTTTGGAACCCTCTCGGAAGATGAATGCCAGATGTTCCGAAATTAGTTTTGTTCTCTGGTTTCTGGTACCAAAAAACCCAATTAAGTTAGGAACGAGGAAATTGAAGGTTTCTTGTTGTCAGACTCTGGAATAACAGGTTTATAAGGAATGGGGTTATTCTATACTCGATAGTTAATAACCACTGTTACCCAAATGGCCAAATCCCATGTATTCTTTGTTACCATGTACTATTATCAGGAGAAGCCTTTATTTCGCAGGCAAGTTGTTAATGCTTCACCCAAGTATCGCATGATATATTCTGATATGGGAAAATTTGTCAAAATTATTTTTAGAACATACTGTATTTGGGCCATCATTGACATCGAACGAGCAAGAAAGAACGAGCACGATTTGCTCTTTGTTTAAGCGGTTGCATTAATTTACAGGAGATGCAAAATGCTGAGCGCACATGATGTGCGCTATTTTTTTTTTAATTGGCATCCAGCCGAGAGTTTTTTTTTTTTTCTTTAATGTGATCGTAATCACATTTGGGGAACAACTGAATACATATATAAACCGATCGATTCGAAGTACATAGTCATTGTGGGACTAATCTACCAACCAAATTGTTGTTTTAGAAGCATTGACACCTCTAACATTCGGAAGAACAATTCGGTTGGTCGATTAGTCCCACAATGACTCTGTAATTCGAATCGGTCGGTTTATATATGCCTTTGATTGAACCCAAATGTGATTACGATCACATTAAAGAAAGAAAAAAAAAAACACTCGACGGAATGTCGATTAAAAGGAGAAACAAAAAAAAAAAAAACACACGTCACGTGCACTCAGCATTTTGTATCTCCTGGGCGGGTAGTGCAACCGCTTAAACAAAGAGCAAGGCTTGCTCATTCGCTTTTAAGCCACAAACATGCTTCGTTCGCTTTAAGCCACAAATATTTTGCTTCGTTTCATTATATTCAACCCAAACAATCGAACATCAATGTCTGTTTTTTTTTTAATGTTCTATATATATTTGCAAAATCCAAACCCTCTTGCAAACAATAAGAATATAGGGAGTTGCTTCCATACTCGCACCCCAATATTTTATGAATCTCATGATAGGTAATATTCATTTATAAACAATCAGATTGAAAAGAAATTTTTTTTTTTTTTCGGTGGGAGTATTGGAGTAAAATTCAAGAATATATATTAACTAGAGTGTTATTCGCCTTTCTTCATTGGCTTAACATAATGTCAAGTATAATTGCTTTGGAACCCATTTTCTTTGTGGTATGATTGATAAACAATCAAGTACAGCAGACAAAAACAATGCAAAATTAGATGAAAAAAACAAGCATGGAAATATCCCTCCCCTTATCTAAAAGGACCAACTCCCAAAAATACTTATCCTTTCTTCGAACCAAATCCGAATTGACCACCTCAAATTCCAATAGAATTAAATTCATTGCAAGCCCCAGCAAGCAGTGGACCTCCGGCACGCCTCCAGAATTTATTGAGGGGGAATAATATTGGTAATAGGCAACAACCTTGCTCATCATAAATAAGGGTCGAACCTTAACCGGTGCAATCTGAAATCCTCTGAAGAAATAGTGCCTTGGCTGCGGGGTCAGTTGCAAACTTCCCTAAGACCGAGATTGTGGCGGTGCTGCTTTGCACCTTCTCAATGCCGCGCGAAATCATACATATATGATTCGCTTCAACCACAACGGCCACACCTTTGTCACAACAAGCGTGCACTGCCTCAGCTATTTGTCGTGTCATCCTTTCTTGAACTTGTAACTTGCATGCATAAAAGTGCACAAGAGACAGCAAGTGGGCCCTGTCGATTTCTTGCTCGCCATTCCCGAACCATCCGACATGAACCGATCCGTAAAAAGGTATCAAGTGATGCTCACACTGGGAACAGAACGGCAAACTGAGTTCATAACACATCTTGGATCCATGCCCATTAGCTACAATCGATCCATTTGATCGTTTCTCGGTTGCATTAAAGTTCAAAATTGATTTAAAATCAGGGGTCTTGCTAGTCTTAAACCGCATCAACCACTGCACATAACGGTGAGGGGTACTGACAAGTTCCTTCCTTAAAGGGTCTTCCCCCATAGCCCGAAGAACCGACACCACAGCTGATACCATTGAACTGTTTGATTTATTATGGCACAGATTTTTACCATTAGCTGTATTTTTCAGAGAAGGACACCAATTTTGCATGGTGTCAGAACACTCAATGTCATTCATCCCCTTCAGCCTCAGAAGGGCAGAAAAGTCATTCCATAGAGATTCATTATCTTCCTCAAAAGCTCCTGACCGAGCTGAAGAACAAACCCTGATCCAGTCTGAACTCAAAAGCAAATTTTCAGGAAAAGGGACGTGCCAGCATTGCAGTACCACAGCCACACCAGCTGGTTTGATGCTACCATTTAATGCAGCACAAACCTCCTTTGCAAGTTTCTGTGGGTTTTGGAGGCGCTTAGCATAAACGTCTGCAACCCGAGAAAGCTTGCTGAGGCCCACCACACGGTTGGACGAGGGTAGATAGCTGATATGGCAGCGAATGGAGAAGGGGAGCAAACAAGACTCACAATAGGAGAAGAGATCAAGGTCACGTACAACCACCATGCCACATGCTCCACCTGTGTGGCCATTTATGTGGCTAATGCCTGCTTCAGGGAATAAAGCGTCTTTCACAATGTCGCGTGGTTTTTTACTGTAACCTAAAGTAAAAAAAAAAAATAGCCAGTGTTAGCTATACAGTTATACTAGTACTGGATTGTGAAAAGACTGCGCAGTGACGCAAAAGGGCCTGAACCATTCACTTCAGGCCTACCTATGTTGCCGACACTATAGTTGTGCCTTGTTTGTGTCGGCATCCTAAATTTGTGTTGCATTAGAATTTAAATTGTAGATAACTCTTCATACGATATTTCACAGAAAATCTACAAATTAAAGTTTTTCAGGGTACATCTGCTAAATTGAAAAAAAATCTTCAATTAATTTCTGTGCCATCAATGTCAACAACTATCTATCACATTTCCCAGCCAAACCAACCTCTAAGAAAGCAACAGAAAGGAAGTGTAAGTGTACATCAGATTAGTAGAAAACCTATTGAAAATGGGGAGCAGAGATCTTTGACGGATCTTTGACGAATTAAGAATTCCTTGACCAGTTGAAAGGGAAAGATAAAACTCACCAACTTCATAATGAAAAAGACACCAACAAGGCAACAACAATGTTTTTTGCTACCTAACTGCATGTTAACTTCATTTAAGCAAAGTATTATGAGGGCTAGCTTAACTTTGCTTTCCTTAAAAAGAAAAAGAGAGGTAAGCAAAATGGCTGATTAGATTTAAGAGCTCACGTTCAAAGAAAATAGGAGAAAATAATTTAAAAAAAAAAACAACATACACAAATATCAGAGTATGAAGTATGCATCAACCCAATAAAGTAGACAAGGACAGTAGAAAAAGGAAGAAAAATCAGAATATGCAGTTATGCTCCAACCCAATATATGAGACAATAAAACAGTATGGCAAAGGGAGAAAATCAGCAGATGCACCACTCAATGAAGGAGAAAATTTGCTACAACCCCTGCACAAAGATCAATTTTCTTCACGACTGCGGCATTACTGGTTTTTCAGACAATTCATAACAAGCACAGATTGAGTGATAAAGAGAAGGGTATACAGATTTCTAATCAAAATTAATCAGATAAAGGGCAATGAGATATTCATTATATCGGAGGGCTACATTGAATTCAGAATTGACACATCGAACATTCTATGACTTAATGATGCATAAAACACTCCAACTATCTGGGGCCTAACTGTACCGAATTAGTATAATGTTAAAGAAAGCATTGATCAAGAAACATGGAAGAAAAAGGACAGATTTTGGTGCCAGCACTTGCAGTAAGTAGAGACTATGCATGAACTCCAAAACATGAACAAGTGAAGAAGAAGCTGTTCCAAGTAAAATAGTTTAAACCAAAAAAAAAAAAAAGTAAAAGTAAAAGTAAAAGCGAAAATACAATTCAGATGTTAATCTGAAATCGATGAAATTGGTCTTTCGGTCTTGTAGTCACTTTGATTGCAAAACTACATTCTGATTTTGCAAATTAATATCTTGACAGCGAAAAACGCTATTACAAATATGAAGCACAACAAAAACACTATCACGGAGGAACCAATCATCAATCATCTGCAAAGTAACAGTGGATGTAAATACCTTTCACAAACCAACTACAATAATGCAATATTTAGCTCAATGACAATACAAGTAATTTCCAAATCAACATTTCACTTCAACTATCCAACTAACATACTGAAACCCAAATACCAACAACCCAAGAATGAACAAGGAGCTGAAAAATAGTTCCAATCATGACCCAAAAGTTCAAAACTTTCCAATCATCTTTTGTTTCCCAAAACATTCAAATTTTCAAGCAACAAACACTCCCAAAATGAACAAAGAAACACACAACTATATATGCAACTAACGTACTGGAATCAAAATACCAACAACCCAAGAACAAACAAATATGGAGCTGAAAAATAGTTCCAATCATGACCTAAATAAAAGTCCAAAACTTTAATTCAAATCATCATTTGTTTCCCCAAACTTCCAAATTTTCAAGCAACAAACACTCCCAAGATCAGCAGATAAATTGATCCTATTAAGCTCACACACACTCCAATCCCCAAATTAACATGACAAGCAGACATCAATGGCAAAACCATAAACCAACCAACCAACAATTCAAAACAATCAGATATATATATGTATATACCATTATACCTTTAGTGCCTTCCCTGAAGGCCTTGGCGACGCGATGGGGCGTCCGTTTGAGCCCTTCCCGCTCGCAATCCTCGCCGATCCCCTGCAGCAGGACCCTCACCGCCTCCCTCACCTCCTCCTCCGACTCAGCTCCCTGTTGTACCAGCTGGACGTCGTTCTCCTCCAGGTCGTCTACGAAGTGGGCCTCCTCGAGCGCCCCCATGGCAAGAACCAAGAACAATGAATGACAGAAGGGATGTGTGGAGGGAGGCAGAGGAGTTAGAGAGAGAGAGGGAAATGGAGGGACAGAGTTCAACGTTGGGATGTGTGGATCGGCGCCGCCTCTCTCTATCGACACACACACACACCCCTACACCTACACCTACACCTACACCCAGCAATTTTAGAATTTTTTTTTTTGTCTGTGCCAAGAATAAAAAGAAATCTTAAAGGTATGTTTGTTTTAGTACAAATTACAAGACTATGCCTACTTTTCAAACGCCAGCGGTCACATTAAACGCCTGCGTTCAAAGATTGATATAATCCCGGACTTATAATTTTTTATGAAAATCATTTTTTCAAACGCCGGAGTTCGAACTCTGGAGTTTACACGTATATTTTAAACTCCGGAGTTCGAACTCTGAAGTTTACACGTGTATTTCGAACTCCAGCGTTCGGAGCATGATTTTCGCAAAAAATTTTAAGTCCGGGATTATATTCATCTTTGAACGCTGGTATTTTCGGTGACTTTTCGAACTCCAGCGTTTGAAAAGTAGGTATAGTCCTATAATTTGTATTAAAGCAGACATATCTTTAAGATTTCTTTTTATTTTAGACATAAAGCAGACATATCTTTAAGATTTCTTTTTATTTTAGGCATAGAAAAAAAAATTCGCAATTTTATTTATGTTTCTACCGATCCTCTGCTCTCCTCCTCCCTCCGTGTAGCAGGTCACTTGCCAGAGATCCTGGCATGTAGTTACGAGTGCTGCTGCCTAGAGTCCACACTATCCCCGTTTTCGTTTGGCAAGTGTAGTAAGTTAAAGCGGAGTAAAACATTAAGGGTCTGTTTGTTTTATAGAAGTTGGTTCTACATGTATTTGGAGCCGTATTATTGCATTTGGTGTTGCGGTAGTTACTAATATTGCATCTTGTCCATTTTTTTTTGGTTTGCATTGCAATATAAGGTTATGATTTAATTTATGTCTTACCATATTGGACCCCTACAGTTAGCTTTCTTTCCAATTTCTCTCATATTAGAAATAAGAGGTAAGAAATTGTTTCCGCAATAAGCAACTGCAGCTGCTCCTACGTCAAAAATGAGCGCAACACAAGATGTTGTATTTGATGGCAACTTGAAGGTCCAACTACGGTAGTAAAATACAAATACATGCAAACAAACACCATGCATTGCCAACTGCAGTAGGTTGAGCTACTTGCATTGTCAAGTACGCTGAAACAAACGGGCTCTAAATCACCTTAAATCAGCGGTGTTTGGTGGTAGTGAAGTAAATAGATGAAGTAAAGTTGACGTTATGTGTAAAAGATGTGAAATGTTGGTGATTTGATTTTATACACCTATATAGCTACGTTAAGTTACTACACCTTAAATCACTTCCATTTGGTGACATAAAATTGATTTAAGAGCTTAAATCAATTTTATTACACCAAACAAACGCAGGGTAAGGATGGAAGATAAGAGCTAAGTCTCTTCAATATAAAGCGACTCTATCATTTTATAGGAGGATGACTAATGAAAAAAACAAAAAAACATTGACTACACTTAAACCAGATTTTTCAAAAACAAACAATCATTTGGTATGTAAAAATCTAGGCGAAAAAGAAAGCTAAATTCGGGTTTTCTGTAGCTGCCGCATGGTAGAACACCGTACTAATAAGTGGCCAGTGAGTAAGAGCCAGCGTCCACCCTTTTTTACTTATTTACCGGTCCACCGTATTTTCAATGAACAAATATTATTTTTCAGTAAACATTTATAATGTAAAGATTGCATATTTTGATATAATGTAAAGATCACATAAGATCAAAAATCTTCCAAAGAGATCTTCGTTGCAGCTACTATATAGAAGGTAGAATGTTGCTTTCATGGCTTGGGTTATACATAAGTAGATATAAAACATGCCAAATTAATACGGCATAAATCTGCATTTTCTTGGGTTAAAATTGATATTTTAAAGTTTTTTCACCTGATCAGTTGATATTGTTAGGCAGCATTTTGTATCGTGCAGTTTAATTATGCACTATCAATCAATTTTTACAATCGCTTGTAAAATGAAATCCAGACTCATTCAAACTTCAAAGTAGTTTCACCCACCAAAACAAAACCTATCACTATTTGCAATATGATTTCAGTATTCAAATTTCAAAGACTTGATTTTTGAGAGAACTTTTCTTTTGTTTTCTGAAATCTGAATACTAGGACTTAAAATGACTAAAAAAGTTACATATGATAAATGAGATCCATATAGATCTATGTGTAACACTTATACTTACATATGTGGTTCTATACTTTTGTAGATTTTTATAGAGTGGATACATAATATTTCCTCTGATTTACTATGTGCATATTCGGCAACCCTTCGTTATGAGATCTGTATAGATCTATGTGTAACACTTATACTTATATGTGTGGCTCTATACTTTTGTAGATTTTCATAGAGTGGATACATAATATTTCCTCTGATTTACTATGTGCATGTTCGGCAACCCTTCGTTATGCTTTTTTTAGATTTCTTAGACTCTTAATCATTCCGAACACAAATTCCTTAGCACGAATTAAAAATTTCTCCTTAAATCTCATTTTGATTGGGACTTAAGCGTTGTCCGGATTCTTAAGGAAGTCATACTCATAACTTAAGGCTTAAGTTTTTTAAAGTCATTTTTCTTTCTCCGAACAAGTGTGATTTAGCAATGTTTAAATATTTAAATCAATAGCACTGCCGAACAAACCCGTATGATATGATGTTATCGCTGAAGCCTGCCCACGGGCATTTCCTCAAAAAAAAAAAAAAAAAATGTTATCGCTGACACGATGCAGGGATTTTTCTCATATTGGGATCTTGGGAAAAGGCCACAGACATTTTGGAAGGCCTTAATGAAAATGCTCTGCGACCTTGGTAAATGACCACAGAAATTTGATTAATGTTTGCGATTTTGGGCACTTGTTATTATTAGTGTTTGGTTTTGTACTTTTTAAAGATTTTTTATGAGGAACAGCCGAACAGATTCGTTGTTAGATTCCAATATGTACTACATTCTGAATTGAAATACTAATAAATTATCTTAAAATATTAATGCATTAAAAATGAAATATTGTAGTATTAGGTTAAATAAATCAAAATATAAAATTAAATCATCTACTTGAATTATTAATTATTATTAAGTCACACAAGTATTTTACAGAAAAAACATGTGAGTGATAAAAAGGGAATGATTAACAAAAGCGAAATTTATTTCATTTATATTTCATATTTATCTAATGCATATTAATTATATAGTATTTTGTTTTTATAGCATCATGTTTCAAATTAAAATGATTCCAGACAATACATTTAATTTATTTGAAGCTTTGTATTATCTTTAAGTATGGAACTCTTAATTCAGAAAATTTTTGTTCATATATAATCCAATACACACATTGATTGTGTATTATCATAGTAAATTGTGAATTAATACTGACATGCACTAAAAACTATATATTATCATTATATATTGACATTATTGATTTTTTGTAAAGAGAAATTAGCTTTATGTCCTGCAAGACTGTCAAATAATCAACATTTTAATCTTTTTTATCAGCATTACTTATTGTTAAACTTAATCTTATGAATATTTTAATTTTTATCTGTAATGCATTGGCCATCAGTTAATGTCGGGTATATTCTATATACAAATTAATTATTTTATATATTTAAAAATATAAGTACTTAGGTAATTTTTTTCTACGTATAATATTAAGATATATGAGCCTTTTCCTTGATTCATTTAATGGGATAATAAAATTAAAAAGTTCTACTGATGCACATTTTTGTTACTTGAGCAAATTCTGGAGGACAACCCTAATTAATGCTATAATCAAAACAAATAACACAAAAAAACATATAATTGAAGAAGTATCATTAGAACAGCCAAGTCCATATGACTCAATAATGCACACTATCCTATATTTGATTGGCAAATGAGCTCAATGTAAAGAAATATATACATCAGATGAGATTGCCTCCTAGCTGTGGCTGGGGGCTGAATTTGGGGGACGTGTAGCCGTGTACAGTTGCTGTGACCAAAATTGCAAGTAGCCTGAATTGGGTCATTATTGGGTGCATGATTGGGTCCAAGTGGAGTCGTAATTTTCTTGTCCTGAACACATCGGAGGTCAGGTACAGTATTTACGTTAAGGGATTCACATCTGCTGCCATAGTTGCGATGGCAGCCGTGTGCTATACTTTTAATCTGAGCCACTGAATTTTATTTAACGATCACGATTATACAAACACTTTTACACTTGAAATTTGAGTGCCCGTCTCCTGCCCAAAAAAGTCTGGGCACATCTTTCCAGATGACAGAGAGGCATTCCGCATTCCTCTTCCTCCCCACTCGATTCATTTTTCTCATTTCCTTTCATTTTGTTTTTATTTTCTTTTCTTTTTTTGCCTTTTTTTTCTTTTCTTTTTTTGCCATTATTCTCATTTTATTTCAATTATTAGATGTGGCAGATTATCGGGTCGGGTCGGATCGGGTATTAGGTTGACATTTACCGATATTTTTTGGGTCGGGTATCGGGTTGACGTCTGTCGGCATTTTTTCGGGTCGGGCCGGTTTTCCAGGTTTGGTCAGATTTTGCACATCTATTCCAGGGTCGGGTCGGATTTGGGTTTGGGTCAGTCTGACTTCACCTGGAACACGGGTCGGGTCGGATCGGTTTATGGTAACACAATATTTGAAAAGTTTCTAAAAGTCTGAGGGCTCCCGAATATGGTGTTCAAACGAATCGGTTTATTCAATTTCAAGTTTCAACCGAACAGTTAAACTTTGGACTATTCGATTTGATGAAAATATTATCTTATTTGGTTATTGTTATTTGGTTCGATTTGTGTTTTGGTAGATCGAATAAACCGAATAGTCTAATATCCATGCTATATATAAAAGCATATTGGAAAAAATGATATGAAAGGGTTATCTTCCCCAAATAAGAAACCTGAGCCGTTGATCATTTCTTGGATAGATCAGAACCGTTGATTTACGTTAATGCCCGTTGACGTTAATGTCTCAGTTTGATATAAATGATGGTTATAAATAAAAGTTTCTGATATTTTTCTTTTGTAAGTTTTATTTGCTCACTTGTTTTGTTTTCAAAATTATATGTCTATTTCATCCTCAATTTGGTAACACAATATTTTTTGTCACCCGTGAACAAGTACAAGTTCGGTTTAATTGGACAAACTGAACAAAATTTTGTTTTATTCCGTTATCGGTTTATTCGGATGACATTATAAAAAAATTGGATCGGTTGGTACTTTGATGAACTTCGGTTTATTTTGGTTGTAAAAAATTATTTTGGTTTGAACCGAATCGACCGATTGAACACCCCTACTCCCGAATTCCTTAATGGAACTGAAAGAATGAAAATGAGAAAAAATATGAACATGATCAAAACTTTAATTTTACTTGAAAACACCAATATGATATATTGATATGTTATATTTGTTTTACGAATGTCAAAAAAAAAAAAAAAATATATATATATATATATATCACATAAAGGAAAAATCAAACCAGCTTGACTAAATAAATTCACCTACTTGCTAGATAAGGCATTACTTAACAAAAAAAAAAATAAATAAACAGAAAAGAAGATGAAATATGGGGAGATCGAAAGAGATTAAAGAAGAAAACAAAGAGTAATCCGAGAGAGAAACCATGTGTACAGTGTACTGGGTTGGAGCTAATATACAAAAATAGGAGCACGTGACCTGTACGGAAGAGGTGAAAGAAATTTTAGGCAACAAAGTCTGGCTCGAACTTGATGCTGGGAGACACTGAGCGAATCTCAGCCCTTCACCTCATTGAACGGCGTAGATTAAAACTATGACACGTTGCTGCCATCACAACTATGGCAGCAGATTTGAATCCTTAGGTTAAGGGAAGCGTAAGCGGGCCACAGAATCCCTGTGCCTCTATATATGTACAAAATAAGCAAACAATATTTGAAAATTACGACCCCACTTGGACCCAATCACCGAATGACCCAATTCAGGCTACTTGCAATTTTGTTCACACTACTAGTGTCAAAAAGTGACCCGACCCGACTCGAAGCGACCCGAGAATAAAAGGGTCAGGTACGGGTCGGGTAAGGTCACTTTTTGCTTGTGCAGGCTTGTAGGCTTGTAGCCAACTCCAAGACAAATGCTGATCAATAAGGTCTCAAAGTATGCAAACACACACACAAAATCGGTCTAAGTGTTGATTAATTTAGCTGTCATGTCAACTTCCCTAACAACGTTATTATTACAACGTTGAACATTGAAGTGTTCAAGATAATAAAGAGCACCAGGAATTAACGGATCCGTATCTGCTGCTTTTTTTAATAGAAAAGCAGGGCATGCTTTTCCGATCAGATGGTCAGAATCGGTTACTGCACAAATCTCAAAATACTTCGATATTTACTGCATAAATCTCAAAGTATTTGGATATTTCTTAACCGTCAGATCAAGAAAAGCAGAGCCGCCAGATCAAGAAAAGCAGGTGATCTTGATCCGGAATTAACAGCTTCTGTTAATGGTGCCCACAAGTTTGGATTTCCCAATTTGGCAACAAAAAATAAAAAAAATGTCAGTACAGTTGAAACTGTAAAAAGTTATAAGATGTTAACGCCAACTGACTACTGAGCAAACATAAAATCGCTAGTATTTGTGCACACCAATACAGGTAATTTCTTCTAATTTCAAATTAGGCCCATGTTGGTGTGGTAACTTCAATTTGGGCTCTCCAATACCACATCCATTGTCATACCTCCAAAGAAATAAGCACTCAAATGCATTTCAGTATTGTGTCAGTTGAAATAGTACAGAACAGCAGGAAAAAGATTACAAAGCAGGTGCTCTACTTAATCTCTTATTATTTGAGCATTTCTACAATTTATTCCAAGCAACGATCACTAGTTTTCGGCTTCAAATTTACAAAGTTCAGGTGAGGTGCATTGTTCAATTACTGCGGGTTCGGCGGACGACTATTGGCAGATGCAACCCTGGATCCCCACTCGAGCAACTCCTTGCTAGTGTCGTCTTTGTGCAGCATTACCTCGACAAAACAAAGGCTATCCTTCTGTTCTCCATTTATTGTCTCTATTGCTTCTAACAACTCTTCCTCTGTGCGTACCTGTTATACAATTAGTGCAATCGATGTTTAAGCATGTGTGAACAACAAACTAAGGTTTGAAAAGGTCACCAACCAGACACATGGTTGTAGGGAGTAACCACTGTATTCATTTACCCATCTTTCTAATCATCCAACGAAAATATGAAGTTATTTTTTGAATGAATCTAGTTCTCAAAATCAATATACAATAAAAATGATTCTCTTAGTAAGTTTTTTAAGAAGTATATGACCTTAGATTATCAAATAAAAAATGCATCAGGACCCAGGTATTTCACCATTGTAAAATATACTAACAGTATGATTAACAAAATGTCTTAATTATGAGAAGGATTTAGAGTAATACCTTGCAGGTCCAACATTTGCCTTCTCCATTTTTTATGGCTTCCACAACAGCTGTGTAATTCCAATTCTTTATCACATTGTAAGGGCCATCGTGGATCTCTACTTCAATTGTATATCCACCATTATTTAGGAGAAATATGACAGTCCTTTGGTTGTTCCTTATCATAGTGGAAATATCCTGTGCTGTCACCTGTTCAGAATGGAGAGGTACTCTTATGATCTATATGTTTCTTAAAAGTTAATTTACATACTAGTAAAAAAAACTTTATAGGTTACATCTAAGAGAGATAAATGGTGTTGCATGTTATGATGAAAAGCATTCTTATCTATAATATTTACGTTATTAGAAAAAGTATCCATGAAACAAAATGCATGAATATTCTACCTGAAAGCTACCATCGCCAATGCAAGCTATGACACGTTTATCTTTAGCAGCTTGAGCATACCCAAGAGTGGCACCAACAGACCATCCTATAGACCCATATTGCATCTGGAACTCAAAACTATACCAAAAAAGATTGAATTAGAATATTGAAGAAGCAATTGCTCACTGTTACAAACATGTGCTACAGTTACTGACAGCCCATGCCTTCAAATTGATCATATATTAAAGGGCGGTTGAACCACGATAGGTGAAACAGACTTGAATCTAAGCAATTTTTATTAAGATCCTATAAAATGAACCTTCAATGATAATATAAATTCAGTTCTATGAGTTCTGATGAATCCCACTGATCCTAATTTAGTTTCTTGTGCAACAGTTTCTTTGTATGTTCTTTCATTCTAGAATAATTTTCTTTCAAAACTTCTGAGTTCAAATTCCTCTCTTAAATCACTGAAGGAGTACAGCAAATAAAGGTATAGATTACTATTAAAAACCCAAAAGTTAAATATTGTTTGACAATTTAATTATAATTTATAAATTGCAGCAGGGTATCTTCAGTTGGTTATTTTGAGCTTTTGTTTATTTCGTCACAAAACAAAACGACTGTTACAAGATAAATTACATTTTCTTGATTTTCTTTCCTGTCAAACTTACCCACAATTCTCAGGCAAGCGAAGCTTCTGACAGTTAAACCATGAGTCTCCAGTTTCGCTGATAACTGCTGTTCCTCCATTTAGCATATTCTAATCCATTCACATGAAAAATAAACATAAAAATCAAATTAGGATAATAAAAAAATTACAACAATTAATGAAAATGTTCAAGGCAAATGGTAAGACCACAACTGTACTAGACCTGACAGAAAATAAGTGCCAAAACCATAGAAAATACTGACCTGGATATGCTTAAAGAGAATGTTGACACGAATTGGCTCATTATCTTCATTTCTGAGAGGCAAAGCTGGTGGTACATAAATTCTGTGGTAATTTTCAAGTGCTGTCGTATTCTTCTTAATTTTTGCCGCTAGTGCATTGAAGAAGTCAGCCATGAAGACCCAACCAAATGATGGACCATTACCTACACACGTTTGTGTTCCTTGTCAGATTTGGTATACATAATGTACGTACAGTGTCTAGAGATTTGGTGTGCCAGTAAGTTATGGAATATATACATACCATGCTGTGAAAACTCGAAGACTAATGGCAGGGACAGATCTATGTTGGGGCAAGCCCCGGCCAGTGACCGGGCTTAATTTTTGGACGTAACGGTGAGAGTATTGCTTGTTCCCTTGTTAACTTGAAAATATATAGTTTAAATGTGATTGTGCCTAGGCTTAACTTAAATCTTAGTAAGTGTTTGTTTGTATAATTGTGTTCATGCATTTTAAATCCAGGAAATAAATAAATTAGTTGAATATTTGGTTAGCAAATTGACTCTCTTTGTGCAAAGAATGGAAAAGAAATGCGAAATATGAAGAGGTCTATGTTCTGGGAGACAATTTGACAAATGCATTTGTAATTCTCAGACAAAAGAAGTGGACCTCAGTTTTGGGCCTTTCCATATTTTAGATGTTTACTTCTTATGTAGTATGTAAATAGACTAATAGTAATAGTTCAGTTACTTTTCTTTCTACATTTTTGCTGTTTTTTTTTTTCCTTTTTTCCAAGTCGAATTTTCAGTTCACTTTCCGGATGAGAATTTTTTGAACAATATTAATAGAGTATTATATTTATATATTATTATTATTATTATTTTTATTATTTTTTATTATTATAATAAGTTAATTGCTATTCTTATAGTGCCCGGGCTTGTGTCACGTCCTGGATCCGTCCCTGACTGATGGTACTGTAATAAATCAAAGTACCGGCTGTACCTGTTGGACATGTCGAGGAATACACAAGCCACCAATCCCAGAGCATATGTATATTAACTTATAAGGAGATGATCGTACCTATGGTAACCCTATTAGGCTGAACAATGATCGTCTTCTCCTTCTTAATCAGGAGTGAGTATCCCACTGTGCTATAATCATTGAAAATGGGCCCTGCAAAAAGGTATGCATCGGCTGACTCAACAATCTCCCCACAGAAGTGTGTGCTGATGGCTCCCCAGTAAGTACCGATAAACTGAGGATGGTGTTCTGGCACCAACCCCTTCCCAGATGGCATCACTGCTAGCTATTTAGAGTCAAAATAAAACCAATATAAATATAAGTAACTCAGCAGACATGGAGGGCAATTCAAATGCCCCTCTTTTACATACTCCAATTTTAAATCTTTAACACCAAGAAAATTCAGCAAGTCAGGTAACAAAGGATAAAATTGTAATTAATTTCTATATCTGCAAGTGTGCTTTAAATTAGATATGGTAAAGCAGTTTGTACTTGTACCAAAAAGAAAATACTTTTTCCAAAGCCCTTGTCCTATAGATGTTAGAACAAACAAATTTTGAGGGCTAGCAGAACATTTGAAGATATATTGAATGTGCAAATTGCATACAAATTTTGAATTAGCTTGTAAGAAACAAATTAACTTCTAACAGTATGTGGGTGAGAATCTACCAGAACTACAGTGTGTGATTTGCAAATGTTATATAAACCAAATTTTAGTTGAATTTGCAAGAAACCAGGAAACTTCTAGCTGCAAGCTGGGATTGCAGTTCAACAACAGTAAATGAAATCTAAATGAAGTATCAATGTTGACAGCCACTGTCAACTATTTCAAAAAATAATAAAAAAAATCTAATTTAAGTAAAATGAAATAAAATCACAAAGTGGTCTTTCATCATTCAAGATTTTAGAAAAAATAGTTGAGATCATACCGGGTAACCACATGCATCTGCAAGTTTGACAAAAGCTGTATGGGCCTTGGCAACACGAATCTTGGGCCCGCCAACCAGAACAGGCTTCACAGCTTTACTCAGAAATGCAACGGTTGCGTCAACTGCTGCCTCTAGTGCCAGCTGATTGCTCACTCTGTATTATTCATAGTAACAGAGAATGATATAGTCAGACAACCCTGGTCCCAGTACTATTGCAGGTAACATATCAAAGGAACAACTAACTCTGTATAATTCCAATTATGGAATTTCATGGTTCAATATCCTTGCATCAATATAACTTATGTAATTTACCTTGAAATTTAACTTACAACTATAAATCATCAATTTTTGGTCAAACCATTTCAGCATAATCTAGACACAAACTGTTAGCTGCTCAGAAGTAGAAAAGAAGTAAAAACATGGAAAATAAATAAATAAATTACTTTGGGGAGAGAAAGTAGGGAACAGGCTCAATGCTGAAAGTAGGATGCGGAATAGCCGGGAGGTTACAGCTGACACTGATATACACTGGTTTGCTTTCTTTCAGTGCAGTTGATATGGCGGTGTCTATTTGCTCGTGTGCATCCTCCAAGTTGTTCACTACTGCCTTCAAAAGCATGAAAAAGAACATGTATGATGAAATGATATTTGAGAACATTCTTTAGAACATAGTGGTACCGGTTTATATCAATATTTAAAACAACAAAGATAACAAAATCCTTGATGATAGCATGTGAGTAAATTGTATTTAATTTAGAGTTTAATACCAATTGATATCTTTTTGAGTTTCTGCTTACACAGTTTCAAATTTCAAATGCACGCTTACACAATTTAATACCAATTGAGAGACCCTGTGTCTTTTCAGTTGTATTTAATTTGCACAAATGTTATATTTTCTCCCCCATCATATCCCTCTCTTTCTCAGGGTTTATTCAAACAGTATAATCAAGAAATCACTACCTGATAGCACGTGACAGTCCGGAAGCACTGGATCTCCTGGGAGAAATCAGGCAACCCAATTGTGTGATGCAGAATTCGGTTTGTGCCGTAATCATTTGAATTGGGCCCACCAACTATACAAATCACCGGCAAATTCTCACTATATGCACCAGCAATGGCGTTTATCACACTCAATCCACCGACGGTGAATGTAACGACACATGCACCAACACCGCAAGCCCGAGCATACCCATCAGCTGCGTACCTATTAAGAGAAAAATTCACAAGTAACAAATCATATTAAATTTTGCTAAAATTTACCACCCAAACTATCATAGTACACCTTTTTAACCCACTAGTAACTTTACTGATTTATTTACTCCACCCCTTTTTTATTCAATCATAGATTTCTTTCCAAATTACACAATATATATATTTCGGTTCAAAATTGAGCTATTAAACCCAAAATTCCCCAATTTCAAACCCTTACACCACACAAACTTCTTCTTTTTAACAACAACAAGTCAATTACTTTCTACTGTTTACAAAGAGAGGTTGGTAATTGGTGAATGAAACGAAACATATACCCTGCGTTGAGCTCGTTGCAGCAGCCGATGAACTCGAGTCCGGGCTCGGCGATGAGGTGATCGAGCAGCGTGAGGTTGAAGTCCCCGGGCACGCCGAAGATGTCCCGCACGCCGATTTGCACCAGGCGGCGCGCCAGGTGCCTGCCCAGCGTCCCCGGCGCCCGCGGCCTCCGCACAACAGCGCCATCATCTTCCATAATTAATCGTTCCCCTTTGCTCCCTCTGTTTTTTCTGATCCGAGTGAGAGTGAGTGAGTCTGTGATGAGTGATGAAAGAACGGTGAAGTTATGATTCGGTGCTTAATTTGGTTGGGGTTTGTTGCTTCGCATGGTGGTCCGGTCCTATTTATGTATATGTTGTTGTATGAATGAACTAACTATGTACTGCTTTACTATGTGTGTTGCGATTTTGCGCCGAGGTTTTGGAAAGCGGAAAGTGGAAACTGGAAACAGCTTCTCTTCTCAGAAGAGCCTAGACAGAGCGGCACTGGAATCAGCTACGATCCAATTTTAGGACCCTCCAATCGGGGATTGGACGGTCGGGATTGATTCACAAAAACCCGACTAAAATCTTCAGTCGTCCGATCGGGACAGTGGGGTCCTCCGATGGCGCTTGGATAGTAGCGGATGCGGATGCGAAGAGAGTTTCATCCAACGGGAAGGGATCGGATCGGATCGGATACTCGCATGTTTGGACGGTTTTGTTGCTCGCTTGTATTCTTAGCGGTCCGATCAACGAACCTTAAGACTGGTATGATTGATAGATTTGGAGTTGGGGAGGTACCGACTGGTGTGTAGTGACTACTTAGTACTGACTAGTGAGACGGGCAATTCGAACAAATTGTGGGTTGTAGTGTGGTTTGACTAAAATTTGTTTTTGAAGATATGAACTAACGAGTGAAATACTTTTCTTGTGGAATATATATATTTGATTACAAAAATAGTATATTATTTAATCAAGCGAAAAATAAACTTAAAATGTGATTTTAAAATTTTTTTAGTAACTTTGGGATGTCAAATTAATTTAATTAGTACTAATTATTACTATAATAAAATAAAAATACTATAACTAGATTAATTAGTCACTTGTAGTATGTTTTAGGGCTCCAATTTATTATAAGTTAAAAAAAAAAGAAGTTTTTTCGAAGAATATTTTTTTCATGAGTCATTTTTGGTTGGATTGTTGGAACAAGAAAATAGAAAGAAATTATGAAAAACATATTTATAATTTCGTTGAATAATACATAAATGAGAAGGGATCAGTTACAATGGTTATCTTGATAATCATGACAATAAAGATTTTAAAAGGTTTTGAAAATATTTTTTAAAAAATCTTAAAAATGAACATGTAATATAAACCTTAAAGATTGGTAATAGTTTGACTTACATTTAATTTAAGTGTTATTTATTCATCAAAGATTTATTAATTTACAACCATGGAAAAATATACAAATTTTGATAAGCTATCAAACGATATCCACTTTTGAAACTCGACATGCAATTATTCAATAAACCAAATAATACATTTTTTTTTTCATTTTTTTTCATTTTTTCTAATTTTTTCATTTTTTTTTTAAATTCAATTTTTTTAACAACTCCATGGTCAATCGATCCCTCTAGAAAATATACAACAGCTTTTTAATTTAAATTATATGAATGGTGAACAACACAACAAGTATATTAATAAAAAAGAATCACTATTCTGTTCATAGAAAATCCCTTTATCCACCATTAAAAATAGAGGAGATATAGCAAATTATCAAAGGAAAAAAAGAAAGAGAAACAAATATCTTGCGTTTGAAAAACTGTTCATAGTCCATACATATATAGACATGTACGGAACGTAATATATACACACTAAAAATATAACATATACACCCTAAAATGTAACCTATGAACGTTATGGACAGTTTTTCTATAGACGCTAGGTATTACTCAAAAAAGAACGGGCCTACCTTTCTGAATGCCAGCTATAATTTCGGCTGTTTCGAACCATTACTATAACTAAACTTCTCGAGTCCGAATCTTGAGACTGTTTCTAATCGGACGGTTGCATCGCTATACACGAACAAATGATCGTCAACTTCACTTCTGCACCAACGTACGTAGCTTTCTGCAGAGGTTGACTGGTGTCCTGATTTTACGTATACAACAATAATAAAACACAGATGATGTCCGTGACGATGACTAGCCTTTTATTCTTCTAAAATTAAAAAAGTTTCAGTTTCCCTTTTTTTTTGGCGTTTATTATATTATTTCAGTCACAAATTTCTCTTAGGTCTTAACATTTTTTTTTAATTATATATTTTTTGTTCATTTGGTTATGTCATTGCTATCACGAAGGCATTTGGATAGAAATTTTGGTTTGTTCAGAGAGTTCCCTATGATTTAAAACGGCAATTGTTTTAATTTTCTTATTTTTTTCTTATTTTTTTCATATACGTGCAGCCAAGGATAATTAAGCAAACTACTGAACTAGTCTTATTCAAATTAATATATAAATACAATACAATTTCGTCTAAGCCAGGTCTTATAATATTTCAGGCCAGTTGCATCTTGAAAAGTATATTCGATACCATTTCAATAATTCTGTACACACTACGCAGTACACAAATTTAAATCAATATTTAAAAAATGTTTGACAAGATAATTAAATAATAATTTCTGTATCGGAGAGATTGCACTTTTGGGAATTTGAAAAAATTAAATTTATAGCAACTATTTGAAGTTGTCATCAAATATTTTTTTAAAAAAAGAAATACATCAAATCAATTACATTTCTATACTTTTCTTTTTTTTTTTTAATAAGAACATTTTTATAGTATTAAATTTGAGTTAGACTATTATACTAACTTTAGCATTTTGGATCGAAATGCTAACGCCTCAAAATTTATGTTATCATGTCTGAAATTACGATTTATAGTACTCAATAAATTCTTTATATAAAAATATTAGGAAATACAAAAAATTTTCAGAGTTTCCTAAGTATTTTTTTTTTTTTTTTTTGCATTTTTGAAAATAACATGTACAAACATCAATATTTTATGAGGAGAGTTCCAATGCCTCAATTTTTTGTGCCTCAATCATGCCTCAACTTTTCAAATTTCAAATAACTCAAAATTTAAAACTAATTTTTCAAAACAAAACCGTTAGATTTGATCAATATGATATTCTCTATGTGCACATAACAAATTTTTACACTATTTTGTTTTATTTTATATAAATCAATGAGTTATAAAAATCAAACGTCTAGAAGTTGCTCAAATTAGTGCATTTTTTTTTTTTTGAAGCCCTTGATGTCAAACAAAATAATATTCAAATTTGATGATTTTTTACATATACATAAATGAAATGATATAGATTACATCTAACGGTTTTGTTTTGAAAAATTAGTTTTAGATTTGAGTTATTTGAAATTTGAAAGGTTGAGGCATGATTGAGGCACAAAAAATTGAGGCATTGGAACCCTCCTCATATTTTATTAAGAGGAGGGATCTATTGACAATGGATATTTTGACAATCTTGACAATGGTATCTTTAAAAAATTTATAAAAATTCATTAAAAATCTTAAAAATGAAAAAAATTTTATGGATGCATTACTTAACTTATAGATTGATAGTGTATCAAATTTCAACCAATTTGAACATCATTTGATGCCTTATCAAAATTTTGTGCATTTTTTAACGGTTGTAATTTAACGGACATCTAAAAAGCTATCAAATATCATTTAAATTGAATATAATTGGAAACATAATCGATCTATAAGTTAAATAATACTTCCGTAAACTTTTTTTCATTTTTAAGATTTTTTAATGAATTTTTATAAATTTTTTAAAGATACCATTGTCAAGATTGTCAAAGGATCCATTGTCAATGGATCCCTCCTCTTTTATTAATATATATGAGTTCTTTTCTAAAATTCAAAACAAATACTTAGGAAACTCTAAAAATAAAAAATTCTTATATTCCCCTATATTTTCATATAAAGAATTTATTTAGCACCATAAATCATGATTTAGGACACGATAACATAAATTTTGAGGCGTTAGCATTTCGGCATTTCAGACCGAAATGCTAACGTTAGTATAATAGTGTAGCTCATTAAATTTTACAACTTTCACGTAAGTTTACACCCATTCGTCAGCACTCAGCAGTGATACTGATAATATTTGATTAGTGCAACTGCGCAACATGCATGGCATATGGTATTTTAATAACTTAGCCAATGTGTGGCATGGTCTACTGGTCCTCCCTTTTTCTCTGCCTTTTCTCTTTTTATTTTATATATGGCCCAGAGGGACCCCTTCAGTTCTGGGGAAAGGAAATTAGTGCACAGACAGATGTATAATAAAACCACGACAGACATTCATTCACAAAAAACAAACGGCGCTACCACGGCGAGCAACAGTGCACCGTTTCCTCTTTTACCCTGCAATTCTTGACCGTACAGTTATTTACCTATTAATTATAGAGGAGAGGAGAGATATATTGACAATGCTTATCTTAACAATCTTGACAATAATTATTTTTAAAATTTTGTAAAAATTCATAAAAAATCCTAATAATAAAAAAAAATTATGAATACATTACTTAACTTATAGATTGATAGTATATCAAATTTCAACCAATTTGAACATTATTTGATGCCTTATCAAAATTTTGTGCATATTTTTAACGGTGGTAATTTAACAAATGTTTAAGGAGATATCAAATATCGCTTAAATTGACATAAGCGATCTATAAGTTAAACAATACTTCCGTAAAGTTTTTTCATTTTTAAGATTCTTTTAGTGAATTTTTTATAATTTTTTTAAAAGTACGATTGTCAAAATTGTCAAAATAACCATTGTCAATGGATTCCTCCTCTTAATTATATATGAAGTCATGTAAAAGCAATACTCAATAAATAATTATTCAATTGAAAACGTTTATTATATATTATATCCCCTTTTTAAGTAACCAACATATTTAATTATTTGTTCCAAACATCATACTAATGACTTAGCTTCTTAGCTATTTTGTCTGCAATTGTAGACTCTACAATTGAAATTTTCAAATAGAGGAACATGGTATGGATGATAAAAACTAAAAAACGCCATATATAAACCGGTCGTCGATAACCATAACCAGTGTGCTTATCTGTTCTGTTCGGATTTGAGTTGTTGAGATGCTCATTGCGCCCAATGCGATTGGTGCTTGCCAAAAGTGTTTTGAATTCTGATAGGTTCATATTTAGTGTCTCACACATCTACATTATTAATTTATTATAAGATTTGAGTTAAAGAGTTATAAAATTTGAGTTTAGAGTTATAAAATTTTAGTGTCTCACATATCTACATTATTATAAAATTTGAGTTAAACTTATAAAATTTATGATACGACTTACAAATTTTGTGTACGTGTGGACGTCTGGATAGTTGAAATGATGACACTTGAAAAATTCCATTCTGATGTACTGGTAATAGCTAATAAGAAACAGGATGGTGGAGACTACTGGACTAGGACCACCTGCCGCTTAATCTAAGCCGTCTAATTTTTCCTTTTTCCTTTTTTATTTTATTTTGAGGAAATTCCTTTTTTTTGTTAGCGTTGCCCTTGATTTGCGAACTCTGCGAGTAATTCCAGACATCTAAACATTCCTTTCATCCTGTATTTTATAACTTGATTAATTAGTGGAATCCAAACGCAGTGGCATTTGAAGGTATATTCTCGTCTTTTGGATGGAGCGGGGACGGAAGAAGGATCTTGTTTGTACCTTTGGAGCCTTGGAGACGAAGCTGGTTTTTGACTCTTTATGGCTAAAAGGCCTTCATGATTGTTCCAACACTTCGATCAAATTTGCTTCATGTCATCAAATTCCAATGATATCGATTGATTTTTTTCTACTCTAAGCTACCGGCCAGCCTTTTTTTTTTTTATTGATTTATTTGTCCACCGTATTTTAATTAATAAATATCATTTTTTTTAGTGAATGTATATATATTGGCGGTTAATAGATATCATTTTCTAAGAAACAGATATACTACAGTTTCCAGTTAGCATTTATACAACTGTTATAAGTACATGTGTACACATCAATCGATGTGTCAAACTACGAAAGAGGGATGAATGGATGACCTATTTTTATAGATGGACGATCTATTTTTCTTTTTTCTATGGTTACTGCATAAAAGTATGTGTATTTCTAGATTAGGACAATGATATCATGCCACAACTTTGTCCCCACAACCCTGTGATGAGGTGGCATATGGATGGGGATGGTCATTTTTGTGAAATTTTATGGGGCGGAAGTTTATTTTTTGAAATTGTGAGGGTCATTTTTGAAAAAAAATTTATGGTAGGGTAATTTTGTAAAATTTCTTAGAAATAAATGATATTTCTGTAAAATTTTCTGACAAAAGGGATATTTTTGTAAATTTTTCTCAAGTGTATTGGGGTTTTCTAGGGACATTGTGTGTGGCAAGTTATATTTATCCTTCTAGATTAACCTGCCGTTGGAAATCCACGGACGTAAAAGAAGTTTTGAGTTCAACAACGACTAATAAATAATTAGTCAGTGCCTAATTAATGGCAGATCCTTCAACAAAAAGCATCATTCCTCTTTGAAGAATGAAAATCCACTAACATAATATTAAGTTGAATCGATGTGAGAGTGAGACAAATGAGCGCGTAATTAATTGCCAGTACATTACAAAATAAAATAATAATAATAATAATAATAATAATAATAATAATAATAATAATAATAATAATAATAATAATAATAATAATAATATATCTTATTATTATTATTATTATCATCATCATCATTATTATTTAGTTCTTAAAAAATTAGTTCTAAATTATTATCATCATCATTGTTGTTGTTATTATTATTTATGGACCGAGAACAAAAGACATGAAGGAAAAAGAAATGGGCCGAGAGAGAAGACGCTGAAAGAAAGAAAGTGAAAAGAAAGTTGGGTTTTCTAATTTCTACTTTGCTGCTGCAAATGCAATTAGCTTTCTCGGTTTAAGTCGGTCTCTTGCTTAATTATCAGGTGCCAGTATCAAAATTCTTTCACCCTTTTGCTTAATTATGTGAAGACTTGACTCGATCTATAAATTGGTGTACCTTAATGGTATCACTAGCTCGATTGGGGCCGCATGGATAACTATTGACGACATAAGCATATATAGGTTTCATTTTGCAGTATTTTTTCTTCATATATTTTGGTTTTTTAGTTAAACACTTTTGGATTGATTTGTTACTTAAAATGGTGGTAGAAGCAACAAAATTGAGACCAGGAAGGTCCACGAATTAATGCACTCCATTTGGTGAAAGTAGAATGAAGGCCCATTCATGATATGAGCCTATATTTTGATCTTGATGTGAGCTAACACAAGACCCAAAATATTTTCTTTCTTGTTGTTGTTGCCTCCTGTCTGAGACTATTGAGGTTCAAACAAATTTACAGCAAAGCTGGCTATTACTTGGAAGAAGTTAGAAGCGTTCTTAAACAAATACTGATCTCGTCATAATTAATTTGTATGCAATGTATGGTTTATGCTTCACCTTTTGAAAGAGAATTTTCGGTAAAGAGATGGGTTTATATTAGGCTAATGAGGCTGCGTGCCAAAATTTTGGGCTAGACAACAAAAACATGTGTCAGAATTCTAGGGAATTTTAGCGGGGATAGGAGGTAGGGGATTAAGAATTTTTCTCTCTTATATATTACTGGTAAAGAGCCTACACCTTGCTTTGAGCTGAAATTACTATATCTTAAAATAAAAGGTCGAAAGCTCGTTTCTTGTGAGAAAACTAATATAGATCTTAAATTTTAATGGGTCAGGACATTAATGTACATCAACGGTGGTGATCAATCTAAGTAAACTTTCATATCAAAAAATCCAATCTCCTTTTATTAGGAGTAAGGATATCCCCTTTAATTAAGTAACTAACATCTCTGCTCTCCTTATAATGCATGTTGGGTGTCCTGATTCTGCAACGGTCAAGATTAAATCTATGGTTATTGGAGTAGATATGAACCATAAGATCTTAGACGGAATTTTCTATAACATCAGTTTCGTGTTGAAGTCTTCAATTAGTTATTTTTGCGACCGTTACACATAGAGTTACATAAACTTGTAAGGAAGTGTATTGTTTGTGCGTTTAATCAATGATTGCCTATAATTAATTCCAAAATTAATTCCTTTTATGTGTTTAATAAGAATGGTATGGCATGAGCATTTAATTGGTTCTTATTGTAAGTAATTTGAAAGATATGAGCATGATATGAGCATTTAATCACATAAAATAAACTAGAAAGTTTATGAAAAAAAAATACTTCTTGAAAAAAAAATAATCATGTTATTCATTTCAAAAGCAATTAAACTACATATTACCTTCAACGTGCATCATAAATGATTATATAAGAATTCTGTCGAAGTTTAAAAAACAATTTGAAAATTGATTGGTAATAAAACATAGATGAATTGTTAAGGACTTGAGTGATACATTTGAAGGATCACCAGGGAAGATTAATTACAAGAAATTCCATTCCAAACAACTTTGGTACAGGGCAATTATTCGTCTGACATCCTCCAACATTTAAATTTCTACATTTGGTTATAATTTTTTTTTATTATGTCTTTGTAATTTTGCAAGGTTAGTTAAATATTTCTAATGATATATTTGACTATTTATTATTTGTTAATTTTTTGACATAAAATAAATTAGGTGATTAAACAAGAAAAAATAAATTACCAAAATAGAAATCGGTTAGTGTGGAAAAAAAAAAAGAAAACAATATCGTTCTCATATCGTACTCATATAATATATGTTTTAAATTTATCTAAAGTTGTGGATTTTATTGGCCTTTCTTTTTAGTTGAACTATTATTTTGTATTATATGGTTTAATTAATGCTGTCCCCATTGCAATGTACAGGCATATTACTGGTATTTATTTAGAGGAGGGATCCATTGACAATGGATAACTTGACAACCTTAACAATACCTCTTTTCAAAAATTTATAAAATATCATAAAAAATCTTTAAAATGAAAAATGATTTATGAATGTATTACTTGACTTATAGATGGATAGTGTTTCAAATTTCAATCAATTTTAACATTGTTTAATGACTTATCAAAATTTTGTGCACTTTTCAACGGTTATAATTTAGCGGATCTTAAAAGAGCTATCAAACGTCGTTTAAATTAAATATAATCGGATACATAATCAATCTATAAGTCAAGCAATATTTCTGTGAATTTTTTTTCTATTTTTATGATTTTTTATAAATTTTTAAAAAGTTGTATTATCAAGAGAAGTAAATTGATGAATCATGGATCAAGTCGATCTACAAATACTGTTAAATACATATCAACATAAAAACTGATGTTTTTTGTTGGACATATATATATGAGAAACACCTCGCGTCCATTGAAAAACCGTCCATACGTACGTCCATAGACACACAAAAAATGTAACAGAAGACTCTAAAATGTAACAGATCCTGAGATGCAACCTATGGACGCTATGAACGGATTTTCTATGGACACTAGGTCTTACTCTATATATATTTATTCAATCGCCGCCACAAACGCTGCCACCGGCTCCGTCGCCACAGTCACCTCCTTGATCACCGGAGTCAGCTTTGGGACCACGTCTGTAACGAGCCCCTCCTCTCTTTTGTTTGGGGACGCTTTTGTAGAGGATGATAAAGCTAACAACTAAACAGGCAGTAGCCGCAGTACAGCCCACCAAGAAGCTTAAGCTCATTTTTGCTTAAATATATATATATATATCTGCTGTTTAATTGGAATCAATAAGATATGCAATATGTATATGTGCATACAAGTATACAACTAGCTAGCTCGGAGGTTTCATATATATATATATATATATAATAAGAGGCAAGGGACTTGAAGATGTTTCTAATTTCTTGTACTTGGAAAATTCAAAATAAGAAGGAATTTTTCAAGCGTACTCATTTTAACTATCCACGTGTCAACACATACACAAAATCTGTAACTCGTATATCAAATTGTGTAATACTTAACTCAAATTTTATAACAATGTGAATACGTAGATACTAATTTTGAGGACACTAGACAGTAGATATCACCCAAGTAAGAAAGCAATGTCGATGAAAGAAAACAAGGCAAAAGTCCTTGTTCTTTCTCATTGCATGTTGTTTCTTCGAAGTTGGAAGCGATTAAGCTAATTTATGAGTCTATACATGACTCTTTACACGAGTGGCTAAAAATCCTTAGACTGTTCCAACACTTTGACCAAGTTTGTTTTGTGTCATTAAAATCCAATTCTATCGATCGATTTTTTCTATCAGTTATTGGCTTATCGCACAAAAAGTATGCGGATTCTCATTCTAGATTAAGCAGCCGTTGATAACCCACGGACGGACGTATAAGAAGTTTGTCACCGAGGCTACGACCTAGTGGTAGTGATATGGGCTTCCATCGTGGAGACCCCAAATCAAATTCTAGTAGGGGCTGGGCAGAGGATAATTGGGGGGGTCCGCCTATGGGCTTTGTTCAAAAAAAAAAAGTTTTGAGTTTCACAAAGACTAATAATAAATCTATAATCATTACTACTAATAAAAGTATATTGGATTTTTTGACATCAAAGGTCTATCTTCCTCAAGTAATAAACCTCAATCGTTTATTGTTTACTTAGATTAATCACCACCATTGACATACGTTAATGCCCGTTGAAAATTCTCAGCCCATTAAAATTAAAGGTCTATATAAATTATCTCAATTTAAGATCCATATATATTATTTTAAAAGTTTATATACAACTAGCTAGCTAGCATGGAGGTTTCATATATATATATATATAAGATGAAGCAAGGGCCTTGAAGAGTGCTCATCCTCTGCCTTAAGGTAAAGTAAGGTATGGCATGTGGACTGTTGGATCACTTCGAGATTCGTGTAGGCTCGGATCTCGAGACGATCCAACGGTCCACATGCCATGCCTTACTTTACTTTAAGGCAGAGGATGTGAAATCCTTGAAGAAGGTTCTTTCTTGTACTTTGAAAATTCAAAATAAGAGAAGGAATTTTTCAAGCGTACTCATTTTAACTATTCGCGCGTCCACACTTACACAAAATTTGTAATTCGTATCTCAAATTGTATAACAATTAACTCAAATTTTATAACAATGTGAATACGTGGATACTAATTCTGAGGAGTGAGGACACTAGCTAGACAGTAGATATGACCCAAATAAGAAAGCAATGTCGATGAAAGAAAACAAGGCAACCAGCTCATTCTTTCTCACTGCATGATGTTTCTTCGAAGTTGTAGCGGAAGATGGTTTATCACACGAGCGGCTAAAAATCCTTAGACTGTAGTCTGTTCTAACACTTTGACCAAGTTTGCTATATTTATCATTAAAATCCAATTCTATCGATTGGTTTTTTCTATCAGTTATTGGCTTATTGCACAAAAGTATGGGGATTCTAGATTAACCTGCAGCCGTTGAACACTTACGGACGTATAAGAAATTTTGAGTTCAACGACGACTACAAATAATTAATAAATAATAATAAGTCAATGCCTAAGTAACCGATTTTTTTAATAATAATTCAATAAATTATCGGAATTAAATATTTAGGAAAATGCTACTTCAAATTCGGGATTAGAAAGGTTTCTTTTCAAATCCGCGTCCCATCCCAATAATTTGCTCGTGCTGAGCGTATTTTATCTTTTCTATGGGTTTCGTTTTTAATAAATGACCCCATCTCTTAGGATTCGTTTCTGACATGCAACATAAACTTTGGGTCACTGATTGAAAACGAAACCATACTTTTGAAAGGGTTGTGTATTTGACTCGTATCCCATCTTATGGTGATTTCTTTTCAAGTAGTATCATGAAGTATCTCTGTTTACATTTTGAATTCTCATATTGAAATAAGGTGATTTCTTCATGAAATAAATTAAAGCAGTATCATGCAGTAGATCAGTTTTCGACTCCTACATACAAAATTATGAATAATGATCCTTTATCAGTCAGACAGTCACACAGTCTCTGTTCCAGTTAGCAACATCAGAATTGCATATGTTTTTCATGTCAAGTAAAAGTATCTGCCATTATCATTTTTTCTTCATCTAATACGTTACCAAGTGGTTCAAGAATACAACTTTTGAGTCCGGGTGGCAGCCTTGTTCGCCTCAGCAGACTTGGCAGCATCGACGAAGCCCGGACAGAGGGGGCCGAAGTAAGAGTGCCCGGCCCGGACAACGTTGATGAAGCCTGGACAGTGGGTGTGGGCGGGGTGGCAGCGCCCTTGATGGGTGCAGGCAGGGGTGGTGGCAGCGGCCTTGAAGTAGGATGAAATGGGAAGGGGCACTAGTGTTTTGAAAAAAAAAAAAAAAAAAAAAAAAAAAAGGACCCAGTGGAATGAAGAAAGGGTAGGTGAGGGGTTAGATGGATCCGGACCTGTTGATTCGACGGTTGAGAAACACTAAAATACATTGAGATATGTGCAGAAAAATACCGAAATTGATGAAGTACTTTGAGATCGATGCAACAACTGATCCCGACCATCCGATCAGAAAAGCAGGCTCTGCTTTTCTTCTTAGAAAAGCAGCAGATTCTTATCCGAGTTAGATTCCCATAATAAATACGGATGCGGATTCTATTAGTAACTCATTAGAGCGGACGCGGATATCATCCGCAACCAAAAAGATGGGACACGGATCCAATACACAACCGTCTAGAGGAACGGCTGTGTATTAAATATGCAGTAATTCGTTTCGATTTCGTATCCTATCCGTGTCCTTATATAAAATATACTTTTTTTGAATCTCTAACATTTTCTGACTGTTCATAGTTTGGGACGTGATTTCAAAACGAAACCTTCCTAAAATTCGAATTTCACTTAACATTTATTTAAATATTTAATTCTGGAGTTAGACTATTGTGCTAACGTTAGCATTTCAATCCGAAATGCTAACGCCTTAAAAATTATGTTATTGTATCCAAAATCGTGATTTATGGTGCTTGATAAATTCATCATATAAAAAATATAAGGGTAAATAAAAATTTTCTATTTTTAAAGTTTTCTTAGTATTTATTTTGTATATTTGAAAAAGAGGAAAGCTAACTGTACCCCAACAAAAATCCCCCAAAATCGTACCCCAACCCAACAAGGCGCATGTACAAACTATGAACACCCAACACTAGTTAGTATGAACACCTTTTATCGACAAGTATGAACGCCTTTCACATTCTACTGAACATCACGGACCCTGACCTTATCCATTTCTGTAACTTCCTGTATGGACCATAGATATAACTGTCAATTTGAGCATGTGCTGAAATTAATTTAAGCACGTTTTTCACATGGATATAACGGATGCACCTTCTGGGCCCATTACGGCTACACCTTCTGCTGCGTAGGGTGTTCAGGCTTGGTGTAAGGGGTGTTTATAGTAGTATTAAAGTATGTACATACCACTAGAATTTAATGTTCATACATTATAAAAATTTTGATTCAATGCTTCCTGGGCCCCATTACGGTTGCATCTTCTGCTACATTGGGTGTTCAGATTTAGTGCAAGAGGTGTTCATAGCAGTATTAAAGCTTATACATACCACTAGAATTTTTTTTTGGAGAAGCAGGCAACGCTCACTTGATGTATACATATTACTAGAATTTTATGTTCATACATTATAAAATTTCAATTTAAGCTTGATACAAGAGGTGTTCATAATAATATATAAACATGTATATACCACTTCAATTTTTTGTTCATATGATCTTAGGTTTATGTCCATACAAATATTTTAGTCAGACTTCAAAATACTTCATTCTAGGATTTATTGCATGTGTCATATAATAATTAATTCAAATGCATTATCCATTGTTAAATAGACGGAAACTCATTAACCACTATAACATATATGATATGTAATACGGGTCTTAATAAAATATTTCAGAATCCAAACTTTAATATGTAAGTAAAATAAATAATTAATGAGTTTAAAGGAAGGTGCTAGTCTGCACTCGATTACCCTAGCATCAAAGGGGCTTTGGGGTCAGCAAGTCGCGGCAATCAATGTGCGCATCAATTTTTGTCGTTTTCCAGAAAAAAATAACGGAAGGCCGTTAATTGGACTCCGGTTACGGCGGTTATTTCTAAAAATGATAGATCGGGAGGTGGGGGACTAATACGGGGTACTAAACAGCGGGATCAAAAGATTTCCTCTTTGAAAAAAGCATGAACAAATATCAATATTTTATTTTTATTTATGAGTTCATTTTAAAAATTCAAAACAAATAGTTAAAAAACTCCAAAAATGGAAAATTTTTGTATTCCTCAGTATTTTTATATAAAGAATTTATTGAACACCATAAATCACGATTTCGAATACGATAACACAATTTTTGAGGCGTTAGCATTTCGATCCGAAATGCTAACGCTAGCGCAATAGTCTAGCTCTTAATTCTGATTATTTATTTAATTATTATTAAAAAAAATCGGCCTAAGTAATGGCAGATCCTTCAACATATATAAAGCATCATTCCTCTTTGAATGAATCGATGTGAGACAAATTAAATGAACGCGTAATTAATTGGCAGTTTATATATAACAGCAAGCTTTTAAAAAACATTTAACGGCTCTTAACGGTGAGGTGACCATTTAACGGTTTGACGTTAAAACGGATTTACACGACCATTAAATTAAAAAACGGGTCCTCATTTTCTATATATTTTTAATATTTAGAAAGGCTACATAATACACTCTCATGCAATTATACTTAATAATTAAGTACAAATAACATTTACAAAACTAATTAAGTACAAAAAAAGTTATAAATCTTATGAAACAGAAATTATAACATTAAAAAATTATAATGAAAAAATTTAAGACAATTTAAAATTTTTAATTGTTAATATGCATAGGATAAACATTATTAGGAACTTCTAGACTGGCAATAATGTGCAAACATATTTTAACGACGTTTAAACGCCTCTAAAACACGGATTTTAACGATTTTAACTTTGTTAAAACGTTTTTTTTCACAAATAACGGTTTTCTTACAAATACTTAACGTAAGAGGGTCCAAAAAACGGTTTAACGATTTAAACGAAGTTAAAACTAAGTTTTTTAAAAGCTTGATATAACATGATGATGACGACGACGGTGATGATGATGATGATGATTCTACAGCTTACTCAGTTTAGTCTCGTCCGTACTTATCATTCTCAAAGAATGCTATCTAGTGTCCATTCTATTCTATCAGGGACGAAGCCAGGATTTCATCATAGGTGGGCAAAAAGGTGGTGCCGCAAAAATATTTTTTAAAATCAAAATGGTTTTATATTAATTATTACACATTCAAAACTATTAGTTTTTATTACAAATGCAATCAACATAACTGAAGTCATTATATTTATGATTCCATTATTGAGCAATCTATTCGATGATAACATAAATTTAATATCAAAATTAATACTAAAAATGACAAAAAAAGTTGCATAACTGCAACTAATATAAGAACCTATTAGCGAAGGATGAGTTGAACACGTCTAGTTTTTATCTTTGCAAAATCATCTATTATATCCTTAGATCGAATATGTTCTGCAATTTATTTCTCAATATAAGCAATGATTTAGCACATCAATTTGATAATGTTGCAATTGATATCTTAGATGAAGAAGTTCATTATCTGGAAAATCAACCGGATAAATTTTTCAGCTAGTGTGCATACAACATCAATATTGAACAACTTGAAATATTATGTATGATCTAAGGATGCACTTAATCTATGTTATTGAAATGTTGTTTAATTGTGAAGTTTTTTCTTTTTAGCAATCCGAAATTAGAATTAGATAGCAAGACAGAATTATAGAAATATCTATTACCACATTGATGAAAAGCAAGCTCATATTTATAAAATTTACATTTAAGAAGGATCTATATTTAATATCTCAATATATTTAACCTAAAATAACATACTAAATTTTTTTTTTCAAAAATCATGGGTGGGGCCATGGCCCCCCCTAGCCCCCCTCTGTCTCCGTCCCTGCATTCTATAGACATCCATAGAAGTCACATATGAACGAATCCGTATTTGCTGCGATCCAAAATAAATCTCAGGACCCTGCAATCCCAATCCGACGGATGAGGTTATGAGGGGGGTTTTTTGAAATAATCTCAACCATCCATAGTGAGATCTCAGGATCCTGATATCCAAAATGGATCTCAGCTGATATCAATACCATATGGACTGTCAAATGGGACCCATGTGGGTCTATATGTAATATTTACACTTACATATGTAACTTTATAGATATCCATAGAATGAACACTTAATGTTTCCCTTTTCCAAACTAGTAAAGGCCACTAAGCCTGGCACAAGTGCATTTTAGCTCTATCAAGGACTTGAGAAAGAATTGCGTAAACCTCACATTTTGAGTTCCAGACTTTGTAAAAGGATCAACTGCAGCTTGGAGTTGGAGGTGAGGAAATAAAGGAGAGTAGAATTTTCCAAAAAAAAGAGCCAGGGAGATAAATGGGATGGCTTTTCTTTCTAAGAAAACATGGTTATCTATAAATTGAGTAGAGGTGGCAGAATCCGACCCGACCCTAGAAATCCGCCCAACCGGACCCGATTCGAACCCAACCCGACCTAAAATTTTTCAGATAGTCAAACTGACCCGACTCGACCCAACCTGATCCGAACCTGACCCGACCCGAGATCAAATAGCATCCAATCCAACTCAAATCAACATACAATCCAAAAAATGTAGATATTAAAATTGACCCGACCCGACCCGATCTGACCCGAGATATTCTAGAAAGTCAAACTGACGCGACCCGCCCGCCCAATTTGCCACCTCTAGTTGTTGTTGTTACTACTACTATATAAGTGTTGTTACTACTACTATATAAGGGCCGAGAACAAAAGTAGAAGACATGAAGGAAAAAGAAATGGGCCTTTGGAAAGGAAGTTGGGCCGAGAGAGAAGATGCTGAAAGATAGTTTTAAAAAAAAAAAAAAATTGGGTTTGCTACTGCAAGAGTGCAATTAGCTTAATCGCATTCAGTCGTTCTCTTGCTTAACTACCAGGTGTCACTGTGTCAGTCAGTATGAAACATCTTCCCCCCATTCACCTTGACCTTGTGTACAGCCAGGCTTCTGAGGTTTTATTTGCTGGCCTTGGGCTTAATTGGGTCATTTGTTAAGCCTGGATATTATATTATACACGACTAAATTCTGTGACTGTAAAGACTTGATTTATTAATTAATTGGTGCGAATTTGAAATGGGCAGAACACACTAACTTGCCTTAATTATAATATATCAACCATATCATGATTCGATTGGGTTCTCCTAAAAAGAAATGGGAGAAGGTGGACTAGTTTGTCCACTTTAATAAAAAAAAAATCATGATTCGATTGGGCACAGCTTATATTGATAACCTTTGACATAAGCAGAGGTTCTTTTTTTTTCCCCTATTTTTTCCTTTATCATTCATTTATATATTACCATTTTGGGTCAATTTGTTTACTTAATAAAGGTGATAGAAACAACAAATTAAGACCAGGAAGGTTCAGGATTGCATGCACTCCATTCGGTGGAAATTCAATGAAGGCCCATTTATGAAATTAATAAGCCCACTTTTGGAGTGTGCATCTTTGTAATGATATTGCTGTCACTTACCTCATGTAATATGTAATCTGAGCTTAGTTACAGACTTACACCTTACCCAAGGCTGATATATTTCCCCTCCTTTTGTGTTCCCTATTGAAGACTGCTAGTAAAAAGCTCACTCCTTGTTTTGAGCTGAAATTGTTATTTCTTATAATAAACTTTTAAGATAATATGTAATGAGCTTTAAATTGAGATAATTTATATGGGCCTTTAATTTTAATGGCTGAGAACATCAACGGACATTAACGTAAATCAACGGTTCTGATCTATCCAAGAAAATGATCAACGGCTCAGGTTTCTTATTTAGAGAAGATAGCCATTTCATGTCATTTTTTTCCAATATGCTTTTATTATTAATAAGGATATATTGTGGATGTTTAAGCAATTATATACAGCAGAGCGCCAAAGCGGGTACTAAGAAACGTTGCTCAAAGTAATATTGATCCCGTAATAATTCATGATTTGTATGCAATGTATGTTTTGTGTATCATGTTTCACCATCTAATTTAAGATGCATTGTATTAATATCAGCAATTTCGGGTCAATAAATTTTATTATAATCTTATTAGTTAGTTAGGATTAAAAAAGGAACTAGCAAGCCATTATCTTTTAAGACTATTGTACTGACAAATTACAAAAAATCAAAGGGTTGGTCCCATAATTTTTGGACATCCAAATGTGAGCACACAAATTTCTCACTTGTCCCAAATATGGTACCATTCATGCTAGGTTAATTAGGCTTTGAGGATATATTGACAATTTGACATGCATAGATTTCACATAATACAAACAAAGCCAGCTCTCCACGTCTGAACTCAAAGCCCAATTGCATTTACAAATAACACAAGTAAACAAAGAGTGAAGTTGACTTGATGTAGAACAGACAAAAATTCTTGGCAGGCAAGACCATGTTTGGAACATGATAATTAATAGGTAATTTGGTACTTCAAATTTACGATAAAACAAATGACAGATCGAAGAGCAAGCATGTATATATGTCGGATGTGGATCATCTGGATTCAAATCGGCTCTTATTCCAAACAGAATAACAGGACCCTATTATTCTAATTCAGAACGTTGGATCAAAATCAACGAATCAGATCTATTTGGAAAAGACTCCTTAAAATCTAGAGTAGACCGATTGAATCCGTCTGTTTCAATCTAACGGCCTAAAATAGAACAATAGGGTCCTGTTTTTCTTTGAGAAAAACAGCATCTACGGACTCGAGAGAGTTGATATATTAATATATTAATCTACCACACACATGGAACGAAGAAGCATGGTGCATGAGAGAAAATGAATTAGAGGGAATCCAAAGAAGAAGAAGGTACCTACGACCAAGTTGGTAAATACAAGCACATGGTTTGTTTATTGAGTCGGCACACCAAATCTGCATGCTTTGGTAGGTTTCTTGGTTTTATATATACAGTAACTCGGGTTCGTCCGAAATATGATATCAAATATATATAATATAAAACTTATAAATTAAAATATTTATTTTAAAAAATTGAACAAAATTTAAATTTTTTTGATGTGAATAATGATGATGATGATGTAAAAATAAATAAATAATAACACATAAATGTTGGACCATTTTAAGGATTAAATTTTGTCTTAGACATATTATATTTATCTTATTAAATGGGGAGAGAGAATAAATATAAACCATTGGATCAAAGTAGTTGAAAAGATTTAAACAAAATCAATGGTTAAATATTGATGATGTGGCATGGTTAAGGGGCTTAGAAAGCTACCTCTCTTTCTAGAGTATAAATACTTATCACATGAAAATAGGAAAAAAAAAGACAATAGTATATATATATTTGCTCTTCAAAATAACATAAGTGTTCATCCCCTAACTTACTGCATTTTGCAGTACAGCACGTGAGCTGTTGGATCGTCTGGAGATCCGAGCTGGCACGACTCGAGACGATCCAACAGCTCACGTGCAGGGGATACGGAATCCATTCTATAAGGAAATAAAAAAAATGGGGACTGCATTTGTTTACCTTGTTAATCAGTATATGGGTCCGGGCGCATTGTAAGAGGCAAGTCATATTTTTCCTATTGTTATTAATTATTATGTACATTTATTACCTATCTTGGGATGAATATTTGCTGCTTTTTCGAGAAGAAAAGTAGGGTCTGCTTTTCCAATCAGATGATCGGATCGGTTGTCGTACCGATCACAAAGTACTTCGGTTTTTGTTGCACCGATCTCGATGTACTTTGATATTTCTCAACCGTTGAATCAAGAAAAGCATGGCCTGCTTTTCTTTTTTGAAAAGCAGGTGATACCGATCCCCTATCTTGAGGCATGCATGCTTCCACCGAATTAATAAATATATATATATACAGAAATATTTTCAAATCGTGAAGATTTGCGTCATGAGGAGATGTACATGATGTGCCCACAGTTGCATCCTGTGCAAATTTGGAGAATGCATAATTGCAATAGATATGCCATGTGCGTGCACTTTGTATGTATATGTGACTGATTCCCATTTCATCAACGATTTTCTGTATATATATAGTTCCCGTACAAATACAATGTATGTACGTAGTTGGTAATTTAGCAGAGGTTAGCTAGACACTAATCAGACAATTAATCAGTATGTGATTCTCCAAGAAATAATTAATAAACTAAACAAGATTGTGTCTGTTGATCTGACGTGATTGACAAATTCAGCACTGTATCAGTAAAAATATAACTAATTAATTAATTAATATAATCTGTCATATATATATATATATATGCACTCGCATTTAGGTGCTGTCATTATGTTGATTTTACTGACAAGTGTCAAACTGGTATCATGTTAACTATGTAAATAAATATGAACTGAAGAAGACAAAATCGATCAGGTGCCCAACTAATATGAATTATTCGTTGAATCGCCGTATGTTTGTCGAACCGCGTCCTTGAAAAGTGCAATGCTGCAGGGCATGAGATAACATTTTTTTAGTCGATTACAAAATAGGTACGAAATTAAGTACGAATAATATATTTTATATGAGGGTTATATATACCTTGTGTCCATTGATAGACTATCTATCATAGACACATAGTATAACAAATGAGATCCACTATGTGACACTTTGTATCTATAATGGACCATCCTCAGTGGACACAACAAGTTTCCATTATATGAGGGAATGAATTCTGCGTTGGTAATTGTACCAATGAAAAAATCAGAAGCTAAGTTTGACTGTTATTGAATGTCACGTGAAGACAGAGAATTAAAGTTAGTTAAAAAAATATCATTTCATCTCTCCATGAATGTTTTTCTTCTGAATAAAAATAGTTCAAATCATTCAAATTTAGATGTCAAAAAATAAAAGTTTGATTGTTATTTATCATCACGTGAATGGCAAAGAATTAAAGTTAGTTAAAGAGAATATGTCATTTCATCTCTCTATGAATGTTTTTCTGAATAAAAATGAGTTCGGGCAACTCAAATTAAAATGTCTATAAAAAATTTTATTCATATTTTAACAGCATCGTATAGAGAGCATTGTCGTTATTCATTAGATCAAAGACTGCTTCTTTTATCTCTGTATATTATACGTTAAATATTACTAGCTGATACATTTTTTTTTTTCAAAATATAAAGATTCATTGTAAAATTTCAAGATATAGATGTCAACGTTAAATATTATTACTTGATGAGATAATATGAGGTCAAGCACAAAAACAACATATGTCCATGAATAAATGAATTTTTAGGAAAAATGAATTTTTAGGAAAAATCAAAGGAATTAGTGGAAAAGTGAAATTATTTTTATGCCCTCAATTTGTAATCATTACATAAAAAATGTTCCAATTAAATAATATAGATAAAAGGGTAATCATAATATTGGAGAAATAAGAGACGAATAAAAAAATAATATCGAATCGGTAAAATTCATTTAATTGGGAACAAGTTGTAAAGGATATATATTTATTTAATTATGAACGGAGGTTGTATATAAAGTTATATAATACATATTTTTTTGATAAAAAAAGTTATACAAATACAAGATGCTTGTCAATGTCAATCTTTTTTTTTTTTTTTTTTTTGAGTATAATGTCAATCTTGTTAACTGACGGTTTTTGTGACCCACTTTTTTTTTTTTTGAGAATTTTTGTGACCCACTCACCCACGGTTGTTTTCTTCCGGCGTCTAGCTAGTCCAATTGGAAAACGAAAATTACACAAAACCTTGTCTCTTTGTTTGTGTCATACTGTCATGTGTGCGCGCTAATGCTTTGATTCTCCGCGTTTGCTCTACGTTAGGAAATTAAAAACTGTGCTAATCTCATATCTCGACAAATAATCAAAAATAAATAACAAAACTAGCTATCAATCAGTCAGAGACTTTTTTTTTTTTTTTTTTTTTGAGTGAAAGGTCAGGGACTGAGAGACTGAGAGACCCCTGTTTGTTTTCAGCACCGACATGTATGACAAATCAGAATCCCCCAATGGGGTACCTCTTCCAAGGCCTGTACAAGTCTACTCCAGTTCAAAAAAATTTAATACGCTTCTTTTCTCTTTTATTTTTTTAGTTCATTGAGTTCGAGGCTTGGAGCTAGTATATTATATACAGATTGCAACAAAGAAAAAAAATAATTTAATATATACATTGTGATATATTGTCTTATTACAAATAAAATGTTTGAAGTATGAACTGAAACTTAATTATATAGACTAATATATACTCATGATTGATGTTATATTTCACATTCTTGAATTAAATATTGCAAAATAAATCAATTGCATCATGAATTACAGCATTCCAAGAAAAATGGTTAATCTTAATTATATAATGTCCGTGTTTCACATGAACACAGTCAAATATTGGGGTAATGTATCTTTTTTGGATAAAGGTCCGAAAGATGTAGATAATGTACATTATACCATACAAAAAAGCGTTACCGTGAAATTTAGTTGTATATTATAAGCAAAATCAAACTATCACTCTTTCATCTATATACAGACATCAAAACCAGTATTGCTTTCAATACGGATTTTTATCCGCTGCCATAGTTGTGATGGCAGGGTGCTGCCATTGCACCTATGACAATGGGACCCACTATTAAAATAGCACCCCTATTTCTAAAATCTCAGCCGTTTAAAATAAATCAATGATGGTAAGAAACTATGGCAGCTTCTTGCCATCAGTTTTATGGCAGCAGATACGGACCCCTTTCAATATATAGAAGTTGAGAACTTGAACCTCTCTTTATTGGTTAAATAGAACTTTTAACTAGCGCTAATACATTTGAACAAAATTGAAGATATGGCACCATTACTTGTCTAAAGATATGTTGAAGTACAATCAACATACTGTTGTGATTTGTAAATATATATCTGAGTTCCTTGTATTATCCAAATGGTACTAATTACAACAATTGCCACATTACCATCTTACAATCCACAGACCACAGTTGTCAATACTACTTTCAAGAAATTCACTGATGTTATACAAAATCAAGTCTACGTTTAAAGATATAATCCAAAATCCGAGTCACAATGTACATTTCCAATTTCTAATTTTTGAGACTGAAGTATAGAAAAACAGAAAGGGACCATGTTAAGCTTTCTTTGACAGGAGAGGATCACAGAACAGGAAGCAAGGAACATGACTGATGAGGAAGATGCATATTATTATTATTGTTATTCGTCCATAGGCATTAGCCAATAGCCACCCACCACTCTGCCACGGCGCCACCACATCAACGCGTCTTTCTTTGTTTTTTAGGGGAACCAGTAAAAAATATAGAAGATTAATTGCTACTTGAGTCCAATGGAAGTCACATGTAGGCTGTCAAATTGGACTCATATAAGTCTATGTGTAATATTTATACTCACATGTGTAACTCTATAGATGTTTATAAAGGGGACACTTATGTTGCCCAATATAGAATACAGCCGAATGAATGTATAAAAATATAAGAGGAGGGATCCATTGACAATGGATATCTTAACAATTTTGACAATACCACTTTTCAAAAACTTATAAAAAATCTTAAAAATGAAAAATGATTTATGGATGTATTACTTGACTTATAGATTGATAATGTTTCAAATTTCAATTAATTTGAACATCGTTTAATGGCTCATCAAAATTTTGTGCACTTTTTCAACGGTTATAATTTAGCGGATCTTTAAAGAGCTATTAAACGTCGCTTAAATTGAATATAATCGGAAACATAATCAATCTATAAGTTAAGAAATACTTCCGTAAACTTTTTACTATTTTTAAGATTTTTTATGATTTTTTGAAAAGTGATATTGTCAAGATTGTCAAGTTAACCATTGTCAATGGATCCCTCCTCAAAATATAAAACTTTATAATATGTATATAAGCAGTTAAACACACTAACTAGTAAATGTATCCGTAGAAGCTGTTTGCTTGAAAGAAACAATACATCAGATATTGTTAACATATAATTGTAAGTAAAAATATTATGAAAAAACTAATATTAATAACATATTATTATTTATGTTATAATGCATGGTAATTGGTAAACAAATTATTTATTATGAAAATAGTATTATATTGTGTTACCTCCTTTCTATTTTGTCATGGCAGGGGATCTCTTGACAACCTAACTGTAGCAATCTTGACAATGGATACTCAAACATGAGTGTACATAGAAAATATCTAAGTAAATTTTTTTTTTCAAACATGTTCTTGAATTTATAGGATGCTTTTTGTTTAGAATTTCCTTCAATTTACAAACTCTAATTTATTGAAACTCTGATATTAAGAACTCTTTGAGGATTTTTTTTTAAAAAAAAAAAAAACACTAATTGAGTTCACCACCGGATAGTATTTTCAGATCACCATTGAGTCCTAATTTGAAAAAAAAAAAATCTTATTGGTCCTATATATTTTTATTTTTTTTCCTAATCTATGTTATGCACCGACGATCATTTATGAATAAACAACACAAGAATAGCCTATTCATGATTATAAATGAAATGCACTTACATTAAAAAGGAAATGTATGGTTATAAATGAACATAGAAAATTCTTGTATACACATTTTTTGTGGAGAAAATATCTTATTGCATCCTGCCTGCCCATCTGGCAGCTCAAACCTTCAGATCCTAAAATTAAATTTGTAGTGGAATGTATGTGAAAAATGTGAGTGGTGCCGCCAATATATATATATATATATATATATTCTTCTACATTCATCATTCATGTGCTTATGTTGTTTTTCTTCTCTTTAAGTTAATTCATATGGTTATAAGATGGTGTTCATTTATTGCATAACTACTTCACTGAGGAACAGAGGAAGGCCATAACTTTTACATGTTACATATTGGCCGAATTAACAATGGAGATTCAGATTCAGATTCCCATCACCATTATTAATTGTATCTTGAAATTTAAAGTTATTTGTTTAATTACTACGATTATTTATTTTGCTGATAAATACAAGACAAGAGGAGGGTTCCAATGCCTGCATTTTTTTTGAAAAATATAATAATGGAAAATTTGGGGAAAAAGAGTGCTAAATAAATATTGCCTTTGAATTAATTGTGTTCATGAAAATAAAGTTGTTATATTTCTCATCAAAGTCTTACACTTATATAAATTAATTAATTATGACATGTTGCAAACACTCTAATTAAAAATCAGCTCAAAAGATGGTAAAATTAATTTCAATTTCCAAGTAATTATATAAAAATAAAACGAACGAATTAATCGAGAAAGAATATACTTAGCTAAATACAGGCCACAATTTGACATTATTTTATTAAAATTTTTGCAACAACACTAACTAACAAACAAACTTAATAAATTAATTCTTTTTTTTGAGGAATTAATAAATTAATTCCACAGCGTTTTCATGTGATTTGTTCAGTAATTTAAGGCTAGTTAATTATAACTGGCTGCAGCCCAATACCTGTCTGATTCTGGTATGGCTCAATCAGCACAAACCACCTGTGTTGTTAGTTGTTACCAGTAAATGCTGATCAATTTTCACCAGTGATTCAGTTGCCCATAACCCCAGGTCCATACTGAGTTATATATATTGGTAAAGAGCTCACGCCTGAACATGAGCTGAAATTATTATATCTTATAATAAAGTGCATAAAACTCATCTTTTGTGAGGAAATTAATATGGGCATTAAATTGTAATGGGCAGGGACATTAACTACGTCAAAGGTGGTGATCAATATAAGTAAACAATCAACGGCTAAGATTTCTTTTCTGGGGAAGATAGGATTTTCATGTCAAAAAATCCAATCTACTTTTATAAGTAAGGATATATATACACTGGTAAAATTTGTTGAACCAGACTGAGTGCCATGACACATGACAGGAAATCAAAATTAAAACTGGTGACAAGTTGCACAACAGTTGCAAGGCCGGCCGGCCATGAACATTGAACAGGGATTTGTATTAAATGAAAAGGAAAACTGATTGGTTCGTAGAGTGACTTAAATCCTCATTTTTCAGGAAGAAATAAATACTAAATGCTAAAAGAATTTTTTTTTTTTTTTTTGGGCACAGATTGCAGACTGTGCTAGTGTGCTTCATATTTAATGCACACAAAAGTAGAGAGAAATAAGTAAATAAGCTCAGTGTCCGTGGTTGGCCAGCCTTTATTTATTTTGGCGATTTTAGAGAAATTTTTTTTTTTTTGGGTTTGATTGTTGGTAAATTAACTAGTCTATATACCATGTTGCTAAATAATTAATGAAGTGTAGATTTTATGGTCTACAATTGAACTGTCTCCTGCACGCATTGTTTTGGATCTTTTATATACTACTAGAGCTGTAATTTGGGCTTCGTTCCGAAAAGTGGGTATCAAATAAATAACTAAGAATTTTATAAAATTTTAAATATTTATATTAAATAAAACAATAATAATAACAACAACAACAACAACAATAATAATAATAATAATACAATAATCTTATTGACCATTTTAAGGGTTAAAATTTATTTTAGACATGTCACATTCATCTTATTTAATGAGAAGAGGAAAAAAAATACAAGTCATTGGATTAATGTGGATGAAGAGTTTCACACAAAATCAATGGTTAATAATAGTGATGACGTGGCATAGTTGAGGTGCTTGGAAATCTACCCCTCTTTATGGAGTATAGATTAGTAAGAAGGGAAAATGATATGTGATAGTACTATTGGTGATACCATATAATTTGACTTAGTTAAATGAACTAATTGTTCAACTTAACATACTAATTGTTTAACTTAAAATGCTAATTGTTCAACTTACTAATTATTCAACTTAACATACTAAGGGTGTGTTTGGATCGAGCAAAGAATAGTAAAAAAATAGAGAAATTGAGAATAGTAAAGAGATTAGTAAAAAAATAGTGATTTTGGAATTGATGTGAAATTAGTAAAAAGTTGGTGCTATTCCGAAAGAGAGAAATGTTGTTTGGATTGTATGTTTAGAATAGTAATAGAAGAAATGAATAAAATAATAATCAATTTTCTTTTTCTTTGCATCTTTATCATTTTTCATTGTACCTTTCACTCATATATTAGCATATCGGAATTGATATATAGTTAGATGAGATTATGTGCTAACTGATAAATAAATTCAAAAAAATAATATAGTGGTCCAAAATAGATATTAATTAGTAACAAATACAACACTGGAAAATATGAAGTATAATTCATGTGTGAAACAAAAATTCCCAGCTTGTGAGGAAATGAGCATGGATGAAGACAAATTTCCAGCTTGTAAGAAAACAAAAATTTTTGCAATTAGAATGCACCGATATTTGGTAAAGTCAAATTCATCAATTGGATGAAGGTGCATCTCCTGCCTTGTGAGGAAATGGGCATGGATGTATCATTTTGGCAATATCCATTGATGGAAGGCCGGGGAGAAGGAGAGCTTTAAAGAGTAAACAAAAATATGGCATGATGGATCTCTATTGACTCTCACCGGCGAGGAGAGTACAATGGATGTGTGGCCGGCGATTATTAGTATGCCTATCGGCAGATTTGTGAGAAACAAGAGAAAATGTGGTTTTTGTTGCTCTCTCTTTCTACAGATGGCTTGGAAGGGAAAGAAGAAGAGAAACAATAAAAAATTGAGCAACCATATATTTTAATATTTTTCTCAAGCTCCGTGTTTGCTATTCTTGTTGTTCCACCTTTTTCACAGAACAGCAGATTAGTGCTATTCTGCTACTAATCCGAAATTTAATTTTCTGTTTGGATTGGTTGAGACTGGGAATAGCATCTCTATTCTCAGGATAGTACTAACCCAAACCATCCAAACATACCCTAATTGTTCAACTTAATATCAACATGCTAACTATAAGTTGATATTGAGTTGAACAATTAGTACGTTAGTTGCACAATTAGTACATTTAAGCTGCACAATTCGTACGTTAAGTTGCACAATTAGTACATTAAGTTGAACAATTAAGACATACATTAAGTTACATAATTAGCACGTTAAGTTGCACAATTAAGATATTTGACTAAGTCAAACTATATTGCATTACCAAATAATATCACCGATGGTATCACTGTGGCAGCACCCAAAAAGAAGTAAGAAGTCACCAATAATATTGGCAGCACCCAGAAAGAAGTAAGAAGTTACACCGAAATCATGGTCTGTAATTGTCTCATTGTCAATTTGTCACCAGCAAATATATGGTCAACGCTTACTAGTTACCAGTTTTACCGAATTACCGAACAGAGAAATAAGAGTGTGAACTGCGAAGTGAATATACTGGCATCTTCTCGGTCAATTTGAACCGGCCCGAACCCGTTCGTCTTATTTGTCACCTCTACATAAGATTCGAGCTTTTGCCGATTAACATTTGGAATAATCAAACTCATTGTTGTGTTATAATTTAGCACATAAAAATGTTATAAAATGTTATAATTTAGTTTGTAAGGGAACGGATATTTTTTTAAAATTTTAAAAATAAGACCTTTCCAAAATCAAACTTTTTCATTACATAATTTTAGTTCACTCATGACTATATATAATATGTGTGCCTATCTAGTATTCATATATAAAGCTTCTTCAATTATATAATTATAAATAAAAATTGTTATAAAGCTAACTAAAAGTAAAAGGACAAAAACCCTCTTTCTCAAATAGTATCGCAATCAACCAACACAACAAAAGGAAAAATATCTGTCACTGTTCAAGATTGCTGATCACTTGCCTCAATATTATTAAAGATAGTGAAGCCGGGATATGGGTTTTCCCCCAAATGAACAGTAACGTTCATCTTTTCGGGCCGTTTGATCGAAATCCAATGGCCACCATAATCCCTGCTGATGTGTGCTGGCGTAAGCGAATTTATTTTACTTCCTTTACCTTTCCCTTGCGACTTTGTACAGTGGGCCGGCAGCTTCTTTCCTTTTCTTTTCCTTCTTTTCCCCTTCCTACCCGCTGTTTTCCTCCCATGCAAAGTATATTATGTAGCCTACGTGGCTATGTACGCTTCAAGAAAAATAATAACTCATTAGATGTCAGTGATTGACAACTGACAAGTACTTTTAATTGAAGCTTGGAACTTCCGTTTTTTTTACTCTTAATTGTAGGAACTCTAAAGAATTTGGGTAAATTTTTTGGGAGGTCACTAAACTATATCTCAAATCTATAATTAGTCACTGAATTTTCAGTTATCCGTTTTTGGTTACTAAACTTTGATGTTTGTTAAAGTTTGGTCACTCCATTAGTTTTTCCATCAAACTTAACGGAATAATTAATATGTCTCCAATTTTAAACCTTGGAAGTTATTTTTTTTCATATAAATTATACAACATGTAGTAAAATTAAAAAAATTTATTTATTTTCTTGTACAATATTTATTTTTTCCAAAATAATTGTTTTTTTATTTATATTTTCAATTCAAGTATACAATTTGTAATATGTTAAAAAATGTGAGAGTATTTTATTATTTTGAAAGAAAAATAAAGAAAAATATTTTTTCTATTTATATTCTTATATCTTTAAATTCTACATGCAAACTTATACGTCTAAAGTCTAAACCATAAAATTGGCATGTCAACTATTCCGTTAAGTTTGATGGAAAAACTAACGGAATGATCAAATTTGGATAAACATCAAAGTTTAGTGACTAAAAATGGATAAATGAAAGTTCAGTGACTAATTATGGATTTTAGTTTAGTGACCTCCCAAAAAATTTACCCAAAGAATTTTTTTCTTCAAATTAAACAGATGAATTTCGTGTCTGCTTTGTATGCAAATTTTATTTCATTGATTTATAAATTAGTTTAGCCCAACAATATTTTTTTTTATAATTCGTAAATGAATTTACACGTATGAGATATAGATTGGAAAATTCATGTTGTTTACGATTCTACGGTATAGACGCTTATAAATATAAAGTTGAAACCCGAATTGAACGGTTTTTATTATTGTTGATTAACTATGGATGAAATTTTTTGTAACTCGGCTAGGATAATTTGAATTGCCAACTTATACGAAACCCAACCAACCCAACCCGTTTACACCCCTACATACATTAATTGGCTTTCATGTCCTCACAAATAAACACCTTTGTTGTATATTTACGAGAGCTAGACTATTATACTAATGTTAGCATTTTGAACCGAAATACTAACGCCTCAAAATTTATGTTATCGTGTCCGAAATCACGATTTATGGTGCTCAATAAATTCTTTATATAAAAATATTGGGGAATACAAAATTTTTCATTTTTAGAGTTTTCTAAGTATTTGTTTTGCATTTTTGAAAATAACATGTACAGATATCAATATTTTATTAATATTTATGAGCTCTTTTCTAAAATTAAAAAAATACTTAGAAAACTCTAAAAATATAAATATTTTGTATTCCCTAATATTTTGATATAAAGAATTTATTGAGCACCATAAATTATGATTTCGAATACGATAACATAAATAGTATTTCAATCTGAAATGCTAACGTTTAGTATAATAGTCTAACTCTATTTACGAAACCATTATATAATTATTTCCAAATATACTTGGTTGCTGCGAAGTAGCAACAACGAAGCAACTAGTTGTTCTAACAAGTTGGATAAGAACGCTATATATGAGTGGGGGCAGTACTATTTATATGGTTGGCCTATTTATATATACTTTTAAAGATGATTTAATTATACAGAATATTAAGAGTGAAGCTACCGACACAAATTAACTATTTTCATATCATTAATTTTTTGTACATTTTATCGTACTTAACTGACCAATTTGATTCATTTTATATCATTTTATATTATAAATTATACTTTGTTTGCTAGTTAGTGGATTCAGACAAAATCCAACACCAACATACTCTTGTCTAATAATAATTTATATACTTAGAAGTCACACTCAAACTGTCTTTATTCCATTAGCTATATATCCATTGAAACCACTTTTCAGTTAAATTATCGTTGACACAAAATTAGAGTACTAAACACGCTAATTAGTCAACATGCAATGATATATAATATATTTATGAGAAATGCTATCTATACCAAAATTTCTGCTCGGCCAAACTTAATTTTTTTATTAATTATTCTCATCTAAATCAGTTGATCTAATTGCATCAAAACATGTCATCAAGAAAGATAACGATATTTAAAAATTATTATAACACGTTTTGATTTAATTGGAAGGAATATATATAATGGTTCAAAATATTTTAAGTTTGATGTGCAGAGCAAAAATTTTGGTGTAGATAGCGCTCCCATGTATTTATTCAATCCATCTCATCATTACTATATATATATATATATATACATACTTACCCAAAATACAAGTGCCTAATTAAGAATTAAGTGCTACTCAATCGGACCACAATTAATTAATTTGCTGTGCCTATATATCAAGCAAGTGCAAATCTATCTGTCACCTTAATGTATTAATCATCATTTATTGGACTTTAAGCTTCTCTGTTATGGCATAACATTATCCTTCATAAGAATCCATCATATCTAACCTTATCTTTCATTTATTACCTTTGCTATTTAGAAGCATATTATATAGACATGAAAACGGAGATAGCGGGGAACATCATATATTATTGTGGATTTTTCACCTACCAAGCTGCCACTTTAATTATTATTGTTACTACTGAAACTTCAAGGTTGAAAGAATCCTATTATCTAAATTTTAAATATTATTGTATTAAACCAACGTGTGAAATTGAAAAAAAAAAAAAACATTTTTAGAACATTACTACAGTAATTATATATGCAATTATGTCTATCTGTCTTCATATATATAGTTATGTTATGGTGCACCGCAGTGCAATTAAAACGTGTTTTTGCACTACCATTTTCAAAATTTCATAAACCAGACTTCAAATGCCAAATCTAATTGAACCAACACATTCTACATATTGAAATATGGTGGAATACCAAATTTTATATTTTTTTAACTATTTTTTAGATTTTTGAAAGATGGACAAAAAATAATAATAAAATAATGCCATTTGGAATATAAAAAAGTATCAATCTTTCAAAAATCTGAAAAAAATAGTTAAAATGTTCTTAAAATTGTAAAATTTTATAGATAATTAATTTGAATGAGCTCACAATGTGAAGCACTCCCATGCATATATATTTAATTATTAATTTATATATGCAGCTTTTAATTAATTATGCCCAATTTGCTCACTGCATTAGTATTTGTACAGTACAATCCTTTACTCCTACTCAATAGTCTGGAACTCACTCCGAGCTCCTTAAGATAATGTTTAATTAATTATTTGGTAATAATTAACGTTTATCAACAACTAGCAATGTGGCTCAACTAATTATTACTTGCAACTGCAAGTTGATATGATATATATACTAATACTAAGGCAAATAATTTATCCACCTTATTTACCTTTATTTACTAAAAAAAATATATATATATATTATGCAGTAAGGAAAAATCATACTATCTTATTCAAAAAAAAAAAAAAACCAAGACAGAATTAATTAATGTTATATTATGACACTCCTTTGGCCCCAATTAACACACACACACCAACGGAGATTGTCAATTATGATCTTTAATATAAATATATTTTGTAAATATATTTTGCAAATGCGGGTCTAACAGAACCATATTGGTATTTTTTTTTATTTTTTTATTTTTTATTTTTTTTTTGCGAGAATTTGTGTGCTCCTTTATGCACTTTCTCACTACCGCAGTTAATTAAACAAGAGTCAACATATGTTGGACTTGGGTGAAATATGTTGGGTTGAGTTCAACCATATTGTTTGGAAATGGGAGGTATATTGATTTGAACCTAACGGTCTATACCTAAATAAAATCTCGTACATGTGAGAATTCTCCTAACCTTGACTATAATTTCTTGAATATGATTGAAGACCTTTGACCATATATATAAGTATTAATTAAAGAACTTTTTTAGTGGTAAAGTGTATAATGCGAACTTCTATTTGAGATGTCTTTTTTTTAAAAAAAAAAATATTAACACGATTATATAATTACATATTAAAATTAATTCTCAAATGAAAAAAAATAAAAATCCTCTAGCTTCACCCACCAACTTTAAACGGAATTAGAAGAATATAAATGGATCAGATACGGGTGAATTAATACCTAAACCGTATATTTATCCATAATAATTTTTTGGATCTTTGGCAGACCAAAATGCTAACGTTAGTGTAATAATCTAACTCTATGGATATAGATATGTTATATAGATTGGGTAGTACAATTAAGGATGAAGATATAGAAGCCTTCGATTAAAAGGCTTTGTTGTTATATCTTGTATTTATTGTTATTAGCAAATATAATTCGATAATGTATTGTTATATTAGCCATCAAAATATACTAATTAATTCACTCTTCAAAACATTACATTTATTTTTTATTTACGCACAATTCTTAATTATTATTTTTTTTCATGGCTGTTGTCATGTGCAAATTAAATGTCTAACCTTTGCGCATCCGGCCCGGTGTTTTAATTGCAATCAGTATTTTTTTTTTATATATATGTTTAGACTTTAGACTAAATTATATATGCTGAAAATGAGGACCTCAATGTATTTTTCTGCTTGCAATAAACCGAACATAAACATCAATTCCCGGGAAACATGCTTCAGAATTCAGTTCCTAATTTCCTATACTCCCCTATATCAATTTTATATTCAATATTCTCCTAAAAAATCTCACTGTATCCCTCGTAATCATATTATTATTATTATTAGATTAATATTTTGCTCTCTAATCTTAATTAATACTCGGATCTGTTGAAGGTATATATTAAAAAATGTCCCTAATTTCGAAGTATGGATGTTTTCATCCAATAAATTAACAATTTTGTATATGTCTTGACTTTTGAGTAACTAAAATCTCATGAAAGTATGGAAGATATATATAGCATATAGATCATGGCTACAAAATCTTAATTAAGCACTATATGTATAGGAGCACATAATATATTCAACGGTCCCATTTTTCTTTCTGTTAGAAATTGTGCTCATTATGAAATTGGCATTCACACTGTCACGAGGCAGAACTTGCAGCTACGGCAAAGAATTACAAAATTGTCAACGAGGCAGGATATTTTTTGGTTAATTTTTTTTTTTCAAACCAAGTTGTTTAATTTTCAACCAAAACTAGTCTTTTTAGTTGCGGCTACCGTTATTATATATTATTATAGTGAGATAATAAAATTGTTATATATCAACAACTATTTAAAGATAAAAAATAATTGGTTTTATAATTATAAAGTATATATGTGTCATGATAGAAACAAAGAGCCAAATTTGTCATTAACAAATACTATTTAATTTCTCAATTTATGGATCAAATGACTTTTAGCAGGTAAATTTGAGTAACAATTAATGTAACAATTCTTATAAGATATTCTTATTTGTGCAAATCGTAGTGTGAAATAGAAAAAATTGTTTTATCGTGTAAAAATAAAACAAATATATATAGGAGAATGAATTATATAAAAAAAACAGAGAGACCAAAACAGGGACAACTGTCAAGAGAAGCGAAGAAGGAAGAGACATACGTTAAGAAAACAAATTTACTAAGATGCATATGAATGTGAGACATACCTTTGGGTCTATTTGCTAAGATGCATAGAAAAGCCATAGCTGATAATTTTTTGCCCGTGACAATCATTTAGCACGGCATATATACAGTGAACCAAGAGTAGCTACACTAAAATAAAGAAAGTCCAACTTTTTTGGAGTTGATTGTGCCAACGTAATATAAGAAGCACCGTCTTATATTGACAAATTATCAAATAAAAAAGAAGTGAAGGATCGATTAATGATACTTATTTTGACAATTTATTTTTAAAAATATGGAAAGAAGTATTTTAAAAATGGAACAATAGAAAAACGTTTATATTAATGTTGTGAGCTTTGTAGATTATGTTTAAAATTTTAAGCGATTGGATTCATATTTGATAATCCTTCAAAGATAATTTAAATCAGAATTGTTGAAATTTGTACAAATTTTTGATAAGCTATCAAACAACCTTCAAACTGTATGAAATTTAAAATATTATCAGTCTATTAGTTCAATAATACATATATAAACTTTTTTGTAATTTTAAATATTCATTTAAAGATTGTTTAAATTAGAGATTTAGAATTGTTGAAATTTGTACAAACTTTTGATAAGCTATTAAACAACTTTCAAATTTTAAAAAATTTAAAACAATATTAATCTATAATTTAAAAAAAAAATCTATGAAACAATATGAGCAAAACTATCCAGACCCCTACGATCAAGATCCAACAATCAACAACTAACGCGCCATTGTAAAAAATAAAAAAAAACTCTGTTCACTTTTCTACTGTTCATGGGCCCCACCAGCACTATTCATGGGCCCCACCTTATTGCCGATTGCCGACTGAGAGATTATAATTACATAAATTTGAAAGATAAAAAAATTAGGCAAATTCACAGTCATAATTCATAAAAGCATAGGGATTTGTCATTTGTCAATTTCGTTTCTAGTTAGATATAGTTTTCAACTTTTCATTTTTAACTCATTGTAGTCAAGAAAATAATATATAAATTAAAGGGGACACCAGAATGTGAAGTCATTTAATTTCCAAAAATACAAATTGAGATTGTGGGACGATTTGATGAAAGGCTACCAATTTATTTCCAAAAAAGATAGAGAACATATTGGCATGGCACACATTTTTGGGCACGTTTGGATGCACCAGAAAAAGCGAAGTTGTCGTAACCAGAATGCACTCAAACAGAAAATTGATGTTCCGGAATAGCGAGGACAGATGCTATTCTGTTATTCCTACTATCGAGTGAATTGCAATGCGGTGAAATCAGCTGCGATCCAAATCCGATCGCAGAACCTGAAATTCTGATTAAATGGTTGAGATCCTTTCAAAAATCCCCCTAAGAGGCCTCAATCGTTGAAGCAACGATCGCAGGACCCTACGATTTGGATCGTAGCAAATACAGACTCGAATTGCAATAGCTGCAATTAACAAGTTGTTCTCAACTCTTCATTACTACTTACAAATATATTTCAAACAATAATTTGAGTATCTTTATGCCAATCTAAAACTAACCTATTGTTTATTGTTCTCAGTTACTATTTTTTTTATTTTTTTATTGCTATTTTTGCACTATTCAAATTAATATAATGTTAATTGATAAAAGATAAACCATTTATTTTTTTTGGAGGGATTGGTTGATAATTGTTATCTTGAAAATCTTTATAGTCTAGTTTTCCAAAAATACAAAAAAAAAATATTTGAAAAAACTTAAAAATAAAAAAGTTTATAGATGTATTATTTGACTTAGATACCATTTGATAGCTTATCAAAATTTGTATACTTAATGGACTATAAAATAATATTTAAATTAAATGTAGTTGAAAACATAATAAATATATCTATAAGATTCAAAATACATATATAAACTTTATTTCATTTTTAAAATTTTTTAAACAATTTTTCTTTTAATTTCTAAAAATCTTCATTGTCAATATTACAAATATAACCATTATCAACTGATTCCTCTTCTATATATATATATATTTTTTAAAAAAAAAAAGTTAAAGCATTAACAGCTCATATTACTTTTAAATTATTCTAATCATTTTATTTCTTAATTAGTTAACATTAAAGTATATTGGTATTTTCCATACCATTCCACACTAGGACAGTTGGACTGCATTTGGCACAAGGACAGAAGAAGAATATGTTCACCTTTCCACTCTGTCCCATTGAAGGAGGAAACTTTAGGCCAACAAATGTACTCATGAACTCTTTCATAGATTAATTCATACTTCATAGTTTAATACTAGAGGTGGCAGAACCCGACCCAACCCGAAAAACCCGCCCGACCCGACCCGACTCGAACCCGACCCGACCCGGAATTTTTCAGATAGTCAAACTGACCCGACTCAACCGACCCGATCCGAACCCGACCCGACCCGAGACCAAATAGCATCCAATCCAACTCAAATCAACATACGATCCAAAAAAAGTAGATATTAAAATTGACCCGACCCGACCCGCCCATCACCCGACTCGACCTGACCCGAGATATTCTAGAAAGTCAAACTGACCGGACCCGCCCGACCCGAACCCGAACCCGACCCGCCCGCCCGAATTGCCACCTCTATTTAATACCTTGCATCCATAGAAAAACCATCCATAGCGTCCATACGTTACATTTTAGGATATTTATTATATTTTGAGATGTACGTATTTGTTACATTTTTTGTACGTTTATGAATGTATGGACGCTTTTTCAATGAACCCAACATATTTCTCTTCATAGTTCATTACTCCATAGCTTTGCATTATAACTTAAAAAGCCCTAACTTGTTTCATTATCCCTTCCATTACAGGGTTGGCCATATGTCCCTAATCTAACTGACCCAGTTTATCTAATACATTAATACGGACATTAAACTTCTATTGGATATTATCATATTTGGATTAGCATTCCAAATGGGAACATTGAAAAAAATCCTAACAGCTTATCTACCAATTATAGAGTTGGTACTAAATGCCAATGTCATACTAATTATTTCTTATTTATATATATCAAGAGTCCATATTGTCACAATTAATGGCATAAATCATAATTGTGATGCTATCTTGATCATCTTAATCAAATTGTAATTTTTTTTTCTCTAAACAAGGGTTTATTTGTAACATAATGTAAATCAGAGGGTTAAAGATTGTATTTGTATGATTGTATCTAATTACTTATCATTACTATATATAAAAGTTGACTGAATTTGCTTCAAAAATTCCAAATAAAAAATCTTAAACACTAATTCAACCCTAAAAAAAAGAAAAAAAATGTAATTAGTGGTGGACCTTGTGAGTTGTGACAGACATTTTGCTGTACACCAAAAGACAATTCTTGCTACTGTTGAGCTTGCTAAATGCCACTCTCCTCATTGGATCCCCTCAGAGTAGTTCCAATTAATTCCACCGACATGAAAGGAAGGAATTTATGCTTCTTTGATATGACCCCATTAGTGAAAAAATGACCCCAAATATTATTATTGTTACATTTTTCTGTTGATTACTCAGACATCTATCAGAAAAACAAGGAACACAGTTCTTTGATTTTTTTTCCTCACATTCAACAGTCTAAGAGAATAATTCTTTGGATGTAGCAGAAATTCAGAACGTACCCAGAAATGTGGTTAATTTTATCATATTTCTGACTGTAAAATCTAACCATAAAATGGTAAATAAATATATTTTTTGTTGTATTCAAGTTACTATTATGGTGACCTCAATGCGGTCCCGGGTTTTAACGTTCTTGGTATCTTTAGCTCTGCAAAAAAATACCAAGGTTTCAACAATTTGTGCTTGCTATATATATCTAGTTATAAAAAAAAAAATGAACATTTTTGTGTAAGTTAAAATTAATTAATGAGGTAGCAGAGGTTGCCTATTTGCCAACACTAGTTATTGAAAGCTGTCTTCATTTAATTAGATTTATATATAGGTCGCTATGAGATAGATAGATAGATATGAACTTTAGCAGAGTATAAATTGCAAGCTGGAATTTAGAAAAGAAAAGTGGTGGTGCTGACTGCTGAGCTGGAACTTGGACACTAATAAATATATTAAAAAAAAAGAGGTCACAAGAGAGAGAAAAACCTGGAAAATAAATTTATAGAGAGATATTAAATATAGTAAGAATGTAAAACTGTAAATTTTAATATAACCAAGTTGTCAATTATTTAATATCAATTAAACAAAAAAATATTGCTTATAATTGGGGTAAAATTGTGCAGAATAAAAATGGGAAAAGAAGTAAGATAATAATTGAAATATGCACATTTTCATTAAAGATAAGAGCTGTCCAGATTTACATCTTCAGCCTAGAAAGAAAAAAAAAATAATAATAACATCCTATATCTTCTCCAAAGCAAATTAATTAACCACACCTCCACAAAATTACCACACAAAAAAATATAATAAAAAAGGTGCACCTTGACTCCATCTTTCTATAGTCATGGTCCCAAATCCTACCCCTTTCTTCATGTTTCACATTATTATTACTATCTATCATATTCATATAAAAATTTCATATTCGCCTTTCTCATCTCCATATCTTTATGAACTTTATTTATTCCCCACTAACTCTAAATAATCCCATAATTAATTAAACAAGGCACAATTAATTAACAAATAATAACTAACAGTACACTTACATTACACTTTCCAAATCTCACAGTTGCCACCACCTCTGGACACCCTATCAAGAGAGCAGCTTTTACTTGCACAGCGTAGAACGAAGTTTAGTAGTTTTTTACCTTTGCCGGTATATATCTGTACTGTACCGCTCTGTGCATAGCAAAACCTGCTCTGTGAATAGCATGATGAACATTTATTTGGCTCATGATGAAGACACTTTCTCTCTTGTTTTCTCCTTATTCTTCTTAACAACATCCAATTTGTAATACTCCACGTACCACTTCACAAATTGCTTCAAACCGGTACCCAAATCGGTAGTCGGGTGGTACCCGAAATCGCTCTGAGCCAAGCTCACATTGGCATGTGTAAATGGCACATCTCCGTTGCTCGGCATCTCGACGACATTTTTCTTAGCCTTTTTTCCCAGTAAATTCTCTATAATGCTCACCATTTTGGTTACCGGAACCGGGGAGGTGTTGCCCAAGTTGTACACCCGCAATTGAGCCGGGCCGGTCTTTTTACTGCCGCCAGGTAACCCGGTACTCCTCTTTGCGGTGTCTAATGCGCCTATGCAACCCTTCACGACATCGTCGATGTAGGTGAAATCTCTCTTGGCGTTGGCGAAGATGTTGATCGGCTTTCCTTCGATTATGTTATGCACGAAGGAGAAGTACGCCATGTCAGGTCGGCCCCAGGGTCCGTAGACGGTGAAGAACCGGAGACCCGTTAAGGATAGACCGTATATGTGGTTGTACACGTGCGCGATTTCCTCACCGGCCTTCTTGGTTGCGGCATATAGAGACGCTGGTCGATCGGTACGGTGTGACTCGGAGAACGGGCTGACCGTGTTCAGCCCGTACACGGAGGAAGACGATGCCCACACGATCGCGGGCTGCGGGTCCGCGTTCTTCGCCGCCACCTCGAGCAACGACACGAACCCGGCGACGTTGGATTGGATGTACGACTGCGGCGACTTCATGGCGTATCGCACCCCGGCCTGCGCTGCCAAATGCAGAACGTGGGTGAAATGCACCAGCTCAAACAGCTTCACCAGCACCTGCGAGTCGTTTATATCGGCTTCAACAATCACCACGCCGTTCTTCCGCAGAAGCTTCTGCCTGGCACGCTTCAGCGAGGGGTCGTAATACGAGTTAAAATTATCGAGACCCAACACGCCGTCACCCCGCGCCTTCAATGCCAACGAGCAATGCGTGCCGACAAACCCCGCCGCGCCGGTAACAAGCACCGAGAACCCGTTAACACGAGTCGGCGTAGCCGACCGTAAGATCTCGAGCGAATTCAGCGTCTGCGCAGTCCTCCCGGAGGCGAGGAGGCTGCGGTGGCGGGGAGTGGAGTGGCGGGCGCCGGCGCCGGCGGAGGAGAGGGAGAGGGAGTGGGAGAGGAGGGAAGGGTAGTGGAGAGTGAAGAGGAGGACGAGGGTTAGGGTTAGGAGGATGGCGGCACGGAAGAGGAGGGCGGAGGAGAGAGAGAGGAGCTTGTACTGGCCGCTGGAGACGCGGCGGAGCAGGTGGGAGTTGTAGCTGGAGAGGTGCTTGAGCGCCGCCTTGCTGTTGTCGGGAGGGGATGAGGAGGGGGAGGAGGAGAAGGGGGAGAAGGCGGATGGCGCCATTGTTGGAGATCGAAGGGGAATGTAATGAATTGGGTATGATGATGATGGAAAGAGGAAGGGAAGTAGCTGAGGAGTGAGGAGGGAGTGTGAGTCTGTGAGACTTGTTTGAGTGTCGGATGGATATAAAGAACTCAACCCAGCTGGAATTCATATCCCCTGCTGTACTGCATCGTGCAGTTCACAACATCAGCCGCTGGATTGTCTCCAGATTCGTGTCAGTGCGGATTTCGAGACGATCCAACGGCTGATGTTGTGAACTGCACAATGCAGTAAGTTATGGGATGAGCGCTCAACCCAGCTGAGGTAATGACCGACTAATGAGCGAGTGCTCATCCCCTGACTTATACTGCAGCTTGCAGTTCGCAACACGGCCGTTGGATCGTCTGGAGATCCGGTCTGGCACGAATCTCGAGACATTCCAACGGCTGAGGCTGCGAACTGCATAATGCAGTGCAGCAGGGGATATGATGAGTTCGGTAATGAGCTTGGTTGGTTGGTTCACTTGGTTGAGTAATTTACTTGAGTTCACTCACAAGAATGAAATTTCATTTTAGGTACATTAAATTGATTTTATTTATTTATGTAATGTACCCAATTTTTAATTTTGAATTTATAATATATGTGGGTTATTTTTTTTGAATGATTTTTCTACGGATAGATAAAATATAGAACGTTCATTTTTAATGATCGGACGATGGCGATATATCTTTTAGATACAATCAATATTTGATAAGAACCGCTTGATTTGGAATGAAATGTTACTTAGCCGATTCATACAAGAACCACTCATAGGATCTAGGATCTGTAATTTCCATGATACTAATTAAACAACTAGTATCGATAGAAAATAACATATCAAGAGTTTATCTAGTAAACTTAACAACATTACCTTATAATAGGTGTGGGTTTTTTTAGTTAATTTTAAAATATGGATTTGTACAAGTTTTTCTTTTGGATTTTTATGCAATGTATTAATCTATGTACCCACCCCTACGTATGTAAGGTACGTGTATCATATATGTGAACATGTGGTATCCCATGTTTCATGTTTGGTACTTGGTTTCAATAAAAACTATGGTAAGTTCACTCGCATTTAATTTTAGATTCCATGAGGTTGAGGTTTTCAATTTGCGTCTTAATTTAGCATGAAAAATAAAAGTTTTCTAAAATTATCTTTTTTTTTTTGTTCGAATTTATGAAATATCAAAGTTTAAATCACAACACGGAGCATATATTTTCTTATGATGTATGTAACTCAAGAAATGCATATCTCAGAACTACAAACTTGAATGAGTAGGGTTCCGATGCCTCTATTTTTTGTGACTCGACTGTGCCTTCACGTGTTAACTTTTAAATAACTCAAAATTTAACACTTATTTTTCAAAATAAAACCGCCAGATTTGATCAATATGATATTCTATTTGTGCACATAACAATCCTTTTTACTTATTCATTTTATTTCATATAATTCAATGGGTTAAAAAAATTAACGTCTAGAAAATATTTATATTAGTACTTTTTTTTAAGCTCTTGATGTCAAAGAAAACAATATTTAAATTTGATGATTTCTTACATATATATTAATGAGTTAGGCTACAATAATATGCATATCACGGTTTTACCGTGCTATGCGGTCCGTATCTCTGTTTTTGGTGTCCAAATAGTCGATCCGAACCGCTCAACTTAATCTTTATATCAAAATATACTAGCAAACCAAATTTTATAATTTTTAGAATTTTTTTGCTATTTTTAATGATGGGGACAATATCACTATTTTTGTATAAACCAGATCCCTTGGATGTAGTCATTTTCTCCCCATCATTAAAAATAGCAAAAAAAATTTAAAAATTATAAATTTGGTTTGCAAGTATATTTTGATATAAAGATTAAGTTGAGCGGTTCAGATTGACTGTTTGGACACCAAAAACGGAGATACGGACCGCATAGCACGGTAAAACCGTGATATGCATATTATTGTAGCCTCTATATTAATAATGTGGTATATATTAAATTTAACGGTTTTGTTTAAAAAATAAGTTTTACATTTTGAGTTGTTTGAAACTTTAAAAGTGAAAGTACCATGGAGGCGTTGAACCCTACTTTTCTCAGCTTAAATTTCTATCAAATTTATTTCTTTTTTTAATAAAACCTATCACATCTGTAGTTCTATACCTCTATACTCATCCACAGTGCTTAAAAAATAAAAATAGTAAGTTGATGCATGCATCCAAACCGTCCATTACCTCTCTTTCATATCATGTGATGCTTCCACGTTTCACCTCTCCGGTATCCTTCACAAAATTAAATTTGGAAAACAATTATCCTTCATTAAATAACAAGTTCGGCAGTATGTAATTAAGTATGTAAGTAAGGTGACAGTTGTAAATTATTTAAAGGTAGATGCAACATTTTTATATTGTCGGACTGTACCGTACCATTATAAATATAACTGGTGATCTGGTGTGCTTAGACCAAACCACTGTGAAAATTGAAAAGCAACTCAATGTTGTATTTTAATTTTGACCTAAAATAGATCTTCTTCTTTTTTTCTTTTGATTTTTTTGGTGAACGGCTAATCTTCTAGATATGTGATGATGATGGTGGTATAATAATGGATAGGAGGGCAGGATTATCTATCTAAACATATCAATTTTGTCTATAAATTCATAAAATCATTTTTGATATATTAAGAATTTTAATTGTAAGTAAATAGATGGAACACTACGATTAGTTTCATTTAATAGAAGTCATGTGAAAATATTATGTGCAATATTGCTAGAGGAAATGTTAAATAGGTTTCATTTTTTTTTTTAACGGCTCATTGATCGACTAACCAATGAACTAAAAATATAATAAATAAATCATAATTCAAGAGAAAAATATTATAGGACAGAATAAAATATATCCAAGAGCTATTATAAACCTATACCAGTGTAAATATTTATATTTATAAAAAAAAGTGTGAGCTGCTATAACATTATGGCAGCAGTGTTATAGTTTTCATTTAATTGGATTTTTTGTTTTTTACTTATCGTCTCAATTTTGGGATTATTGGAACTTTGTTTCTCATGAAATATAAATTTATCTACCTGACATTAAAAAAAAAAAAAACATTTTCAGAAGTGCTGAACTCTTGTTTTATCCTAAAAATATACTGTGAGCACAATACCAATATCAACCCCACGGAATTTTGTGATAATCCAAAATGTTATAGAACGTTACATTTGTCCTCTTTATATATATATATATATATATATATATATATAGTAAAACTATGGTGATCCTAAGAGTACGGAGGCCTCCCGTGTTCCTAACTCAAAAATCATACTAAACTATCTCGAAATTTCGATTTATGAGTCTCATTAAATTCTTTATATCAAAATATCGTAGGATACAAAAATTTTCCATTTTTTGAGATTTTTAAGTATTTGTTTTGTATTTTTTAAAGATGACATAGTTTTACGCATTATCTATTAATATTTTGAGGTCATTCTAAAAAATTTCAAAACATATACTTAAGAAACTAAAAAAATGAAAAATTTTTTGTATCCTAAAAGATTTTCATATAAAGAATTTAATAAAAATGATAAATCAAAATTTTATAATGATTTAATATAATTTTTAAGTTGGGAGCACGGGAGGCCCAGAGTACACTAGATTTACTCTATATATATATATATATATATATATATATCCTGCATGTGAAAAACAATTCCCCCTCAAATTCTGAATCTAACTATTTATAAGTTCATTTTGTTCTGCATGCAATAAATGAAAGTTGATGCCTGCCTGCCTGCCTCTGCCTGCTGCTGCCTGCTGCTGCCGCCTACGCTTTCATATCCGGACCACCTTTATACAGGGTCCACCGTTTGGTATGGATGGTTCTGGTTGGATGCCACCACTTGATTCAATTCTTTTCCTGCCTTTGCTTTTATCTCTTCGGTGTATTCTTTGCTTGAGTAATACCTAGCGTCCCTAGAAAAACTGTTCATAACGTTTATGAATGTATTTTTGGATGTATATACAATGTATATACTTTGAGATGTATTTGTTACATTATATACATGTTTATGAATGTATGGACGGTTTTTCAATAGACGCAAGATGTTTCTCTTTTCCTTTTCTTCTCTTCTCTTCTTTTTTCTTTTGGTATTTTTTTTGTGTTATATGTGTACCATGGTTTCTTTGATTACATCTTTTGTTTTGGCATCACCATGTGCAGATGACGAAAGATAGATATGGGATACATGGATTCCTTTCCTTGGGTCAATTTCTTGCTGGTTAGGGTAACTTTGTTCAAAGTCCGATTTGGAATGCTTTTGATTTTTTTTTTTTTTAATAGGATCATGGTTATGAGAAAGTAAAATAATAGCACAAGCTTGAAAATATTTATTTTTTTTTATCAAAGTCAAAATTATATTGCACCTATTTTGTTTTTCATCATAAGATAATAAATGATCGCATACGATAAAGAGTGAGGCTATGGTACTGTTAATAGTACTAAGTGGTCTGTACTACGGCTCCATATTATTATTTTTAAAGTTCAATTAATCGATCCAAACTGCTCAATATGATCTCCATATGTTAATGTAATTCTAGTCCAAATTTTATATTTTTAAGAATTTTTTAACTATATATTTTGATATACAAAAAAACCATATTTTTGAATGGTCCATAATGTTTACATTAAGTCATTTTCTAATTATCTAAAAAAATAGAAAAAAGCACCAAAAATTATAAATTTTGGTCTACAATGACATTTATATATGAAGATCATATTGAGCGGTTTGGATTGGTAATTTAAACTTTAAAAATGATAATATGGAGCCGTAGTATGGACCACTTTGTACTATTAATAGTACCATAGCCTCACTCTACGATAAAAGACCACCTTTAAATAAATATTTACGAAATTACAAAATTAATTACCATAATATATAAATATATTTTCATAGTTAAAAAATCATATAATTAATTTAGTACTCAGTACTCACCATAATTCCATTCTATCTTTAGACTTTAGCAATTGCTTTTTTTTTTTTTTTGTGTAAATTTGGTGAGGAAGAACTGAAGAAGTAACACATACCGGAATTAACGGCCCATGGGTATTGAAGACGGACAGCAAAGAGTAAGTAAAGAAGAGTGGGAACAGAACAGAAAAGCGTCAAAGTAGGAACAGAGCAAGTGTCAAAGCTGTTTATATCGCATGGGGCCTTCTTATAAAGCTTGAATTGCAAATGAACTAGTGTGAAAAAGAAGGCCACATGGCCCGCATCTAGAACTGCAATGTCTCCCATCCAAACAAAAATATATATACGTTAGGTTTTTTATTTAAGATATAAAGCACTCCTAAATGATTGTTTAATTCTCAAAAATTACTTTTATTTATTTATTTTTTTACTTTTGAGAAAGATTGGTCTTTATATTTACCGAATTTTTTTTTTGTAATTTGTTAAAAAATATTGATATCCTCATATGCATCAAGAATAGCTTCTTTTTAATTCCCTCCGTTTAAGCGTAGTAAGTTAAAGCGGAGTAAAACACTAAATCACCTTAAAGCAGTAGTGTTTGGTAGTAGTGAAGTAAATAGATGAAGTAAAGTTGGTAGAATGTGTAAAAGATATGAAAAATTGGTGATTTAGTTTACTACACCTATATAGCTGCGTTAACTTACTACATCTTAAATCACTTCCGTTTGGTGACTTAAAACACTTTAAATCATCTTACTACACCTTATTACACTTGCCAAACACAATGAATGCTTTTAGTTTAACGTCTCATTTTTTTTCTCATCAAGTAGCATAACTAGCGTTAGAAGTGCAAATAAAATTAATACAAAGACAGGATAGTTATAAAAACAGAAATAAACTTGAAATGTATGTACTTCACTTTTATTTATTTTTGTGTTTTTGTATTGCATCTAGCGATTTCTTATAAGAAAAAATAGAGGAGGGATATTTGAAGGTAAAAAAAGGATTGGCCCCACATAACTATTATGGAACTTTGTTTTCAACAGGGAGGAAAACCTAAAGAAAAGAAAAGGTGAAATGACACACACCAGGGAGTTTCTGTTTCCACTAGCCAAAATTTTACATGAAGATAATCTTTTCTTCATTTGAATTGTCATGTAAAAATAGAGGATTTTTTTTTTTATTGAAAAAATAGAGAAAATTAATAAAAGGGTTTGACCGTTCCAGATGAGTTTTGAGTTCTCTGAGAGCCCGTTTGTTTCAGCGTACTTGACAATGTAAGTAGCTCAACCTACTGCAGTTGGCAATGCATGGTGTTTGTTTGCATATATTTGTATTTTACTACCGTAGTTAGACCTTCAAGTTGCCATCAAATACAGCATCTTATGTTGCGCTCATTTTTGACGTAGGAGCAGCTGCAGTGTTTATTGCAGAAACAATTTCTTACCTCTTATTTCTATTATGAGAGAAATTTGAAAGAAAGCTGACTATAGGGGTCCAATTTGGCAAGACATAAATTAAATTATAACCTTATATTGCAATGCAAACCCAAAAAAAAAAACGGACAAGATGCAGTATTAGTAACTACTGCAACACCAAATGCAATAATACGGCTTCAAATACATGTAGAACCAACTTCTATAAAACAAACAGACCCTAAATGTCTCCCATCAAAGGGTAGGTCTCAGGACAACAACCATATTACTAACAACAACAAAATATCTGAATTACGCAAAAGAAAAACTAGATCATTAATCGAGAGATTTTGTTGTTCTAAAATGGTTGTCTCGTTTTCCTGCAATGATGTAGATTTGTATAGTGTGTTCACGGAACAATGTGGCGTCCATTTTTTTTTTTTTTGGTCTCAAAAACAGTTGTAATTTGTAAAGATTATTGACACAAATACACAATGCCAGTAAAATAACCATAACATAGATTCAATTATGTTTGGCAAGTGTAGTAAGTTAAAGCGGAGTAAAAAAGTTAAATCACCTTAAATCAGTAGTGTTTGGTGGTAGTGAAGTAAATAGATGAAGTAAAGTTGATGTTATGTGTAAAAGATGTGAAATGTTGGTGATTTAGTTTACTGCACCTATATAGTTGCGTTAACTTACTATACCTTAAATCACTTCCGTTTGATGATTTAAAATTGATTTAAGAGCTTAAATCAATTTTACTACACCAAACAAACGCAGGATAAGACGCTGGGATGATAATAATTGCATTTTATAAATTTTTTTTTTTTTTTTGAGTGAAGCATTTTATAAACTTACCACCGGTGTCAGATTCCAAATGATATGCATACTTTGTGGCTTGTGCAAGTGGATGCATGTTTTCCAGCTGTGTGACCAATTAATAAGTTTGACATTTAATTTTGTAGTTTGTACCCTCCGGCCCAGGTTTCTGAATGGTCCAATTTCAACTTGAGGGTGGATGACATACCAATGGAGTTCGCATCTAATCTCAACTTGAGGGTGGATGACATACCAATGGAGTTCCAGGAGGCTCTTTTGTTTCTCACAACCAAAATTGATTCCGGTCAATGGCCTTTGTTGTGTAACTTGATGTGGTCGATTTGGAAGGCCCGAAACAAAGCAGTGATTGAGAGGAAAGCTTTCCAACCATTGGCTGTGGTACGACAAGCTCAAGCGATGACAATGGTGGAAGCCCCAGTGCACACGGCGCCAGCCCTTGAAGCCATTGACATCCCGCAGGGTGTCCAGGTGATCATTACGGATGCCTCATGGGATCAAACAGAAAAAGCTGGAGTGGCCTCTGTTCATTTTGATGAATGCGGGCGTCTCACGACAATCAGGTACTCATCTAGCAAGCAACCCGACCCTACTATATCTGAAGCTCGGGCAATATGGGAGGCTTTGAAGGGCTGGGATCAGGGCCCACGAAGGGGCCGCAGAGTTTGGATATTCTCTGATTGCAAAGCTATCCTGGAGGGCATTAAGACGGGTGCTGTTGAAAATATTCCGTCATGGAGAGCGGCTCAAGTAGTGTTGGAGATAAGGAGAAAGCTGGCTGATATGGATGGAGTCTGTCAAATCCATTATGCTAGGAGGGAATTCGTAGCGCCAGCTCATGCTCTAGCAAATGTGGCACGGCGAACAGGTCAGACTTTCAGTGGTGTACCGGTTCAAACATTTCTGGAATCACACCAAATTCAAATGAAGCTGTGTGAAGATCACTTCAAACACACAAGCTCTGCAGTTCATAGCCACTCAATTGGCTTAGGAGTAGACTAAAGTGTAACGTAGGAGCAGTGCAAGGATCACCAGTTTGCTAGGATTTGTTTCTTTTTTTTCGCTTTATGTTTTTTTTTAAGGTAGTTTTTCGTCTTTCATGTTTTTTCCTTTTTTTAGGGTAATGCTAGTTTTTCTTTTTTTAGGGTGATGGTAGTTGTTATTCTCAAGATCCTTGCCTGTATTTTGTAAGACTTCAATTTCTGTTTTTTAATCAAATACCTACGGGTTTCCCCTCAAAAAAAAAAAAGAATGGTCCAATTTCTGTACTGCATATATATATGGAAGATCAATATATACGGAATATATATTTTCTGAATGGTCCCATTTATGTCCCTATTTTCATTTTTCAGCTCCTTTTTTTGCTAGATTTTAATTTCATCTCATCGAGCTCCTTTTATAGAAGAATTAAAAATTCCCTCCTTAACTCCCAAATTAAAAACATCTCACAGATATATGTTCAAACTAATTTTCATGACCACAATCATCAAGTACTAATCACTTTCCGCTCACCTTAATTATCACTAACCTCGATCTCCAACGAGGTCATCATTCTTATAGCTTAATTAGCTCCACGTTAGATTGAATCTTTTTATGAGTGCTTCCTGTCTTAAAAAATGGAAGATAAATGAATTTAATGAAATCAATATAAGCAAAGTAGTAAACCCTATATATATATATATATATAGAATTAGGCTACAATAATATGCATATCACGGTTTTACCGTGTTATGCGGTCTGTATCACCATTTTCGGTGTCCAAATAGTCGATCCGAACCGCTCAATGTGATCTCTATATCAAAATATGTTAGGAAACCAAATTTTACAATTTTTAAATTTTTTTTGCTATTTTTAGTGATGGGGAGAAAATCGTTGTTCTGTATGAACCAGAATCCTCGGATTTAGCCATTTTTTCCCCATCATTAAAAATAGCAAAAAAATAGCAAAAAAAATTCAAAGAAATACATTTAACGGTTCGGATCGACAATTTGGACACCGAAAACGGAGATATAGACCGCATAGCACGGGAAAACCGTGATATGTATATTATTGTAACTGGACTCTCTCTCTCTCTCTATATATATATATGTATGTGTATATATATATATATATATATTTTGTAGGACTCCTTAACAATTAAAATGTACCTTATTCTTATCCAAGCATATCACCAAAATAAATATTGGTAGAGAATTTGTCACTATCTTCTAAGTATTTCTATGTATAAGTGTATTTCTAGTTTTCTAATCTAAATCATGTGAATTAAATATTATTTTCATTTAAAAGTTATTGATTAGATGTTCTTCATCTCATTCGTTGAATTTCACTGATAGATTTACGTACACTGCTGATAAAAAATAAAAAATTGAAGTACAGAGAAAATTTTCCTCGAAAAAAAAAAGTACAGATAAAATTAATGGCTAGCAAACATAATATTTGTGCATAGTGTTTTATATCAGATTGTGTACTGTATTGCACATACATATACACTCTCTGCCATTGGATGGATAGAGACATGTCAACTCCAGATTGGACATGCACCACGAAACATTAATTAAACATGTACATCAATAATAATTTTCTTGCACTGTGCCCGTTTCAATGTGTTGACTACGTAATAATATACGCATACAATACGTACATACACCTGCTGCTCATTTCTTCGTACTTGTATATATTGCAATCATACACAGAGAACACATATGATGATGATTATTTGTGCTCTCAACCTGTATAATTTTTTGTCAATATATAGTGCACAAAATTTGTAAATATATAAGGGCCAAAATGTTTTTGATTTACGGAATCTTTATAAAAATTTAGTAAAATCATCATGTATATATAGAGATGAGTTAGACTATTATACTAACGTTATCATTTCGGACCGAAACGCTAACGCCTCAAATTTTATGTTATCGTGTCCGAAATCGCAATTTATTGTGCTCAATAAATTTTGAGGAAAGCTAACTGTACCCCAACAAAAATCCCCCAAAATCGTACCCCAACCCAACAACGCGCATACACAAACTATGAACACCTAACACTAGTTAGTATGAACACCTTTTATCGACAAGTATGAACATCGCGAAATTACGGGAAGCCTTCCGTGTTCTACTGAACATCACGAGCCCTAACCTTATCCATTTTCACGAGCACAGATATAACTGCCAATTTGAGCACGTGCTGAAATTAATTTAAGCACGTTTTTTATATGGACATAACAGCTGCACCTTCTGGGCCCCCTTACGGCTGCACCTTCTGCTGCATAGGGTATTCAGCCTAGGTGCAAGGGGTGTTCATAGTAGTATAAAAGCATATACATACCACTAGAATTTCATGTTTACACATTGTAAAAATTTTGATTCAGTGCTCCCTGGGGTGTTCATAGTAGTATTAACGCATGTACACGCCACTCGAATTTCATGTTCATACATTGTAAAAATTCAGTTCAGGCTTGGTGCAAGGGGTATTCATAGTAGTATATAAACATGCACATACCACTTGAATTTCTTGTTCATACATTCATGGTCTCAGGTCGGGTCAGGTCGAGTCGGTCGGGTTCGGGTCAGGTCGATTGGGTTCGGGTCGGGTCGGGTCAGTTTGACCAAATGGAAATGTTGGGTTGGGTCGGATATCGGGTTGACATCTGCCAAAATTTTTTTGAGTCGGGTTGGGTTCAGGTCGGGTTGAGTCAAGTATCGAGTTGACGTCTGCCGACATTTTTTCGGGTCGGGTCGGGCAGGTTACTGGGGTCTTGTCAGATTTTGCACCTATATTCCCGGTTTGTCTCGGGTTTCGGATCGTTCGAGTCAGGTAGGGTCGGGTTCGGGTCAGTCTGGTTTTCCCTGAAATGCGGATCGGGTCGGTTTGACTTTCCCTGAAACTCGGGTTGGATCGGATTCGGGTTGGATCGGATTCGGGTCGGATCAGATTTTGTCACCTCTAAAAAATTGATTCCAGAATTTATTTCGTGCGTCATTCAATAATTAATTAGTTCACATCAATGTTCAAATAAACAAATATTAATTAACCACTACAAATCAACAACATGCATAATACGTGTCTTATACTTGTTATGCCAGACTCCAGAACCAAATTATTTTATATTAAATAATGGATTAGCTTAAAGGAAAGATGTTGGTCTCTACTCACTAATACCGAACCAACAAAATAAATAGGCTTAGGGGTTCGCATTTTTGAGAGAAGGGTTCGCAACAGGTAATATGTGTGCATGTTTTTGTCATTTTCTGGAAAATAGTAGCAAAAGCGGAAGGCAGTTAATGACTTAATGTGGTAACTCGTAACAACTCGGTCAGCGATTGTTTGCCAAAAATGAGAGAGCGGATGGCGGGGGACGAATTTGGGGTACCGAACCACGGGGATCAAAAGATTTCCTCATAAATTTTTTATATGAAAATATTGGGGAATACAAAAATTTTTTTGTATTTAGAGTTTTATAAGTATTTTTTTTGAATTTTAGAAAATAGCTCATAAGTATTAATAAAATATTGGTGTCTGTACATGCTATTTTCAAAAATATAAAACAAATACTTAGAAAACTCTAAAAATGAAAATTTTTTGTATTTCCCAATATTTTCATATAATGAATTTATTGAGCACCATAAATCGTGATTTCAAACATGATAACATAAAATTTGAGGTATTAGTATTTCGATCCGAAATAGTAACGTTAATATAATAATCTAGCTCATATAAAGATATACAAAATAATTTTTCTTGAATAACAAATGGGGGTTACCCCATCTGCCGCTTGTCCTCTACTGCGCAGCAAGCGTACTGCACAATTCGTCAATTCCCGATCTTTGGATTTTCATAGGGCTCTCTTCCAACTTCTAAGATTGGAGCTTCACAGATTTCGAAGGTGATCAAACGGACAAAACACTGAGCAGTAGATTACTATGCAGTAGAGTTCACAGATCTCATTCCCCATTTGCCTTGGAATAACATGTAGAGTCCACCCCTATCAAGTAGGCCACCTATCCACCTCACCTACAGTTCTGACACACCACGTACACCTATATGCTTACCGCAGTTGTATAAATGTTTACTGAAAAATGATATCTATCAATCTAAAATATATAAATATTGTTTACTGTAAACTGATATTTGTTCATTGAAAATACGGTGGACCGGTGAATAAGTAAAATGGATGAACACTACCTACTGCTCTTTGCCCTACTTGCATTGCATGTATAACCCTACGGATGGGACTACGTACGGGAATTTTTTTTTTGTCTGTGTCCAAAAAAATATGAATATGCAATCTATTCCCGCATTTATAAGAATATCAGCAATATGCCTAAAAACTGGTGGCCAGCAGTCATAGTTCATTTCAACCGTTAGCGATCACAGTATCTAGAAGAAAAAACAAAACTATTTTTCGTGTTTGATCGCCACGTCCTGGCCGCTGACGGTCAAAACTCGGCAGTCAGACACAAAAAATTGGCATTTATTTTTTTCAGAGCGGGACGTTCAGAGAGCAAACAAAAAATTCTACAAATTCAAAATTTTAGTGTCTGACCGTCGGCGATCAGGACGTGGCAGTCAGACTTTGTATCTAAATTTTTTTTTTTTGGTTCTCTTTATCGTGACCGGCGACGATTGAAATGAACTATGACCATCTGACCTCCAGTTTTTTGATACATTGCTGATATTTTTATAAAAACGGACATAGATTGCAAATTCATGTTGCAAATTCATATTTTTTTTTTTTTTGGGCATAACAAAAAAGAAAATTCCTACGTACGGTGTCTGTCTGTGCAATGCTCAACAGCTGTGCATAGTACACTGCACGTCTACATCTGGGCCGATGGATCTACAGTAGAATTTCACGGGTCCTCTTTGCAAACGATTTTAACCGAGCAAGGCCTCTTATATATATGAGGAGGGATTTATTGACAATGCTTATCTTGACAATCTTGACAATAAAGATTTTAAAAATTTTGTAACAATAGTTAAAAATTCTAAAAAATAGAAAAAAGTTTATAGAGATATTATTTAACTTATAGATTGATTATGTTTCAAATTATATTCAATTTAAGTGACGTTTGATAGCTCTTTAAAGCTCGTTAAATTTTAACCGTTAAAAAATGTACAAAATTTTGATAAACCATCAAACGATGTTCAAATTAAATGAAATTTAAAACACTATTAATCTATAAGTTAAAGAATGCATCCATAAAAGTTTTTCATTTTTAAGATTTTTTATGAATTATTATAATTTTTTTAAAATCTCCATTATCAAAATTGTCATTATAAGCATTGTCAATGGATCCCTCCTCTATATATATATATAGAGTTTTTGTAGTGAGTAGCATGGGCCTTTTATTTTTATTTTAAATCTTGTATATCAAGTATATTTTGTAATTTTGTTTTCTCCAACAAACTAACAAAGGTAGTAGAAAAAGACGTCTTTTCTGAAAAAAACAGACTAGTTAACAAACTAAATTAGTGAGAATATATATATATATATACAATTCAATTCAAACTTAATGAAACAAATTTCTCAATAAATTGTTTTGGCTTTTCATATCTCGAGTTATTTACCACCAATTAAGTACCAACCATTAATTAGACAATGCTAATTAATTATCTGCACTTTGTATTAACCAACGAATTTTCATTAATTCAATATATATTATAATCCTTGAATAATTAATCTCCATGCATTGTGTCGGCGGGAATATATATATGAGAGCGAAATTGGTACCCATCAAATGAAAATTGTGGTCCGTGCGCATTAATTCATGAACAAGACTCATGCACGACCAGATATACAATTTGATTGATTCATATAATGCATTGCACATTTCTGTGCTAGGTTCTCTTTGTGTGTGTGTTTCTTCTTCTGTTCAATCAATTATATAGATTTATACAGAAATATAATATATGCGTCCATGGATGATCCCAAATAAATCAGGGTTGAAGATCGAATGGCTGTGCAAGTTTGGAGGGTTCTAGACAGCAAGTATGTTGGCAATTTAAAGCAGCCAGACTAGAACATTAGAAGAGGGAAAGATTCAATGTCGAATTATCTGAATTTATTTCATATATATGAAAGACACATTGTCACGTGGAGTATTTATTTACAAAAAAAATAAAACCCTAAAATTTCGAGATGAATATAATAGCACTAGATAAAGAGATGGAAAGATAAATTTACAGAATCATAAGTTCATCAAAGCATTTTTTTTTTTATTTATGAGGCCTTAAAACTTATAAATAATTAAACAACCTTCAAAACATGATAGTTTTTCACATAATGTTTGTTTTTGCAATATTCTTTATATCATGATATCACATCTAAATATTCCCAGAAGATAAAATAACTAATACATGGATTATCATTTTTTCATAAGAGTGAAATATTAGAGAGGTAAAATAAATAATATCAAAACTCTCTTAATTAATTCTCCTTCTTGTCGGTCGAAGAGAGAACAGTGAGCACCGACTGTATGTACAACAAATAAATTCAGCACATATAATTAGGAGTGCATATTCTCTGGAATGGTCAGTTACTCCAAATTGTGGAGTGGTCAGATATTACACCTAAGAGAAAAACATGGGCAGCCTCGATTTCTGTGCCAATTAGATTTATAAGGAGGGTTTTGTCTCTGGGCAGTACTCCAATTTGTGAAGTATTCCAGCTGATGTGAATTCTATAGTTAGCGCATCATATATTTATAACCCAAAATTTTTGTTAATAAGCCCTTATGGAATCCAAATTTGTAGAATAAGTCCCATATCATGTGTTCTTGGAAAATAAGCTGGACGCTGAGGTACTATAGCGTCCCAAGTTTTTTTGAACTTTGCACTACCTCAAAGTCTCACTGTTTGAACAAAACTCTGTGTTAAACTATACATAACAGGGATGCTATGGTAGTGTAGCGTCCATACTAAATGAGTGGGACATTGGGTAGCGCAGAGTCCAGCTTATTTTAAAAAGAAAATGGTATATAGAGTTTATTCTTCAACATTGAATCCCACAGGGGCTTATTTATAAAAAAAAACGGATATAGAACTACTCATTGATCAGAAGACCACTTGGCATTCAATTTAATCTATCAAAACTATATATATATATATCCATGCAAGGATGGCTTGAGAAGGACTTGATTGCACTTGCCTCTTATCTCTTTTGCCAAAACAGTAACGATATCTTATAAGTTATATCTATAATAACATATATGCATCTAGTTAGTACGACTTGATGCGTTCATATAACCCCTTAATATAGATTGACACAAATAAATAGAAAGGCCATTTATTTCGAATTAATAATGATGAAAGTGAAGTTTGTGAGATATGGGAATTAATTAAGTGTGAAATTAGCTAGCTCTTATCAGTGATGATCCAGTACAATTTAATTAACAAAAACTTCAGTAATGAGTTTTTTTTTTTTGGCACGTATTAATTAATTAGTAGGTATATAAGAAGCGGGGGAGCAAAAAAATATATAGGCTTAATTAAATGCGTTTTAGTCAATTTTTGTACATATTATTGAACATTGTGTGAGCTAGCACCTTTATTTAGTTAGAACAAATATCTAAAAATGTAGAAGACATTAATCAAAATATCTCAATAAATAAATTTTGGAGTAACAAAAAAATACAATAAATGTTCTTATAAAGAATACCACATGCTCTATGAACTTCATGAAAATATTTTATGCTAGATAAAACAAAATAGATAACAGTAATATATAATCATGCATGCATGACTCAGCCCCTTTCTTACAAATTTGTTCTTATGATACAACCCATTTTATAGTTAAAATAATCTCCTAATCCTTGTGAAATATAATTGTGGATCCATGCACTTGCACATTTCGGAATCTTTTATATCATCCAAATTAAAAAATGTAGGATGTTGACAGTACCTTTCGAGCTCGCATGGAAGAACATATGAAAGATCTGATTAATGGAAGAATCGAATAGAATAGAATCCATTATAATTTGGTAATTTGTTGGGAGACACAACTGCCCATTGGATATGGACGCAACGCCATTTCATTGGGACCATTTTAATTATAAGTCATAAGCAAATATATGTAGAATATATAGTTCTTATTTGACAGAAAGTATATAACCAAAATTATATATGCCTGCATGCCTAATCATTCTTGAAGCAGATATTGCATCCGACTTTGTAATTTTAATTTGTCGCCTTATATCATGGGGTTGTCGGAAACTCGGAATGTAATGTGCCACCACTGCCTGCCAAGGGAGAGTTGTTCAGTTCATTCATTTTAGAAATGATATTGAATTGGTTGATTCAAAACTCTCTGTTTTTTTTTTTTTTTTTAACATTCTTTTTTTAATGTGCAGCACAAATACATCTGCATTTTTTTTTTTTAGTACCTTTTGTATTTTATCATGGAGCGCACTATTTATAAAGGAGACCATGTTTGTTTTGAAAATCTTGACAATGACAATTTTTTTAAAAATAATTAAAAATTCTCAAATATAGAAAAAGTCTACAGAAATATTATTGAACTTATAGATTGATTATATTTCTGCTTATTTTCAATTTAAGTGACCTTTAATTGATAGCTCTCCAAAGATTCATTAAATTACATATGTTAAAAAATGTATTTATCAAACAATATCCAAATTGATTGAAATTTGAAACAATATATAAGTTAGATAATATATAAATATATATTTTTTTATTTTTAAGATTTTTAATGATTTTGTTTTTCAAATTCTTTAAAATTATTATTGTCGTCAAGATAAGCATTATTAATGCATCTCTCATATTTATATTCGCAATTGACATATACGAAGCCCTTCAATTTGCAATTTAATCCTTGTATAGTGTATACCAAGAAGGCCTTCTATTGTTATACTCCCGCAAAATTCAGGCATGAAGTTTCATTTGTTGAATTCAGAAACTTGCCACAACGAAATTATAAAACGAGGCCCGTGTAATGTAAGGCCCAGTTGAGATCGATCCTGTAACAACCATTTCGGCCCAGTTAGGTTATGAAACAGGCCCGTCAGGTAATATAGGCGTTTTCATTCTGAAACCGGCCCAAATGACCCAATTGTGTTTGGGACTGTTGAACTTAGTAATGGTGTCTATTGAGCACAAAATGAGGCCTAAATTAATTATCTTTTATGATCTAATAAAACAGAGAGGCAGTCCCGAACGCCCTAGTTTGTACATCAGTTGATATCTGCCAACAATTTAATATTGTGAAAGTGTGAAAGAAATATTATCTGAAGGAGCCAAGGAGGCCCAAAATGAGCATTTTATGGCCACAGATTTATTAGTACAAACAGTCCCAGTTTTATCCTTGGAAGTATATATACTAGTAAAAAGTTCACTCCTTGCTTTCGGCTTAAATTATTATTTTTTATAATAAACTTTTTAAGATAATATGTAACTGACCTTAATTTGAGATAATTTATATGGGCCTTAATTTTAATGGACTGAGAACGTCAACAGGCATTAACGTACATCAACAGTTCTAATCTATCAAAGAAAATGATCAACGGCTCAGATGTGAGGATAGTCCCTTCATATCATTTTTTCCAATATACTTTTATTATTAGTAAGGATATTACGAAAATTGACTTATGCACACTCAAAAATGTTCTAAATTTACTCTAGCAGTGACACTAGAGGCCACAAATGAAGTTTGATGCAGACCCCTGATATGGGTAATTTGATCCTTCTGGTGCAAAACAGTCAGAGCATCTCCATCCCATAGGCTTAGGGGTTCTAAGCGTAGGCTAAGCGATAGACTGGGATGGAGAACAGTTCTTACGAAGGGCATACAAAGGATCTTATTTTGGATATGGTCTTAGCAAGAACTCTGGTCTAAAGTGAGGAAATCGCGTTCACACGAAGGGTCTGGGATGGAGAGCAGTTCTTACCAAAGACATACAAAAGGCTTAATTTTAATTTATTTCAACGTTGCCCTTAAGCCCATCCGCTCTAGGGGCAAAGATGGAGATGCTCTTACTAGTGCTACAACAAAGACCAAATTTTTTTTATCTCTAGGAAAGGACCAAACTTTTAATCTCTCAGAGTGAACAATTGATTTTCAGGATCATATCCCAAATTCTTGATTTTCAAAACAGTATCCCGGATTCTGTCCAGGCAGCCAGACACACCCAATCTGTGCTTTTTAGTTCTTATCCAGGAAATTAAACCGCTTGTCTGCTTTTGAAAATTTAAAAAATGAGAGTGAGACACTTGCCCAAAAGAGTACTGAATCTGTGAAATCAGCACAATCCCTCTTGATCTGGAGGAGAACAGTTAGAACAGTTAGGAACCAGACCAAAAGATGACACCCCCTAGTGCGACAATTAGTGCATTTGCGAAAAGCAGAATCAAATTCGGTGCCAAAATCGATCCAAAATTTGAAGCTTATGAGCCTCCTAAAAGTGTGTTCAACACCTAAGAAGAGTTTAGGTCGGTTTCTGGTGACACAAAATAGCCCACCGAAACTGTGACAGGCCCAAATAGCAAAGCTTCTGGCCCACTAAAAAGGGTCCAGTCTTTGATTATAGTTCATTCTTTTTCTCTACATTTTTTGCTTGCTTTAATTATTTTCAGTTTTTTTTTAAATAAACATTGATAAATACATATATTTTAAGAAGATAAATTATTCTTGTACCCATTGATCTGCTGCATCCTTACACGAACACGATATCAGGTAACGTTTTTCGAAGATACATAGTTCTAAGCTTATGATCTGAATATGAAGAAGGCATTTTACAAAAGTGTTCCTACTTAACACTGGGTACATAATCCATTTTCATGTAGTATAGAATATAGACTATAGAGTATCACTTACATTTTGAGAGTAGTCCATATCAACAAAAGAATAAAAAGAACTTAGAATATCATTTTCCATTTTCTATCTTATATAATGTTATTTTTATTTGCATGATTACCCACGAATGTCATTACTGTGATCTAATTAATTCACACAGATTTTCTACAGAAAAGAAAAGGTTAACACTGACACAGATACAACATACATACATCAGCTTTAACAACATACATTTACTTAAAAATTAAGATCTACAGTAAGATCAAAAGACTAGTAAACAAAGCGACCAGAATAAATTGGAGCATAAGCAATAAATTAATATACACAAGGCCAAAGAAACTAAAGTATATTGTAACTGCATTCCAAAGCTAGTTCCTCATTTCTCTCATCTCTAACTACTATTTTCGTTTTTTTTTTTTTTTTTTAGCATTTCTTGCTGCCTTTTCCATCCTCTTTGTACATTTTTTTTTCTTTCTTTTTTTTGGGTTTTTGTTCATAAGGGAAACAATTTACAAAAATGTAGTAGCATCAAAATTGTCGTGGCACAAAAGCCAGAACTATTACCTAATACTCCTGTAACCCTCTACTCCACCTCACCCATATAAGATACCCTTCAGCATAAGCCACAATTTTTACAGTACAGACAACACTAATCCTCCATCTACCACAACCCATCAAGCAGCAGATGTAAGTTCATTCACTGTGAGACGGCAACTAAACAAATTATCCTCTAGCAAATAAGCATTCTAGTTCTCTACTATTTTCACATGGCGCGCACATCCCCTGCTTGCCATCAAACCATGCATGGTCCGATCAAAAAGGAACCACATAGGGTAAGGCTAATGCATCGGCTGAGTCAAGCAGCACTGCTCTGTCCCATACCTGGCCTGACCCTTGGGACAACCCATATTCAGGCATCTTAGAATTAGGGTTAAGGTTAGGGTTACGGTTAGGTTTTGTGCCAAAAAGCCATTCTTGGTCATCCAATTGAGGCATGAGCTCCTTTTCTTCCAATTTTGGGACAGAATAAACCACATTCAAGTATTTTACATCAGGATGTGGCGGCTCCTCTTTCCTCTTCTTGGATAACTTTGCATCAGGAACCATGCCATTCAAATATGGTGCCTTTTTTATTGAAGGAACTTCTGCCTTTATGGTGTTATTGTTGGCAAGGGTGTTACTGGCAGCAGGGATTTGTGGGGAACTTGAAGTAAGCATGATAGGTGGGGAGAGTAAGGGAGGTGGATGATCTGCTGTTCTTCCATTCTCCAGAGGTGGAGGGTGTGGTGGTAACCTTATAGTTAACTTGGTCGACCCCACATCATTTTCTGCAAATTGATAATAAGAATGATACTGACACAACTTACAGAAGTAGCAATAAATAGAAACAAAAAAGATGACCACACAATAATCTTGTCAGTACTAATGTTGGGATCAGATTGCCTGCACCCCAATGGACAGAAGCATTAATCACACTAATAATATTACTGCATTAACAATTTGAAGCTTGTTTCTAAAAACGGGTTACAGATGGGGGTCATGTGAGATTCCACTGTCTCCCCTTCTTTCCCTCTTCCAGAACACCACGATGCTAATTAAATCCCTTTTCATACCCTTAGTAATTTCGGCTCTCTCCATTGTTCTCTCTCCTACCCATGATTGTCATTGTATCCACAAAGCTTAAGTTGTCAAACTATGCTTTGCTTTTTCATTGAAAGCAAGAATCTATAGTGTTTGGAGCATAAGTACATTTTCGGTGATAAAGTTCAGAGCGGTTTGTGGCAAAACTTGAAATTTTGTATGCAGAAGACAAGAACATTATTATATCTTAACTAATTTCATCAATTTTCAAGAGTTCAAGAAAATTTTATCCAGGTGCAATTATCCAAAACAGACAGCAAATATACTGGAAGAAAAAATAGGCAAGTATAATTGAAAAGAGCATACCTTGTACAAAACCATTGCTTGAGGCATCTTTCTTTATGAGAGTATCTGGTGGTGATGTTCTTACGAGCTTCTGCGCCCGCAGGTCACCCTCTGCCACGAGATTACAAAATATAATATCTCATGCAAACTTTTTGTCCCAAAAATATGAAATGAGCTGGCATTTTTGTAGGTACTCAAACTTTCAATCAGCATAACCAATCTGACAAATAACATACTATATCGATAACCTCATGCCAAAATGCTCAAGCCTCCCATTAATGAATAAGAAGGTTTGGACATTTCTGAAATACAGTGGCAGAACAGTGGGTTGACCAGGACATTTACCATATTTGATACAACAATTAGATATATTCCTGATTTAGAATGAGATACAAGATCATATAGATATTGCAGGTGTGAAAAGGAGCTTATTTTCGAAAAGTGAAAATATATAAGAGAACTCACCATGTAAGAACCCGTTACTTGGCCCCTCTTTCCGCTTCTTGGAAAGAAATCCATCTGTAGCTCCCACTTTCTCAATGTTTTTCTGAGGCCCTTCGATGGAAGGCCTTGCCATTGAACCACCAACCTCCTTAACTTTATCTCTCTCTCTTTCTTTCTTTTTCTCCCTCTCTTCTCTCTCTCTTTCCTTCCGCTGCCTTTTTTCAAGCCGCCTTTGCTCCTTCTCCTTCTTCCTCTCATCCCTGTCCTTCCTTTTCTCCTTCTTCCCTTCCTCCTGCTTTACAGAGCCAGGGTCGCTTCTGCTCAAGTTCAAGCCACTCTTATCCCTGTTTTTCTCCTTCTCTGGAGTGCTCGTGGGCCCCACACTCTGGTTCAAACTAACTCTCCTTTCATTGAGACCAATTGCTTGGTGATTGTTTGTAACCTGAAATGTGGGCCCGTCAGTTTTCCTTTGCATCTGCACCACAGAATTGCCTGCAACTCTCTTTGCCTCATCAGATCTTTCACTTGCTGTAACTCTATTTTGCATAGAATTAGTTACAGGGAGTTGGTGGTGATTAGTGCTCTGATTTGAAGGTCCATTAGACTTTCCTTGTAGAGAGTTATAGGGACTTGGTACAGGCTTCTTTGCCTCATTCCCCACCACTCTTCTTTCAGTGTTAACAGTTCCATGATGGTTAGCAACCTGCTTAGGAGGGCCATTGCTCTTTCTTTGAGGCAAGGAATTAGGGTTTGTGAGGGTAGGGTTCGAGGCACTTGAGACTGTTCTCTTGGCAAGCATCCCTTCCTCTGGTGGACAAGTACTGGGCATAACTGGAACTCTTCTTTCACTAGCAATGGTTGGTCGATGGTTAGTTGAATGATTTGTTGGTCCCACTTTCATTGTGTCGTTACTCTTTTTATGTACTGAAGGAACTGACTGCTGTACCGGTACTGGTACAGGTCTCTTCTCTGATGCCCCGTAAGTGGTACCAGCAACTCTTCTTTCAATAGATTGACTTCCAGGACCTGCCTGAGGCCCTTCATCGGCCCGTCTGGAATGCTCATCTGGTATGGGTCTCTTCTCCGACGCCCCGTAAGTGCTGGTACTAGCAACTCTTCTTTCAATAGATTGACTTCCAGGACCTGCCTGAGGCCCTTCATTGGCCCGTCTGGAATGCTCAATGTGGATTCTAGAGTTTTCAGAAACTTTATCAGTTGGCACCTGTGATGGTACCGATTGTGTCCTATGTTTTTCTTTATCACTCTCTTTATCTCTTTCCTTCTCTTTTTTCTTGTGCTTGTGTTTTTCTTTTCTTTCCTTCTTTTCTTTATCTTTGTCACTGTCTTTGTGCTTTTCCTTGCTATGGTGCTTGTCTTTCTCCCGCTTCTCTTTGCTTTCTCTCTTATCCTTTTTTTCCTTTTTGTGCTTCTTATCTTTGTGCTTCTCCTGCAGAAGAATTCAAAAGAAAATTTTTAAGACACAGCTGAACCTTTTTCAATTCTACATCAAATTTGAAGCTCAAACACATCAACACATGTACACACAAACTGATGAACTTTGTTTTCTTATTCATTTATTGTGGAAAGGTTGAAGCTAGTATAATCCCACATAAGGAGGGAAGGCACTATCAAACTATCAATACTGCACAAGAAACACCAGAAAACCTAAACTTGTTGCATCAGAAACCTGTAACAACACCTAAAATGACTAGCATTACACTATTTTTAAGACAACTTTCTTTTGGTTCATGGTGCAATAAACAATTTTTAGATAATTACATGCTAAGATACTCATTGAAGAAATCTTTACTAAAATGTAGAAACATGATCCACCAAACATTATGTGAGGATAATTGACATAACAGATGCTCGGTTGTTTATTATTCTAGGGTTTTAACATTGGCACCATCAATAAAATGGACCAACAGGACTCCAACATTCTACAAGGTATCAATTCTTAAACACAAGTTCCCTTATCTCATATAAGTTTTTCCATAGAAAATAATTCTTTGCAGTAACTTGATTTTGAAGAAGATGCATTCTATTTGATATATATATTTTTTATTGTTTTAGAGACCATAAATGACAAAAACTCCAGGTGATTCTATTAAAAAATCTGCAAAATTAAAGTGAAAATCTTTGTGCCGGAGTATAATGGTTGATATAAAATTACTTTTTTTGTGTCCGAAACTAAAATACATTCATACGATGATTCAACTGAGCCCTCTTTAACTTATTTCTGATCAGAATGTCCCATTGAGGCAGCTTTATTACATAAATTTGCAATAAGAATCTCACAAGTTGTCCTGAATCTAAGCACCTTAATATAGCTAATTACCTCAAAGGTATGACATGCCAATTTGATACCAAATTGTTATATGCTAAATGCCTTACATTGAGCTCCTCTACTATCAATTAAACAATATAATCTTGACTAGTACAAAATAAAAGGCATGCCGAAGGAGCTCCCAAGTTTTTTTAAGGTGGTTTACTTTTGACATCAATGTTGGTATAACTATAACAAAATGTGGTTCATGTAAACTCGCATTCTTATTTAAAATTTTTTTCATGACAAAAATGATCATAAGCAGACTACAAGCACCAACAGTTTTGAACTGAAAGTAAACCGCAAATTCTGAATTTGATAATTTAAAAAGGAAACAGTTCGGCTTTGACCTTGTGCAACAAATCTGCATGATCATTCGTGAGCTTCGGTTCAAAACCTGGAGGTGGGTAGGGGAAGCACCGTGACATCTCAATACAGTGAACAACCCAGCACACTGGTACCAAACACCTCACAGACTGAAGCCCTGAGGGTACACAGATTATGCTCCTTCAGAGAGCCCCTTAACCTAGCACAAAAATTATCCTTTCGATCATCACTGACAGGTACTAGTAGAGCTTCTAAATAAGTACACCACAAAGAGCCGCAGTTTGGATCTTATTAAGGAATGCTCAGAAAATAATCAACTCCTTTATGGGTATCAGTAATTATCCCTATCGAGTGCCGAATTGGGCCACAATTTATCCCTTACAACCTTAAACAAGAGACAAACAGTCCCAGCTAGTAGTAGTACAATTGGTATATCTATCTATCTATCAATCTCCCAACAATCGAATTTTTGGGAGTACGAAAGGGGGGGTGTCTCCAAAGCACCAACAGCAGCCGAAAATACTTTCTCAAGGCCACCGATCAGCACAGACAGTCCCAATTTCACAGCGAAACCAACTCTGATCAGTCAAAATTATTGGTCCAAATGTACTCTAGCAATGACACCAGAGGCCGAACCGGAATAATCCGACGCCGTGAACGCTACCGGCGAGAAACCCTAATTCAATCCTTCCCTTCTGACGCACCAAATCGATGCTCTCTTTACTCTTTACCCTCAAAATCAAACCCTCCTTTCTGCCCTAACAAAAGCCACCATGGCAGCCACCACCACCACCACACACACCCACTCCCCAATCTCCACCCAAACGAGAGAGAGAGAGCTACTTCACCGCAGAAGAATCAGCAAGAATCCTTCTTGATCCGGCGCAGACCAAACCAAAGGTCCGCCGCCCGTAACCCCCGCAGCCGAATTCGGCGCCGGAAGAATCCGAGATCCGAAGCTTGCAATGCGCGCGGCAAACAGAGCGCAGCGCAGCGCAGTCCGTTCCTCTCTGACGGCGGATTGCTGCCCGCACCGCAGTTATTGTAACCCGCGCAGATGGAAACAACTCAGTTCCGTTATTTTTAACCCGCTCGGATTCGGGTCGGGTCGGGTCGGTCGGGTTCGGTGTGATCAAAGAGAGAATTATTAGAGAGGAAGGAAGAAGGAAAGAGGGGAAAGAGACGAAGGGGAGCAAAGAGGAGAGAAGGAGAAGGGGGGGGCCTATTTATAGGACAAAATAAAAAGGAGAAGGGTTTGTTTGTTTAATTATGTTTCGTTAACTTTGTTCGCAACAGAGTGCTCGTCCCCTGACTTACTGTACCGTGCAGTTCGCAGTGTCCGCCGTTGGATCGTCCTGAGATCCGCGCTGGATCGAACTCGAGGCAATCCAACGGCTGACGGTGTGAACTGCATAATGCAGTACAGCAGGGGATATGAAATTTATGGTTGTTAACTTTGTTTGTGTAATTATGTGATTTTGGTGGGTGCTAATCATGAATATGGCATGAGACGAGAGGCGCAGAGGAGATTTCAAATCCCCTGCTGGAATGCATCTTGCGGTGCAGAAAGTGGGCCGTTGGATCGTATCAACATTCGTGTTAGAGAGGATCTTGAGATGATCCGACGGTTCATATGTTGTACTGCAGTAAGTTGGGGAGTCCGCAGAGTAAAGAGGTGGTGGGAATGAATGAATGGGAGGGAGGGGCATGAAGGGAATTTTGGGGTAGTACAGCTACAGCGGAGGAGAACGTGGTCAAATGGGGAACGAGCTGGAAGGACAACAAAAGAAGATGTTCCGGATGACTGAGTTCTGGGGGTACTTTTGTCATTCTCGGCTGAGCCAGTGATCATCTCACAGCTGGGGCTGCTCTGCACCAGAGCTGGCTTGAATTGCTTGAATTACTTTTCCCAATTCCCTGACTACTGTGAAGTGTGGATTTGTTAAACCAGTAAAGAGCACGTGCCTTGCTTTGAACTGAAATTATTATTTTTTATAATAAAAGGCCGTGAGCTCATTTTTTGTGAGGAAACTGATATGGACCTTAAATTTTAATAGGCCGAGATTAAAATACGTCAACAGTAGTGATCAATTTAAGTAAACAATTAATGACTGAGATTCTTTTTTTGAAAAAGATAGAACTGTCAAAAAATCTAATCTCCTTTTATTAGCGGTAAGGATAATAAATTGATTTAAGTGGTTTTTTTACTTTCAAAACTGGTGTTTCGCAAGTATGAATAAATGGTTGGGTTGCTACTGATTATTGAAGCTGAAATATAATTATTTTCACTGTGTTTAAAATATTTAATTTAATAAATGGAAAATGGAGGAAGATGGAGGAATCAATCAGTTATTTAAGCCTTTTTTTCTCTCATGCGTATTATTGACACTTTCAGTCGGAATCCATCTTTTTTACAATCTTTTGTTTTCTTTATGCTGCAGCTGTGAAATGAAATTTAAAAAAAGCTATTACCAAATTTTCAATTGAAAATTGGTTTTTTAATTTTTGGCACATCTTTCAAAATATGAAAAAAATAGTTGAAAAAAATCTTGAAAGATTGAAATTTTTTATGTTTACAAAATTTGATATAAATAATTTAATGAGATACATAAATCAAATTTCGGTTATGGAAAAATATAATTTGGGTCATTTCTATATCGACCAATATACAAATATGTTTTGTATGTTAGTCCTAGTCCTGGTCCAAGTAAAGCAATTTAAGGTCAATTCTTTTTATATATTATAAAACCACTTAAGGTCAATACAAAATTAGTTTCTACTCGCGATACAAAATTTAATTAGCATTTAATATCAAAATAAACTGAAAAAAAACATACTTAAGCGGAATGGATCGACTCGATCTGAGAAAAGTCAAATATTCATATTCTTGATCCAAAATTCCAAACAGAATCATTCGTCTTGAAGTCGGTTCTAAATTGTGGCTCCTTTTGTGACATCATGTAGGAATCAATTCCCATTTTTCTGGGTCTGCATTTCCTTTTTGGGCTGCCCATTTAGTGGTTGTATTGTTTTTTTCTTTTCCGTTTTCGAAAAAGTTTGAGAGCCCAAAATATGAATGAGGCCTCCTAGCAACTAATTGCCAATATGGCTTGTTAGTTATTTTCTTTTTTTAAGATAAAGATAAGTATCAAACCACTCAAATTTAAATGTCACTCTTCATTTAGGTTTCGAACTCGTGACCTCCTACATGGAGAGCGTTGCCGTTAGCCACTAGACCGAAGGCTGGTTCTCGCTTGTTAGTTATTATTACTGGAGTGCAGAAGACAGCTTGTTCTAGAATCTTTTTTTTTTTAAAAAAAAGGCAAAAGAAAACTATGTTTTAATAGTCTATGATATGTAATATGTTGAAATGATGCGAAAACGGCAAAATTTACGTCGTTGTTATCATAAGATAAGATAAATCATTTGGCGGAAGTTCTTATATTTTTTAAGTCTAATTCTGCTATAGATCGGATGAAATATGGGCCGTTCATTTTTCATAATCGGATGACCTGCTATAGATCGGATAAAATATGGGCCGCTCATTTTTCATAATCGGATGGTCATGATACGTTTTTTAGATATAATTAAAGAAAAATATTTGGTTAGAGTCACTCGATTCATAATGAAAGTTTGCTTATCCGATTTATAGCATAACCTTATTCTTTAATTGGGATCAGTAAAAATCTGTCACTATGACAAATTACAACTTCAAGCTAAGGGTGACTTTAATGTCAGTAATTTCATTTTTTTTAGGAATAATCAAAGTGCCAAAGTGTAATCAATAATCACCTTTTTCCTTGTTTCAGAGTATCTATGCATCAGTTACTAGTTACTACATTCCATATCTTAAAATTCTCATTTTATTATTCAATGAATTAAGTAACAGTCCCAAAGTGTAATCACCCAGCTAAGCTAATTCCCCATATTTACAAGTTCATTCCAAAATCAAAGCACAAACAAATAATACATTTCCAAACGTTATATATCTGAGAAATTCTGTGATGCACAACCTCACTTGAAATACTGATGGCTTGAATTAAATCACAAATCTAAATTCCACCAGCAGCCATTTGTACAATTGGTACCAGCCACTGGTACTGAAATCAGTGGCATATTGGATGCACATTTTCTAGAGTCTGAATCTGCTGACAGGACCCTATTTGTCCAACATGGACCATTAGATCAAAATAGACGGGCCGATCAGCCCAATGAAGATTATAGGGAGCTTTTTTATAATTAAAATTTATCAGTTGATTTTGATCCAACGGCCCAAATTTGGATAACACGGTCCTATTATCTAACTTGTGTTATCCAAAGTTGGATAACAGCAGATTTGAATTCCATTTTTTAGGAACATACAACCAGATACCAGCATCCCAATATGTATGACACATGTTCATGATAGGAGCAATGCTGCAAAGGAATGAAAATTATGACAAGTTTCTAATAGCTTTATTATACAATTTAGTCCCTAATATTGCCAGTTTTCTCATTGCTTACATTTCCACAATGATTTTGCCGGTGGCATGCCCTTCGATGCTCTTAGCCCACGCATCCTCAGCCTTGCTCAACGGATGCTTCGAGTCAATCACGGTTTTCAGCTTACCTTCCTCAGCCAAATTCACCAGAAATTCCAGCTCCCTATCTTTCGGGACCAGAAACAAAGGCACCAATTTCTTTTTTGCAAATGTGACCTTCTTGACAAACGATAAAAGAATATTGGTCATGGTAGGATTAACGTCGACCACCTTGCCGTGATCGCTCAAAATTGGCTCGAACACGGACCAAGGCTGCGCAGCGGGTGCACAATGTATCACGTAATCGTACTTCACGCCTGACGGGCTCTTCAGTGCTGCTCCTTCAGGTGTTCTGTAATCTAAAACCTCATCTGCACCGAGATTCTTTACAAGCTCAATATTCCGGGCGCCACATGTAGCGGTCACGTGTAAGCCTGCCAGCTTTGCTAATTGTACAGCAAAGTTACCGACTCCACCAGAAGCAGCAGTGATGAGTATGTTTGATGATTTGTTTGTGCCATCAAATAAAATACCGGCTGATTTTAGGGCTTGCAGTGCGGTCAATCCGGCAGCTGGCAAACCGGCTGCCTCCGCCGGAGACATGTTAGGGGGATGCTTGGCAATTACGGTTTTGGGCGCTACCGCATACTCTGCAAGACCGCCGCCACTCTGAAAACGTCAATTAAATTTTAAATATACTGAAAGGGCAATTTGATGATGAAAGAAAATTTCAAAGTCTGAGCGCTTAACTGTAAAATCGAGCAAGCCGAGGATCTTTTCGCCTACTTCGAATGTACTCACACCAGGACCAAGCTCTATCACTTCCCCCGCTACATCTATCACTGTACCATTCCAGATATATATGTATGTAAGATGCTTAATTCTAAATAGTACCTTTAGTAAAAAAATTGAGTACAAAAAAGAAAAAAAGATGAACCTGGTGTGAAGGGAAATCTTGGAGGCATGAACGGTCGAAGCTTCCCCTTTTGGATCTTCCAATCGACCGGATTTATGCTTGCAGCCTCCACTTTGATCAGCATCTCATCTTTCTTTGGTGAAGGAACTGGCACCTCAACATGCTGCATATTTCAAGCATATTTCATATTATGTTTCTGGAAAGCAAAATTGATGGGCTAAAGTTTAATTTTGCTCATCAAGGCAGCAAACATGTCAAAATTAAGGGCCTTTTACTTGTTTATGTCCCTTAAGTGAGATTTATGGTACTGTAACAACCATATTAAGATTGTTGGTTCAAGCTCTAATCAAGTGGAAATTATAATGGGGCAATTAGGCTTTTGATTATTGAAATTTCAAGGTAAAAAAAGAAAGAAAGCAGAAAAATTTATAAGTACCAACCTAAGAGATAGTTGGGAATTTTATTTTAATTCATTTATTTCAAAGTACTAAAAAAAAAGAAAAAAAGGAGAAAGATCATGCCACCACCACTGGATGGCTGGAAATATTTCCCCAAAAAAAACCAATGCAGTTTGATGAATCAGTGAATCCCCATTCTATTGGTAATATAACAAGGGAAACCAAGAATTGAACTTGATTAAAATAAACTAATTAAGGGCACTAATTAATGTAATAATGAAAGGATTGATTACCTTGAGCCCATCTGCTCCACCTCCATACTTGTCATACTGCACTGCTCTCATGGTCTTGGCAGCCATGGCATGCAACACAGGTTTTCAGAGGGTGAAAGAGAAGAAATAAAGAAGAAGAAAGTGATGCACTGACACAGTGACACTCATCAGTTGTGTGGTTACTGGTTACAAGGCATGTTACGTGTTACATGGCAGTTGGCGTTTCTTTCTTAGACAATGATACCATGCCACAACATTGCCCCCACAACCCTATGATAAGGTGGCATATAGATGGAAAGGGTTATTTTTGTAAAATTTTGTAAGGCGGAAATATATTTTTGTAAGATTGTGAGGGTCATTTTTATAAAAATTTTTCATGATAGGGTAGTTTTGTAAATTCCTTAGAAATAAAGAATATTTCTATAAAACTTTTTGGAAAGAGGGATATTTTTGTAAAATTTTTTCAAGTGCATTGGAGTGTTTTAGGGGCATTGTTTGTGGCAAGTTATATTTATCCTTCTTTCTTTGTCCTCATCAAAATTTAAAAGAGAAACATCTTGCATCTATTGAAAATGCATCCATACCGTACATTCATAGATACACTAACAAATATATTCGATTTTATAACAGATAAATCTGATTTTGTAACATGTGGACACTATAGATAGATATTCTATGGACGCTAGGTATTATTCAATTTAAAACTGGCCTCAGAAAATAAAATTTGTAAGTTTGTTGTGTTGTTGTTATGGTGGATGCTAAGTTAACGTGTCGTGTTTAGCAATGGAGGTCCCTACTACGGATTGATATGCTATCCGTGTCATTTTCCAACCACACTTGTTTGTATATATATATATATATATATTTTAGCAATTTTTATTTTTTGAGAATACTCCTTAACAAGTACATAAAATAATCTAAAAATAAAAAAATCCCCTATTATATTTTCATATAATGAATTTATTGGGAATTGTAAATCAAAGTTTCTGGTGTAGCAAAAAAAAAAAAAAAATTGAGTCGTTTACCGTTCGTAGTAAAATGAAAATATTTTCATATTATGGACTCTTTATATGAGTATTGAGTCAACTAGAAGACATATTGAAATTCCTATAAAGAGTTTATGTACAATGATTTTTCAATTTCATGTGTTCATTATCTTGAAAGTGATTGATTGGGGAATTCACATCTCCTGCATTACTGTACGAGTTGAGTTGCCCGAAATTAGTATTATAGGGGCCCCGTGAATTTCAAACGGGCAGCCGTTTTAATCAAACTCTGACCGTAATAACTAAATCAGCGGTTCTGATTGAATGGGCAGTTACTGCAGGGATTGCAGTACCGTAGAGGATATTCACCATTGATTGGGACGGCTACGTCATTGTTACGATAAATAGTTCATAAAAAGTTGGACACAACGAAAGTAGTAATAATACCATTGTAGTATTGTTATATTTTTATCATTTGGTAAGTTGCTAAGTTTTTCTTGGTTTTCCATTGCGTCTCAAGTTCGACAACTAAAGAATACCAATTGTAAAGGTTACATAAAATTAATTATGATATGAGCAATTTTATCAACTCCATTCCCATTTCTTGCAGGTTGCAAAAAGACAAACCAATACAGAATTACAGGTTAATGTTGATTAAATCCTCAAGATTTCATGTACCGCTGACAGGTCAAAATATAGGACGAAGTGATATAAATCTACTTTAATCTAAAAGTACTAATATTGATGATATAAATTAATGTTGCCCGATGTACAACAACGTCTGGGTGGTGTAGTTGGTTATCACGTTCGCCTCACACGCGAAAGGTCCCCGGTTCGAACCCGGGCCTAGACAATTTTTTTTTTTTAATTTTGCGATGTTACTGTTTGGGAATATTATTACGCTCTCTCTCTTTTTGGGCTTCTCGGTCAAGCCCAAGCCTTAAATTGCATAATTACTAGTCTTACCATGCCTATTATTGGATTGATCTTAATTAATCAATAAGAATATAATTTGTCAAGTATTGTATTGAAGTTCCTACCAACGTTCAAAAAAAAAAAAAAAATGTATTAAGTTGGAACTTGGAAGTAAGCTCATACTTAAATCTTAATCTCAAGAAAAATGTCATACAGATATCAAAAATGATATCAGAATCAATACCACTGTATTCAAGAACCAGCTTTTGGTCTAGTGGCTAAGGGCAACGCTCTCTGTGTGGGAGATCGCGGGTTCCAAATCCGGATGGGAGTCTTTTATAGACATTTAAATTTGAGTGGCTTGACCCTCATCTTTTATCTCAAAAAAAATACCACTGTATTCATATTAAATAGCTACGTTTCAAATTAACAGTTTGACTATAGAATTTACTTTGTATAATGTACTCAAATATCTTATACAAATATTTTTTTTTTTGAGATAAAGATGAGGGTCAAGTCACTCAAATTTAGATGTCTATAAAAGACTCCTCATTTGAGTTTCGAACCCGTGACCTCCCACACGAAGAGTGTTGCTCTTAGCCACTAGACCGAAGATATTCTTCTTTACTTCTTATACAAATAAGTTAAATACTTTAACAAAATTTTAATATTGACACATTTAATATGAATTAATACAGTCCGTATCAAAATCTTGCCATACCTATAAAGCCAATTAAGAGAAATATACTTGTCCAGTTGTCCTCATTTTAACTTTTAAGGAGAGTCAAAATGTAGAGTGAATTATACGTTGAATGAACCCCACGATGGCACGATCCGTTTTATTTTCCCTTTTTAATTTTTTTTTTGGCTGGGAGATAATTTAGCTGCCAGATGCAGAATTAAGTGTAGATGTCACGTATGTATAACAACGAGTTAGACTATTATACCAACGTTAGCATTTTCCATCGAAACGTTAACGCCTCAAATTTTATATTATTGTGTCCGAAATCACGATTTATTGTGCTCGATAAATTTTTTATATGAAAATAGTGGAATACAAAAATTTTTATTTTTAGAGTTTTCTAAGTATTTGTTTTGAATTTTAGAACAGAGCTCATAAATATTAATAAAATATTGATGTTTGTACATACTATTTTAAAAAATGCAAAACAAATACTTAAAAACTCTAACAATAGAAAAATTTTTGTATTCCCCAATATTTTCATATAAAGAATTTATTGAGCACCATAAATTGTGATTTCGGATATGATAACATCAAATTTGAGGCACTAACATTTCAGTCTGAAATGCTAACGTTAGTATAATAGTCTAGCTCGTATAACAAGCTCTATGATTTCATTTATGAAAATATCCAATTCGATATATTATTATTATTAGTACGTTATTATCTTTTAACTCAGCTGCAGGAGAATCTTGCATAAAAGCGAAGACAAACAGAAAAACAAATAGAAAGTAAAGGTGAAATTAAAAGGAAAAGGACCTGGCCTCTTTGCTCTTTCGCTCTCCTAATTCCTTCCATGCTACCAAACGTATTACTTTAGGCAAGGGCCATCAAGTTCCATCTCCCCCTTTGCTTTGCCCCTTTTCACTGATTCGATCCGTTGAAATTAAATTTGTTACATCTTTATGTTTTGCTTATTTTTATTTATTTCTACCAGTAAAAGGCTGAAATTGTTATTTCTTATAAACGTATATCAACAGTGGTGATTAATCTAAGTAAACGATCAACGGTTGAAGTTTATTCCTTGAGAAATTGTTATGTCAAAAATTTCAATATGCTTTTATTAGTAGTAAGGATAATGGTTAGGAGGAAAAATAATTACTAAATAATGCCCACATGTAATATATATTATGTAAGTACTGATATTTTTTTTTTGGGGTTAATATCATCACTACAACAGCAATAGCATCATCCAAAATGACAACAGAAAAGTAAAATAAAAAGCAATATGCCAATATCATTTCTTGTATTTATTGGCAAGTTGGTTCAATATAAACCAAAAAAGGATGAGATGTGGTTTTACTGTTTCACTGAGAAAGAAAGAGCAACTTCAAAGTCCAAGCTGAAGCTTCCTGGTTAAAACTTAAAAGACCGTGCAAGAAAGGATCAGGAAATTACTTGCTTGGTTGATACTCGGAAAGTTTGGAAATCGAACCAAAAAAAGAAAAGAGAAACATCTTGCATCCATTGATAATGCATCCATACATTCATAAACACACTTAAAATGTAACAAATACATTCGATTTTGTAACAAAGAGATCTGATTTTGTAACTTATAGATGCTATAAACAGATATTTTATAGACGCTAGGTATTGCTCAGAAAAAGAAAAAAAGAAAGGATAGCAAAAAGAGACAAACATAGCCCATAAAGGACATGTGCCTTTATCTCAAGTTAGACTTTAGATAGCCACTTTCTTGCTTTGATAAAATAAAATGTTAGCCGCATCCAATGACAAAAAGTAATAACTATGGAATGATCTTATCAAACTTGCAAAAAAAAAAAAAAAAGGATTTTTATCCGCTGCTATAGTTTTGATGGCACCACATGCGATAGTATCTATGACAGTGAGACCTACAAAAAATAGTCTCCTACAATCTATAAAATCTCAGCTGTCGAGATTGATTAATATGAATCATCGAGATTAAAAATATGGCACGTGGTGCCATCACAACTGTGGCAGCAGATTCTCACCCAAAAAAATATGACTTGCGAGCATCAGTGTCACCTACTGTGCACACATGATCCGTATGGTATGGTTGATGTTAAGATTCGTGTCAACTTCAATTTCCAATAACGCGAGGACGTTTTTTTTTTTTTTATTTTTATTTAGGCTAGAATTGTCTTGTAAAACTTCACCCCAGATATAGAAATGCAGAGTAGAACTATTGTGCAAACGTTAGCACTTCGGTGTAAAATGTAACGGCTCAAATTATATTTTGTTATGTCCGAAAATTTGATTTATAGTTCTCATTAAATTCATTATATAAAAATATTTGGGCATACAAAAATTTTTCATTTTTAGAGCTTTTTAAGTTATTGTTTTGGATTTTTCAAAATGACTCTAAAATATTAATAAAATAATGCTTGTTTGTACATGAATTTAAAAAAAAATTCCAAAATAAATATTTAAAAAACTTCAAAAATGGAAAATTTTTGTATCTCTAAGTATTTTAATATGATGAATTTAATTGGAACCATAAATCAAAATTTTGAATATGACAAAGTATAATTTGAGCCGCTAACGTTTGCACAAAGCGCAATAGTTCTACTCTAGAAATGCATATTTGTAAATGTATAATTTATAATTCTATCAAAGCAAATCAAATATAAAATAAAATACTAGTTAAATTAAAATGATTCACATAAAATAAAGCAATGCATTGGAAGTCGATCGGCAATAAAATACACCTACGGGTTTCTCTCAAAAAGAAAAAAAAAAGTAATATCCTTAGTATATATAAAAGCATATTGGAAAAAATGACATGAAAGAGTTATCTTTCCCAAATAAAAAATTTGAGCCGTTGATCATTTTTTTAGATAGATCAAAACTGTTGATTTATGTTAATGTCCGTTGACTTAAAAAGTTTATTATAAGAAATAATAATTTCAGTCCAAAGCTACGCGTGGGCTCTTTAATGGTAATTACAAAATGAATGATATGCATGCCTGTTTATTTTAAGAAAATTTATAACTATACTATGATATCAGATAAATGACAAACGCATCACAAGAACAGCTCCCCAGAATTTTTCTTAAATTAATTACCCGGTCAAAATTAACAATTACCCATTTTCTCCCCTGCTTCCAAATGCAAGAAAAAAAAAAAAAATTAAATTAACAAACATTTCATTTTCCTCCCTACCTGCCTTCTTGTTATTATCCTTTTTTCTTCAAATAATCAAACGTATCTTACCAAGTAAACAGTCTACGCATGTGTATCAGCACAAACAGAAAACCCAGTTCCCATAACTCCATTGACTTCTTTCGGCCAGAGACTGACAACAGATGCCATCCTGACCGTTCATTGTTGGAGGTTTGTAATTAAGTCAGAAACTGACTGATTAATATAAAGTGAAACTGTTAGTCTGTTACCAGTGGAAAATATCCGATATTGCACTGCACATGGCATCATTTTATTTCTTTTTGCAAATTCAAATTAAAGTTAATTACTATGGAAAATTAAATTAAAGTATTTAATAAGTAATGTATCTGATCATGTAATGCAATGTGGTAGAGATATAATAATTAATTACCATATCATAGTAACCTAGAGATGCCTGCCATGACATCTAACCTAACAATAGTAAATCTAGAGATATCATATCATCCTCAATTACAAATAGAGTAATAGCTAGCGTCCACCATTTTTACTTATACGCCGGTCCACCGTATTTTTAATGAACAAATATCATCTTTCAAGTGAACATTTATATATTTCCGATTGATAGATATCATTTTCCAGTGAACATTTATGCGACTGTGGTAAACACATGCATGGGTGCATTGTCAGAACTTTGAGAGGGGTAAATAGGTAACCTATTTTATAAGGGGGGACTCTACGGGTGTGTTTAGCAACAAAAAATTGGAATGGAATAGCAAAATAATAGCTATTCCATATGCCAAACAGAAAATAGCTAATCCGAATAGCCTAAAAAATTGCTAATCCGGTATTCTACCTATTTGGTTGAATAGCGGAAGAGCTATTCGAATAGCTCTTAAAATAGTTCTAAACAATATTTATCACAATACTATTCTAATTGTCATTTGCCAAATAATATTTTCACTATCCGAATAGTTCTAAACATCACTATTCTTTTTACTCTTCCAACAACCACTAATCCATTTTTACTAATCGGATAACACTATTTTAGTGCTATTCCTTGATTTGCCAAACAAACCCGTAACGGTTCTCTAATGCAAATGAGCTGAGCTTCTTTAATTATATAATATATACCAGTTTGTGCTTTTCTTGCAGAAAGCCAGAAAGCCTCTGCCTTTGATCTTTGGTTGGTACCGTTGGTTGGTCCCGCTATAAAGACAGACAGACCCTGAGACCCATTGACCCATTGACCCATTAAAATCCTTGAGATTGAGGAGTTCCTTCAATGATCTCCAAAATCTGAGAGAAGCGAAGAACAGAAGAAGCTCTCCTTTCTTTCCCGGCTGAAGAACAAGTCAAGAGGAAAAAGGAAAAACAAAACAATACAGAATGCTTCTCCATCTTCTTCTTCTGCCCCTGCTTCTATGCTGCTCCTTCTCCTATCCAGGTATTTAAGAAATTAATTAAGCAATACAATATATGCTCCCTCAACCTCAATATCGCATCTATTTGGGTCTTTTGTTTATTGGTTTTGTTTATTTATTTGTGTACATATCTTTGAAGAAGTGCATTAATTCTTGCTGGTACCAACTTCTGAGGCTCAATGACAATGTGCTTGAGCAGAAATCATTCATGGCTTGCATTGTTTTCCCCAAAGTTCCTTTCTTTGTTTCTTTTTTTTTAAAATTTTTTTTTGCTTTTATTATCATTGTTGGTCCTGAGAATTCATGGGCGAGGGAGGGAGGTTAGTTCCAGACCAACCATTGCAAATCTCAGCTGAATAAATTACTAAATTTGAATAAGTGGCCGCCCAGAAAGTAGGGATGGATATTCAATTTAAAAACGAGAAAAAAAATCTGAAACAATCAAATAATATAGTATATAATTTGAACTCTATCTGGGTTGCATATTTCCTCATATTTAAATCCCTCTGTAATCTGTATAGAGTATAGTGCCGTTGAATTAAATTAATTTGTGCCCCACTCTCCTCTCAAGAAGCCTCCCTAAATTAGTATGGTACCATTGGTTAAAGTATTCAACCAACATTTAATGCTCCTCTCTACCATTCAACCAAGAAGGCAAAAAAACCATCTTCTTACCGTTTGATGATGTTTCTATGCGCATACAAGGGAGTTGATAACTCCAACCTTTAAAAAATTTCGTAACCGCACTCCAATACATTTTTAGTTAAAAATTCTTTTTCAAATACAGCAAATCACTTTTACCAGTTACAATTCACATCTTCAATCGAATAAAACACTTATATATATACAATAGAAATATCAAGAATAAAAAAAAAATTTCACTCAAAATTTATGAGAGTATGAGAAAGAAAGAAAAAATATTACCAATTTAGTTTGGAAATGGATAAGGGGCAAAGATAATCTTTCAAAGTAAAAATATTGTTTTGGAGGACAAATGCACCAAAAAAAAAAAAAATCTAACCATTCTTTCTTACTCTATTTTTTACAGCATATGGATATAGGCATGGAATCGGGGTGAACTACGGGACGCTTGGCAACAACCTGCCCTCGCCGGCGGAGTCTGTGCGGCTTATCCGCTCCCTGAACGCCGGGCTGGTGAAGATATACGATGCCAATGCCACCATACTCACTGCATTGGCTAGAACCGGGCTGCGCGTGTCGATCATGGTGCCTAACCAGATCATACCGGACATTGCTGACAACCAGTCGGCTGCTGATGCCTGGATCTGCCAGAATGTGTTGCCTTTTCGGGCAGCCACGAGGATCCGGTACTTGCTTGTCGGGAACGAGATACTGTCAGACTACTCCATCAAGGATTCTACATGGCAGGTACATTTAGTCAAAATAATCGGGTTCGAATATGACAGTTAAATAAGATGCAAGAAACCCACAAAATAGTTGTACTTTTTTACAGGAGTTTCAATGAAGTAATTGTCCAGTGATTATTTTAATTAGTTGGCTTTACATGTTTGTTAAACTTGTTGGGTTGATTTTGGTATGAATTTTGAGCTTAATCATTCTGAATTTTGTTTAAGTCTGAATTTGAGTGTAAGGAAATGTACATAATTAATTACATGTAGTTTTTGACATTGCACAGAAATTGGTGCCAGCAATGGAGAATCTGCACCGCGCCATAAAATCCTGGTCAATCCACAACATCAAGCTCGGGACCACTCTCGCAATGGATGCACTGTCGGGTTCCTTCCCGCCATCTAACGGGACATTCCGGCCAGATATCGCTGAGCCTGTGCTACGGCCCCTTCTGACCTTCCTTCGCAAGACACGGTCCTTTTACTTTGTTGATGCTTACCCCTACTTTCCCTGGTCAGAAAATAGTAACACCATTTCCCTGGATTATGCATTGTTTCGGGGGGGCCCCGGTTCTTACTACACAGACCCGGTAACCAAGCTGGTGTACACCAACCTGTTTGATCAGATGTTGGATGCCGTATACGCTGCCATGGGGAAATTGGGTTTCCCTGATGTTAAACTGGCAGTGGCCGAAACCGGGTGGCCAAATGGGGGCGATTTGGACCAAATTGGTGCCAATGTGTATAATGCTGCCGTGTACAATAGAAACTTGGCAGCGCGGATGGTTAAAAGGCCTGGCACGCCGGCCAGACCGGGAGTTGACATGCCAGTGTTTGTTTTTTCATTGTACAATGAGAATCAGAAACCGGGTCCTGGAACTGAGAGGCACTGGGGAATGTATTACCCAAATAAGAAACTGGTTTACCAGGTGGATCTTTCTGGCAAAAGGCCACTGGCGTCATACCCGCCATTACCACCGCCGGATAATAACACTCCATACAAGGGACCGATATGGTGCGTTTTCGCGGGGGGTAAGAATGTAAACGAGACCGAGTTGAGTGGCGCATTGCAGTATGCCTGTTCACAAGGGAACGGCACGTGCAATGCAATACAGTCTGGCGGGAAATGTTATCAACCCAATGTCTTACAAGTACATGCCAGTTGGGCATTCAATTTATACTGGCAGCAGTTCAGGAATTCCGGTGCGACATGTTACTTCAACGGGCTTGCTGCAGAGACAGCCAAGGATCCAAGTAAGTAAATTGTTCCCTTCCTCCCTCTTAGTTTTTACTGTTTCTGTCTGCAGAGAACTGTTGAATTTATGCCTTTTGATAAATTTAAGATTTAATACTGATTTTTAATAATGAGAAAGATTAAATATGCAAGTGGTAATGTGAAAGATTGGAAATTTGAACACACATTGATCTGGAAAGTGGCCAATGCAAACAACTAAACATTCAAAACTTCAATGATGTAATGGAAATCTGAACAAGAAACAGTCTAGTTGACTGACATGCACAATGAGTCAATGACCTTATCCTCCTCCTCCCCCCCCCAATAACAAATTGTACACTATATATGCCAATTGCCAAGCTATGAAAGCAACATTCTACCTTCTGTATAGTAGCTGCAATAAAAATCTCTTTGGAAGATTTTTGATCTTATGTGATCTTTACATTATATCAAAACATGCAATCTTTACATTATAAATGTTTACTGAAAAATGATATTTGTTCATTGAAAATACGGTGAACCGGTAAATAAGTAAAAAGGGTGGACGCTAGCTCTTACTCACTGGCCACTTGTCAGTACGGTGTTCTACCATGCGGCGGCTACAGAAAACCCGAATTTAGCTTTCTTTTTCGCCTAGATTTTTACATACCTAATGATTGTTTGTTTTTGTAAAATCTGGTTTAAGTGTAGTCAATGTTTCTTTGTTTTTTTCATTAGTCATCCTCCTATAAAATGATAGAGTCGCTTTCTATTGAAGAGAATTAGCTTTTGTCTTCCATCCCAAGTCCTAGCTAGCTATTCAGATTTCAGAAAACAAAAGAAAAGTTCTCTCAAAAATCAAGTCTTTGAAAATTAAAAACTGAAATTATATTGCAAATACTGATAAGTTTTGTTTTGGTGGGTGAGACTACTTTGAAGTTTGAATGAGCTTGGGTCATTTTACAAGTGATTGTAAAAACTGATTGATAGTGTATACTTAAACTGCACGATACAAAATGCTGCATAATAATATCAACTGATCAGGTGAAAAACTTGAAAAATATCAATTTTAACTCAAGAAAATGCAGAGTTATCCCGTATTAATTTGGCATGTTTTATATTTACATATGTATAACTTGGTGGGTAGTTTTTATTCATGTTCGAATTTTGATCTTTGTTTTTTGCTGTTTACTGTTATTTTCATTAACTACCTCCAATTAACAAAACTACATTCTTTTTGTAGGTTATGGATCTTGCAGATATCCAAGTTCTTTGAATAAATTATAAGCAGACCCCATAATTTATTTTCCGTTTCTTACCTACAGTTGGCAATCAGTTGCATTAGAACTTTTTTTTTTCTTTTTTCCGGTGCATTTTAACTGTTGAAAGACAGAGTAATTCTTGTTTTATATTCTTGTACTGTAGTCTTCAATTATTTTGGTCTCTTTATAGATTTTGTCCCTTTCTTTTTAAAGATTTTTTCAAGAGATGAGATGATAATTAGAAAGCGGTGAAAAATCACTTGAGAGGGATCTGTGTTTGTATTTTTTTTTTTAAAAAAAATCTTTGAATTGTGTATCTGCATTTCTGCATATTCTTTTTATATTTTAAATTATCATGCAGTCAAGCAATCAAGCTCCAAGTATATATGTGTGTTTATACAATTCTGCTTATGCTAGGAATATTACATACTGTTTCAAATTTTCCAATTTCTCGTGCCCTTAACAATGTGCATTTTTTGGCAGCTTTATGGGGAAAAAAATGTTGCAGCAGCATATATTTATTTATTCATATATAACGGTCGGAATGCGCAAATGAACAATGGTTAATAAATAATGCATTCTAGCTAAGAATTTCAAAGACAGGATCTGTAGGAAATAAAATATATAAATACTGACAGCTTTCATAATACATTCTGGCACGATCGCAATGGTATACTAATACCATCCATGTAACATGAAAACTAATGCTGACAGCATGGTTAATATTCAGATTAACTCATTTAGATTTAGATTCGAATTATTCGTATAGTATATATATATACAGTAAGTACATTGTTTATAATGTAAGTAGCATATTAATTAATACCATCAATTTGAATGCTATCTCAATTAATTTGAATATTAACACAGTCCGTATATTATTACGTTATACTATGCTCCTTGTCACATTCTAACTGATAATAATGCTATTAAACATAAATAAATTAATCATTAATTGTAAAAATCAGAAGCGTAACAATTTTATTCAGATCTGACCTTTTCGTAGGTGTTCATTTTTCAATGTGCCCCCATATAAATCATAAATTCATACTTAAGTCCATCCATAATCCATATTCCATACAGTCTCTGCACTGCAAGCAGATAATAATATGATGCAAACGAGCGACCAATAGCGAGTCGAGCCCGAGCCCCGAACTACGAGTTTTTTTGCCACTCCTAATAATATCTATACTCTTTATTAGGGATAGATTTCCAAGTACCTCATCTACTTTGATTCAATGGCTAATATTTTTTTCTCTCCTCATTAAATAAGATGAATGTGATATATCTAAACCAAACTTTAATCCTTAAAATAATCCAACATTTATATATATTATTATTTTAAAAATATTGCATTATTATTATTATTTAATTACATTAAAAATTTAAAAATTGTGTTCAAAATTTTATTTAATATAAATATTTAAAATTTTATAAAATGCACCGTTATTTATTTGATACCACTTGTCGGGAGCAAAGCCCGAGTTACAGCTCTAGTTTCGATAGATCTGTGACTGTAATCTGTAATTAGAAAAAGTTTCGAGGTTACGATACTAAAATTCAAGTTCTGCAATTCCCTCGTGCTCTGTCGAGTTCGTTCGTCTAGAACCTCAGTTAGGGTTAGGGTTTTGAGCTGAACATTCTTGCAATCAATCAGCCGATTGATCGATCAATGGCGGAGGCGAGAGAGCAAGCAGCGGCGTACGGCGTGCTCCTCTACTACAAGTACACCAAGATCCCCGACGTCCAGGCCGCCGTCGACTTCTTCGACTCCAGCTGCCGCTCTCTCGCCCTCGTCGGCCGCGTCCGCGTCGCTCCCGACGGCGTCAACGTCACCGTACTCTCTTTCATCCCAATCACATTCCATACCTCCCTTTGTTTCTTCCCCTTTCCATGCTGCCTTCACTGTGTAGATATATAAGCATTCAATTGATCCAGAAGAATTACAAATGTAGTTGAAAAGTACATGGATTTGGATATTGTGATTATTGGAAAAGAGATTGATGGATGTTTGTATGTGAATGGTTGGTTAGGTTGGGGGCAAGATGGGATCATTGGAGAAACACATTGAGGAGATGAAATTGAACCCGCTGTTTGAAGGTACCGACTTCAAGCTTGCGAGTTGTGACCAGCCGACAAACGATAAGGTCATAAGAGAGTGCGGGTTTGATTCTCTGTCCATCAGAGTCGTGAAGGTAATCGTTCTTTACTGCTTCTTGATACCTGTTGCATTTTAAATTAGTGTGGGTGGTTTACATCAATCTGGAGCTTTTTGGGTGTTTCGTACCTATATTTTGCACTATAATTAATTTGATTGTCTGCACTGTTAGTAGGGGATGATGAAGCATATATGAATGAAATTTAAAAACAAAAGTGGTCTCATAGAAATGAATTGATGGCTTCTTTATATAGGATAAGGGTAATCATATATATCATTCTTTTGTTTTTTGTTAATTATCATTAATTGAGAAACTGCCAGGGCATTTTGCCATTCATTTGGTTTTACTACACAGTTACCTCTTCTCTCTCCTTTTTATGAATTCTTACGCTAGAACTGAAAGACGTTGTGTCCTGTATGTCAGGAACTGGTGACATTTAGGTCAAATCCTCTGGCAAGTTCTCCAGATGTTTTTAATGCTGGACGGCATTTGTCAGCAACTGAGTTCCACTCTGTGCTTCATGATGTCAGTAAGTTGTACTGTAATTTTGTTTTACTGAAATCTGGGTTGTACTGTATGGTGGCATTTTTGTTTCCTTTTCCCTATCATATTTAATTAGTGCATTTGGTTTTTAGGGCCTTAATTGTAGGGTACTTAGGTTTAAGAATTTTAGTGGAGAGGTTATAGAGAAAATGAAAGAAAGGGAGGATGAGTCACATGTAGAGAGAGGCACAGTGATATCAAGAAATTGAATACAAGCATTGATCATTGATGATACTTGGGTGCTAAACAGGTTGAATTGTACTTGTGAACAAACTATTTTAATTAAATAGAAGTTTGAAATGAATGATTCGAACTTCCAGTGACCACTGACCAGTCAAACAAAAAGTGGTAAACAAATAAGGAAGCAACCTTTTAGACTAGCTTTGCTAACTTCAACCCTTGATCATTTGACTTTAGTTTGTGTTTGGCAACGCACGGATATCACATCAATTTAATTTCTCAACCAAAATAGATCTAGCCAAAACATTTAGAGATTGGATTTTAAATCTATCTTATTCACATGCCAGGTCTGTCTTACCCTAGATTATACCTTAGCCGTGCATGTAATTTTAAAGTTTCATATTGCATTTCATATTTTTTCTATGTCAGTGAATGGAGGTGGAAATGGAAAGGAGATAGTTTTATTAGATGCAAGAAATGTGTATGAGACAAGGATAGGGAAGTTTGAGGTTCCAAATATTGAAACACTTGACCCGGAGACACGTCAGTACAGTGATCTCCCTTCTTGGATTGACAATCATTCAGATCAGCTCCAAGGAAAATCTATTCTCATGTATATTTTTTGCTCCCTCCTCAAATCAGCATAATTCTAGCTTGGACAGCAGTTTTTAGACAAATATAGCAGGCTGAACCAATGGGTCAAGTTGAGAATTACCTAATCAATTTATGATTAGGTCAAGTTGGGTTCTTTGGGTTTAAGCAATAAAACCAAAATTGTTTGTCCAAAGATTGGAATGATTATACAATCCAAAATCATTAGATTTAAGTGCCTTGCGTTTCTTGATCTGCCAGTGGCTTGAGTCAATAAACATGGTACCTGTACTCTTTTGTTCTGAATAACGAAATTGGTGGAGTATGGTTACCTGGAGTGTGGTAAATAAAGTACTTGCTTCCATTATGTACTGCTGCATGGATATTTGCCTGTTTCTGGACACTTAAACTGAAGAGAAAAATAAAATAAGCAGCATGTCAGCATGTGCATGTGCGATTTCAGGTATTGCACCGGTGGTATAAGGTGTGAAATGGCATCTGCGTATATCCGCACCAAGGGCAGTGGTTTTGAAAATGTGTTTCAGGTAGTTCATTCAATTCCTTTTCAAGATTTACCATTATTTTGACATCCTTATGTTGGTTCTTGTTTCATTGGTATTTTTCTTTGTTATCTCTCTTTTTGGCCATGACAGTTATATGGTGGTATTCAAAGATATCTGGAGCAATTTCCTGATGGAGGCTTCTTCAAAGGAAAGAATTTTGTTTATGATCATAGGTCGCCTTTGTTCTTTTCCCCTTAATTTTTAATAGTCATTTTTTAGTCAGATGTGTTATTAAGTTCTGTTCTCTTTTTAGAAGTGTTCAATAAGCTTGCCTTCATGATTAAGCCTTAACTGTACCACTTTTAGAATTAAGCCATTTATACCAAGAAGAAAATGTTCATAATATTGTGCTTTAATTGAATTGTGCATGTCAGAGGCAATCGAGGCCAAATTGGATTAGATTAATGCTTTAATTTAACATTTTAAATAATATGGCTTTGTTCTGAACAGATATGGTGATTGACTGTGTCTTAGTTGAGGTTTGTTTTGTGAGATTTCTAACTAAATGCATGGAACTTCAACTAAATTTGCGATGCAGGATTTCTGTTGGTAGCTCAGATGATAAGGTTGTTGGGTCCTGTTTGCTATGTGGTTCTTCTTTTGATGACTATTCGTCTCGCAATAGGTGCAGTTTCTGCCGCATGTTAGTTTTAGTTTGCTACGAATGTGAGGTAAGTTTCATAACTTCTGATTCCTTTTCTTTTTGCCTAGATACGCCTAGAAACAGCATCACATTTTGCACTATATTTGTGTAAATTTGGCTTTTTTCAAGCTTATCAGAAATTGAATAATCTTGCATCTCATTGGGAGTGAGTACGTTATTTGAGCATAACTTAGGCTGGTATAAAGTGTATTGATGTGTTTCTTTTTTTAACTGTAATACAAAATATCAGTGCTTGTGGACTTGGTGGGATTTAAAATTTTCTGTGGTAGCCTGAGAGATTCAATAATGGTTCTGTTCTCTATATGTTTTTTTTTTTATTAAATTATTTGGTTACGATTCTTTCATGCTTGTCTGCAGAGTCGAGGTGCCAAAGAATACAAATGTGAGTTATGTCAGAAAAATGAAAAGGGTTCAAACTCAGAAGAGGTACCATTAGAAGTAACACCTGATTCATTAGAAGCACCATCGACTGATCAAATCAAGCCTTGTACTGATGAGGTTTCTTTGACAAATGGTAAGGTCTGTATCAGAACTGTGCTGTTAGTAATCATATTTATTTTTACTTTTACCTGTCACCAACGAAAGGTTGCCGGTTTATCTCAGTATATTTTCTGGCTAAGTACCATCACGGTCTCAGTGCAATTACCTTTTGAACTCGATTATCCTATACTGTTTCATTCAGTCCTGTTACATCTAAGTTTTTTCAGTTGTGGATTTAACCTACAAGTGTTTGTGACCCAATATAGTTGTTTTATTGTATGATTGCCATTTTAATGCAAAGAAAAAGAAATAAAACCTATATTGAATGCACAATGGGGGTGGTACTGAGGCTTAATTGTGTTGGTTGTGTATTTACTTGGTAAAGTTGCCAAAAAATTTTGCACAAGGCACATTGTCAACTGCTTTAATATCATGTAGTTTCATCTATAGTGGTTGCGAGTTGAATGAATCGTTCAGCAGCATTAATCAACTCAATGGTCCTTTATTTTGCAGAAATCGATCTTCCCTATAGAAAGTTAAGAATTTTGTGCTTGCATGGATTTCGACAAAATGGGTCAGGATTCAAAGGAAGATCAGCTTCTCTAGCCAAGAAACTAAAGAACCTTGCTGAACTTATTTTTGTAGATGCTCCACATGAACTCGCATTTATTTATGTACCAAATAAAAACTCAGACATTGATTCAAATACATGTGGTGCACCGAATCAACTTTCTAAAAAGAAATTTGCATGGCTGATCCCTCCCAGATCCAACAATATATGTGGACTGAATAACTGGTTTGCTACTGATGTACCTTTTGATCCTTTACAATACATGGATCAAACCGAGGGTTTCAATGAGTCATGCTCTCATCTTGATGAAATGGTCACGCAATTTGGCCCATTCGATGGGATCTTAGGATTTTCCCAAGGAGCGGCAATGACTGCTCTTTATTGCAAGCATAAACAAAATTGTAATGGTTTATCAGGTTTTCAATTTGCAATGCTCTTTTCTGGGTACCAGGCCCCATTACCGGGTTTTGATGAGGATCCCATAAGACTGCCTTCACTTCATTGTTTTGGCAATGGGAATGGACACAAAGATAGGCAGATTGATCGGTCACTGAGTATTGCACTCCGATCTATGTTTGATCCAGGTTCTTGTGTGACAATAGAGCATAGTATGGGGCACATTATCCCAACGAGGCCTCCATACATTGATCAAATCAAGGATTTTCTTTCACAATTTACTAGAAATCATCTTGTTTGATTATAGCATGATATCAGTTGTAAGATGGTACCCTTGATTGGATAAAATTTTGAAGTTAGAGCTTTTGTTCATGCATATTTGTGTTTCACTGTTCTATTGATTTTGAAGGCTATCAGTTTTGTTTAGTTACACTCGATTGTCAGGAAATGAGTCTATTTAAATGGAGCTTTCGATTTTTAGATTATGGATACATATATCGTCCCAATTTACACTATTCGTTGTAGTCTGCTACTCTGGGTTGCTAAAGGCGTTTGCCTTACTTTGTATGGGTGGGAAGTGGCTACAGAGGTTCTGTTAACTCTGTTGCAATCATACTTTCTGTAAATATTTAAATTTCTTTTCATTTTTATGTTTTTTTTGAATTAATTGGTAGACGTGGAGCAGGTGCAACTTGCAAGTCTCTCTGAAGCAAGAAAGGAGCTGCAAGAAAACGTTGTAAGATAAAAATCTTTGTAATTTCTCTTTATTATTATTATTATTTTTTAATTTTGCATATGTGATGCTTTGGAAAGATGAAAATTAAGTGGTTCTAAATATGCTATCCCCATCTGATTCTTATTGGAGCCTTTGCTCTGTAAGAACATGAATAGATACTTATTTTTATATCTTTATTGTTGATCTATATATTTTTGTTTACAGGCTCCAACATTTTGTGTACCAAAAATAGCAAAAATGCAGCTTGTCTGCAGTCATCAGGAAGTGTATGAACCATGTGATGACTCGTTTCTCCTAGTTGATGCTCTCTTGGCTGACCGATCAAATCTTGTAATCCAAAACCCTATGTTTTGTCTAGAGATTGGATGTGGATCGGGCTATGCGATAACATCGTTAGCCTTGATTCTCAGTCAATATTGCCCTTGGACACAATTTTTTGCAACTGACATCAACTTGTGTGCAGCTCAGACTGCAGTCCAGACCTCATCCAACCATGGCGTAATCTGTGAAGTGGTGGCAACTGATATTGCCTCGTGTCTTCAAAACCGTCTTCTAAAAAGCATTGATGTGTTGGTGGTCAATCCACCATACGTACCAACACCTGAGAATGAAGTTGGTGCAGCTGGTATTGTCTCATCTTGGGCTGGTGGATTCAAGGGTAGAATGGTCATAGATAGACTCTTAGATGTTGTGGATGAATTATTATCGGCGAATGGTTTAACTTACATGGTAGCTTTGAGTGAAAATGATCCCAGTGAAATTTGTCAGGTCATGAGAGCGAAAGGATTTGGATCGAGGATTGCTTTGCAAAGATCAACTGAGGAAGAGAGATTATGTGTGATAAAGTTTTGGAGAGAAACTAGTGAGTTAAGCAGGGAGAGTTGATAATTGGTTCTCGGGGCCCTTCTGTTCTATTGAGTTGCTGTGGAAGGAGGACGATGAAGATGGCACAGATTACCCATTTTGATTTGTTACATGAGGGTGTTAAGGTCTAATTTCCAATTATGGATGTAATCGATATTGATATCCATTAAAAATGACGAACTTGACTATTCCTCTAAGGCCTTGAGAAAATCTAGTTTTGTTCATTTATGTATGTGCAAAAGCTAGAGTGGTTCTTAGCTCACCAAGGCACAAAACTTCTTGGTGGCATTGTGGCAGCATATCCCCTCACCAGCTCACCTTAATTGACCTCATCTCTTTCCTTCAAACTACAATTTGTTTGTTCCGTTGTAGCAGCTTTTTCAATCTTACTGGCTCAAATCATTATTACAGATTGTTGCAAAATATTACTGGCATGTTTCTTTTGTTGAACGTAAAAATAGTACCATTGTGAGAGGCAATTTCGATCTGTTATATTTATTTATTTATTTGAGAAAAAATATCAGTTGTTTGACTCAAACATGTGAGAGGCGTGAAACATAAGAAAAGAACATAGCCAAACAAAAAGTAACAAGCAAAAACAAGTTAGTCGCACTCTCTAAAATTCTTTTGATGTCACATGATCCACACTCTCTACATGCCATCAAAGCAAGTCATGCTGCCCCAACATAAAATAACAGGGAAATACAAATTAGCTAGATTTGCTAAACTTAATTTCACATCATACAACTTCACAGTTCACACCCTCTAAATATTCAAGCAACTCATATAGTCATATTACTTAGTTCAAAGAAAACAACGGCGAAAAGAAGGCACAAATGCTACTACCCTTTTGAGTTTCCTCCTCTTCTTGTGCTTGTAAGCCTCTTGTTTTCTTTCAAATTTTGCCTGTGCTACAAGGAGCATCTGCAATGTGACGCGTGTTCTCTCGCATTCGTCCTCGCACTCGTCTTTCAAGCATTCACTTCCAATGGTAATTTCATGATCAATTTCTACTTGCTCTGCATCATCCTCACCCTCAGAATTTTCTTCTGCACCATCAGATGGAAGGAATTATTCTTTTCTTGTCCAAGTATTCTATTGCAAATCTCAACTTAAAATACTAAAAAAGCTTTGAGATGGCACAAGATTAATAATAAGTATTTCCAAAGTAAAAGTTGGAGCTGCAACATGGCTAGCTCTTTTCTATTTATTTATTTATTTATTTATTTTTGAAAGAGTCTTAAATCTTAATGCCATTCGTGACTAGCAATCACTAGTAGAGAATAGAATAAGCCGGCTTAATTAATATATATAAGATTGCATTAACAGATTAACATAGATATGCCCTCCTTGTCCGTGATAAAGATCGCATGTTTGAAATTTAGATAGTCTCTCAGAAATATTAAAAATAGGTAGACTAGATCTCATCTATATCTCAAATTATAAAATAAAATGATATATAGAGATGATGTCTTATATGGTTGACTCACTCGTGAATTGTTTTGGAATAGCTAGGGATATTCTTTCTTTGTTGTTTCAAAAAGCAAGGTCAGCTAGACATGTTGAAGGAAAAAAATTAAATTGTAACTGAACTTGAAAGCATGTTGCTACTTTAGAAATAGGTTTCCATAATACATATCTATATTTGTACATATCTATATTTAATTACAGGTGTTTGGATTTCAAGTTCAGGATTAGCTGGGAATAACTTTTTAATTATCAAAAGTTGTTTTACAGTATATAACAAGCATAACTAAAAATAAATTAGAAAATAATCAGGTAAACAATTTTAGAATTTCTACATACCAGACATAATCTCTTCAATTTCAATTTCAGTAGTCCCTGCCATGGTCACAACAGCACTTGTATCATCTTCATGACCTGCATTGCCTTCACTATGTTGCCATATCGTCAGGCAATGAAGTAATGATGCAAAAATAAGGGAACTAAACAGTAAATTATTGCCAGATTGCAAAAAGTTGAAGACAAACTTTCAACCTTAAAAAAAAAAAAAAAAAAAAAAAAGATGAAAGAAAAACTGAGGAAGAAATGGTTTCCAATAACTCTAATTAAGAAGCTGATTGCATTATGTCTAATATCTAGCATTCAAAATACTATATAAAACTTGGGCATTTTTGAAGCTAATCATAACTGCCAGATGATGAAATTCATTCACATATATATCACCTGAAATAATTTTATTAATTTTTAACAAAAGGTACGGAAACTTATTTACCATTCGTGCCATAATCCACCATAGGACGCTCGAGTGGTGGCGATGCGACTTGCAATACATCATGGTTCGGACTCGGAATCGGATCTCTAGGTGCATCTTCAGTGAGGATGTACTCGGTACCGCTATTCAAATGTACAAACCCAGAGCCACTGGCAGAGAGTAATACAAGAACAAAAAAGATAGGAACGAGCAGCGGCCACCATTGAAGGGGGATTTGTGCAATCCACGAGCTTGTTGCTGTGATGGAGAAAGAACAGAAGAGGGACATGAGGTAGAAGTAGAAGATGTTGATGTTATATTGTGGCGCCATTAGAGAGGGAATGGGGAGAAAAGAAGAAGAAGAAGAAGAATGACAAGGTAAACTTTGAGGAAACAGTGGCATGGATTTTGTATTAATATGAGCCTTTGTTAATTTGTTTCAACTGCATTGACTAAGTTACAAATTATAAAAAACTGACTCACTGTGCAAAGAACACTACAACCAATAAACGGAATCACAAGTGTAAAATATTGTATGATAGTACTACTAGAAGCGCGCTGTTTTGCATTTGTTTTGGGGAAGAACATTGCAATTTGCAAAAAAACATCCATAAAATATTTTTCATTTTTTAAGAGTTTTTGTGAATTTCTACAAATTTTTGAAAATTCTCATGATCAAAATTGTCAAATTAAGTATTGTCAATGGATCTCTCCTCTTTAAGAATTGGGCGTGGTGTTCATTTGGCTGATGTTAGACACAATTTGTACGCTGAGGGATTCTTCAACACCCCCCCATACTCTGGCTTCTGGAGCGTTTCGTTCGGTGGATTTTGCAAAAGGACCACTGACACCGAGTCTATACCTCATTACCATCTCTAATCATATCGACATCCTATACATTGGAACTTTCAGCTTGTCTCAGTCGAAATCTCGGACCCTAGCTCATTGATGAACAACTTTACTGAAAAGCTTTGGTTATTTGAGTATAGCGACGCTGTCATGTGCCGCATCTTTTGCACCTGCCTGGAGGGATCAACGTTTGACTGGTACACTGGATTACCAAAGGGCTCTATTACACATTTTTCCAACCGTCAATGTCCTTTCCCTCGAGGTTCAACTCAATAAGGAAGATGGAGGTTATGTGTGACAGCTCCGGTCACTGCAAAATGAAATGGGGCGATCTTGTAATTTTTAATCTTTTGAAAGATGCATTGTTCACTGCACCATTTTCCCATGCACAATTAATTTGAGGATAAAAATGATATCTTAGTCTTAAACTTAATTATATTTAGGGATGATTTGAATAGTATGCTTAATAGTTATGCTTTAATTTGAAGCAATGTTATCATAACCGGACCGGACATCGACTCGGTAAAACTTCGGGTCAATGGTTTGTTGGTCGGACCGTTGGGTCAACCGGTTTAACCGTTGATTTTTTTAATACATACTAATGTGCAATTGAAATATAATACTTGGTATAAATCAAACTATCTTGTTTATGAAATGTTATATAACAGTCTCATTATGTTTAAAGTATATTTCTAAGTTTCCAACTTGAGAAGTGAAATACTAATTTTATTAGTTTCTAAATGCAAAAGCCGACAACAAAAAAAATTAATAAATTTTGAATGAATAATCTAACAACTCACAAATATTTAAATTTGCTAATTATCAACACGTTATTTTGTATTATTACAAGATGAAAAGTATGGTTTTTTTAAATAAATATAAGGGAAAATAAACATTAATTATTTATTGTTTATATAAAGTAGTGAGGTCTTATATGCAAATTCACATTAAACATGTCTAGATTGGCTATATAGAGAACCATAGGCACATAGTCATAAAGTCTACCAAGCTATAAGGTCAGAAGCTACCAAAGCTATTATACCCTTTCTCATTAATTGCGCACAGTACATAGGAAAAGTAACCTGCATATAACCGGTTTTTATATTGAACTGGTCACCGGTTTTTTTCAAAATAACCCGCCAGTTAACCTGGTTTCCAGCGGTTCAACAGTAGCAACAATCCAATAAGCAAACCCACCCGGAAACATGCCTGGTTCCGATTTTTTCCGGTTCAACCGTCCGGTCTGGTTTTTATAACAGTGATTTGAAGGTTAACAATAACTATGCAACTAATTTCAATATTTTTATGTTGTTTAACATCATAGTTGTTTGATTTTTAAATTGTACATTAATATATTTTTGTTTACTCCAATGCCTCATAAAATTAATTGAAAGAGAACTTATTCATTGGTAAAGCAATGTATGGTAAAATCGCAACAATCGAATTATGGAGTTATTTTCTAAATCGAAAACGAGGTCTGCTTGATAAAGAAGTTCATCTTGTTTATAAATATCATCTTAGTGTGTGACCACAATATTGATGTGACGACTGACGATGGAATAGCGTGAATCAAAATATAAGTTGGATGAATTTCATTCTGTATTTCGGCACATAACTCGTGTTTTGTCACAGAAAATAAAAGAAATATTTAACCAACGAAATTATTCTACTTTAAAAAAAATCCATCAAATTTATTGCGATGACGGACCTAATTACATTTAGTCATTTAGGCAACCCGTATGAACAGTATCAATCTGAAGCAAAATTTCAGATTTAACTTTTTTAAAATCAGAATCCCAAACCGTATTAAATCTCAAGATTGGGCCCCAATCTTATGGTCTAACGTAGAAGGCCCCTTAGAAGATCCATTTTCTTTCTGGCTCTGTTAACAAATTATTTCAGTGACTATATATGGGCTTTTCTGCCGAAAGAAAACTACTTCTTGGACTACCGATTATTTAAAGAGGAGGGATCCATTAACAATGCTTATGATGACAATCTTGACAATAGAGATTTTGAAAAATTTGTAAAAATGGTTAAAAATTCTAAAAAATAAAAAAAAGTTTATAGAGATATTGTTTAGCTTATAGATTGATTATGTTTCAAATTATATTCAATTTAAGTGACGTTTGATAGCTCTTTAAAGCTTGTTAAATTTCAACCGTTAAAAAATGTGTAAAATTTTGATAAACGATCAAACAATGTTCAAATTGATTGAAATTTGAAACACTATTAATCTATAAGTTAAAGAATGCATCTATAAAAGTTTTTTCATTTTTAAGAGTTTTTGTGAATTTTTACAAATTTTTTAAAATTCCCATTGTCAAGATTGTCACATTTAGCATTGTCAATAGATCCCCCCTCTTATTTAAAAATGTCCATTTTATTTACAATTTTAACAACTTCAGCCTATATTCTATCGCACATCTTCATTGCTGAAGTCGACGATGATGCACTATAAGCACTATATACAAACTAGAAAGAGTCATACCTAGTATCCACACTATAGACATCCATAGAAGACACATATAGATGTAATTGTTACATTGTGGGTCTCATCTGTCACACTCTATATGTCATCCATAAATGTCTATAGTGTGGACATGTAAAGTTTCTCAACTAGAGACATTGTTCTTGCAGAGCGAGAACAAAATTGCCTGACAGCAATACTGTAAATACACTGTACCAACAAATATAAGCATATCTATTTATAGTATCTTTATAAGAAAATTAATATATTGTCTGAGGGATTTTTATCCGCTGCCATTGTTTTGATGGCAGCGTGCTGCTATTGTTACAATGACAGATGGAGCTCACAATAAAACACCCTCCTATTATCTAAAGATCTCAGCCGTCTAAATTTATTTCAACTATCCAGATTTACTATGGCAGTACGCTGCCATCACAATTATGGCAGCAGATTCTGATCCATTGTCTGAGATATACCCAAGTGCACTGAGCAATCTAGAAACATTGCTCTTGCAGAGCCAGATAAAACAACTATGCATCCACTTTTGAGTTCAAATTTTTGTTCATGAACTTGAATCCAGATATGAGTTTTTTGAACTCTCAAGTCCCTGATTGCCATACAGAAGCTTTCAGATCACAGTGATATAAAAGTTCCTGGAATTATTTTCTGTTAAGAATCTCTGTAATACACTGAGCAAGCTAAGAATTCTTTTCTTGCATGGCCAGAACAAATTTGTCAAAGCCTGAGATGGTAATCGCACGAAAATGAGCTTCTATTATAGAAATGCCAAAAAGTGCAACCAAAGTCTTAAATCCATTAAGAAAATTAATGGTCACATTTTCAATGCTCCAAAATTAGGTAAAGTGTGGAGCACTCGATGCGAAGAGAAGCCAAAGGAAGAGACGAGATACTGAGCAATGAAAGGTGGCATCTCATTTTCCGGAGGCGGCAGCGGAGCAGGAGATGATTTGGTTGACAGATGCTGTCGTCGAAGGGGAGGACCGAGGAGCAGCAGCAGTAGATGGTGGTGAGAATGGGAGGAGATTCTCTTTGCTAGGAGCGAAATCATGGTGGTGCGGATTTAGCTTCAATCGGAAAGGGAACTTCTCAGTGGAGCTGCTGACTGGTAAACCCTAGTCCCAACAGTCAAACTGCGCGGACCGGATCGGTTCCATCGAGTGCCAGTGGCCGTGGGTCACTCAGTAGTCAGTAGTCACTAGTCGGACTCGGACATAGGAAACAGCAGTCAGGCACTGGCAATCTTAACTGGCAGCTGCAGATGTAAAAGAAGGTAGTTAATGAACCAAGGAATGTGTTTTGGGCTGACCCATGTACAGCCCAATAAGAGAGTAGGAGATATCATTCTAGATCGATTAGTAAAATGCAAGGATTAGGGGTGTAGAAAAAACCCGTCAACCCGGCCGACCTGCCCGACCCACCTGACCCACCCGACCCAACTCGTTTTTTTACCGGGTTAGAGATAGTATCAGGTTGGGTCGGGTTGTAATTTTGACTAACCCGTTATGTCGGGTTGGGTTACGGATTGAACATTTAGAAACCCGTCTAACTCGGACCCGCCCGCAACTAGTTAAAAATTATAATTCTATACAAACTTACATACAATTTATAAAAAGATAAATAATAAGATAATAATTTAAGACTTAAGTTCTTATTTAAAATCAATATAAAACTTTTATGATGTTTTTGGGTTAGTGCTTATTATGTCTAACTATTTTTTTGCAACTTCATATGCTTGTTCTATGTTTCTAATATGAATATAATGAGTACTCTATATATAATTCCTAATTTATGTTTAACGTTAAATTATCTTTATATTATTACTTAAGTTATCCAAAATATATTATCATCAAGTTATAATTCACCATTAACATGTTCAATATTATACAAAAATTAAAATTATATGATTAATAATTTAATCGAAACTATAATCCGTTTAACCTACGTAACCCGTACAACCCGCAAAAACCCGTACATAAAAAAGTAGTCGGGTTGGGTTGGGTTACGGGTGGGTTGAATAACAATATTTTATAACCCGGTATAACCGGGTTGGGTTCAAATTTTGATAAAAAAGCGTTAACCTGGCCGTTGTACACACCTAGCAAGGATGCAGGTTTTTTTTATTTTATGTGAAAAAAAAATTATCGCTGAATTTCCATTTGTATTCATATATGAGTGGGGCGGATAGCCACAAAAGTTGGTGATACTACTATTACGATAAGCCTTATAAATTTACAAAAAATCATAAAATAGAAAATCTTTTACAAATATATTCATTTACTTATAGATTGATTGTGTTTCAAATTTCATTCAATTTAAGTGTCATTTGATACTTCATCAATTATACAATCAATTTAGTTTTTATAAAAACTTTATGGTTCTTGATGAAGTATCAAATGGCACTCAAATTGAATGAAATTTGAAACACAATCAATCTATAAATAAATAAATATATTTATAAAAGATTTTCTATTTTTAAGATTTTTTGTAAATTTATAAAACTTGCGGTAATAGTAGTGTCACCAAATTTTGTGGTTTTCCGATCCTTAACTCTTCATATATATTATGTTGTGTTTTATATTGAAAAAACGTAGGTCATAATCTTTTGAACTTGTGTTGTGATGTGCTCCCGAGTTGGATAGGGGATGAATGGGGTGGAACTGACAGTAAGGGGAGACAATCTTGCTCGGCTTTTTTTTTAAGATGTGGAAGGAAGTGAGACGGAAGAATTCTCTACTTGATCTTAACAAAAAATTTCAACCCAAGTTGAGGATTAATAACAAGAGAAAGGCATGGGAACTTGGGCAAGCCATATCAATCCTAATGATGATGTTTCAGTTAAAATTAGGGGATGATCTCGCTTTATTGATGATGTTTCAGTTAAAATTGACGTCTTTATTTGTGCCTTATTAACTTAACAGATAAAGTAAAAATAAAATAATACCTCACTACTAACACCTGATGACTAATTATCTTATCCAAATATAATTCTTCGAATTGTGTTCATACATCTTTAAATAATCATAAAATGCATGTGTAAATAAATAACTGTATCATTTTGATTATGTTTACATGCGCATCAAGCAATAACAAAAATCAATGGCCAAAATTTTATGATTTTTTTTCTATTTTCTTGATGACCATCTAAAGAAAGTTAATTTTATTTTGTGTATATGTTATTCAAATGATTTACAACAAATCTAATGGTTTGCATTTCTCAACTTATATGTACAGTACAACTACGCATAATTTTGTGGTTACTAAGGACATCAATATGTGGTTATTTGATCCCTCCTCTTTATAGTTTTAGCAACTGCATAGCGACAATAAGAAGCGCAATCATCCTCTTTATAGTTTACAGAAGAATATACACTAATGGCTGATTATTGTTATAAACTATGAAAATTACAGCTTAGGTACATTGATCCCAACTTTCAAACTAAAAAAAGAGAAAAAAAAGGATAAAAAGTTTACTATTCTTGCAATAAAATTATTTCTCCTTTGATTTTGAGTAATAGTCAAACATAAGGAAAATCCACAATATAATACTTGCTATAAGGTAGAAAAACGAGCTTAAGAAAACTAAGAAGTTTGAACTTCTAACGTAGAAGCGCAGCATGGGAAATTGAATCTCAATTTGGCGCGTCGTTTGTGTTTGCTCTTTCAAAGAAGAAAGAAACTTTCTTACTGTCCTGAATTCTCCTGGGGAGCCAATCTTATGGATACTGATTGCTGTTGAGAAGAATAAACAAAATGATATGTCATAAATGATGATTTTGGTGATGCGTCCACCATTACTCATTGATACTGATACAGCCATGAGAAAGGCAATTTCCATGGTGAATAGAGATACCCAGGACAAAATCAAGGCCACACAAAAGATAGCCCAAGAAGTCCTCTTTGTAACTGTCTTAGCAACCACAAGCAGAATTGCTGCAGATGTAGATGCCGACATTGCAGTGCTGTCAAGTATGACAAAGAAGTGGTATCGGACATTTCGATGGAGGTTTGCTGCACCGTCGCTGTTGTAAGATCCCGGCACATTGAAAGCGGCGGAGTATGCAATTGTAGCGATCAAAACAGAAACAATTATCAGGTTCTTTGAAACCCTGTCTATTGATTTTGTCGTTTTGTCGGTCCAGTTATTAAGTTTGTCCTGTCGCTGAGGACTAAATATCGCTCCATAAGCCGACAGTGTTACTGTTGACCTGGCCTGTTCAAATAATAAATAAGTATAAAAGCAAAAACAAACATATATACATGTAAATACAACAAGGCTTTCAGTGCAGGCCAAGCAATGGAAAGATGGAAGCATACATAAAATTAGTACTGTTTCAAACAACATTGACTGTCATTTTGTCAACAACTGATAACCGTAATATTAAGAAAATAATCTTGAGTAATAGAACGATGGAAAGACGCAAGAAATTTTAAAGAGATTCAAAATATATATAAATATAGAGATATTGTACCATTTGGAAGAAAGTGTTTGTTAGAACTGCATGATCAAGAGCCGTCTTGCCTTCATTGTTCATTAGTGTAGTGTCTGCTTCAGTGTTCTGAAGGAGATGCAAAATTATCTCTGACAAGCCATTAATGGAGGCTAAGTGCAACGGTGTGTTTCCTCTGTTGTCCCTCTCATTAACTAACTTCTTCATATCAGGACTTGCAGAAACGAGATTGATCGTGGAGATTATAGGTTTCAAAGCTTCATGACTAAGGTTAATTTCGCTACCGCCAAGTTGAACAACAATATGCAGGAAGTTCCATCCACGATTGTCGCGAAGCTCAAACGAGTCTGGGCAATACTTGATTATACAGGAAATGACAGAATAATTAAGCATCCGCGCTGCGACATGCAATGGTGACGATCCCTCTTGATCCTGGATGTACGCAGATGAAGGCGCTTTCTCCAAAATACTTTTCACTGCAGTGAAATCTCCACTGGATGCTGCATAGTGCAGCGGAGTGCTTCCTGACGCATCCCTTTCATTCGCTAAATCAGATTTCCAATTAAGAAGCAGCGATGTTATTTCTGATCATGCACAGCATAAAAAAATTTAATTAGTCTCAAGTTCTGATAACTGTACTAAAATTGTAGAAATAGACCGAGAAAAAAAAAATTAAAGAAAGGTATTCTTCTTACGCCGACTTCCTAGGACAGCAGCATGCAATGCATTTTTCTGGTTTGGTCCAACAGCCGACGTGTGCGAGTACAGTAACAATGCTTTTACGGCACCAGTAAACTTTCTAACCGCTGCAATATATAAGGGCGACATGGAGGCATTGTTCACCTCAGCAGACAGTGCAGGGGCCACTGTCATCAGTACATGCAAAACATCTTCATGGCCATGCCGAGCCGCCTCATGTAGAACCGTGTCTCCCTCCGTGTTTTTTCTCGTGAGCACCTCGAATGCCCCAATACCAGACTCCTGAGCTTTGAAAATGATCAGGGAGACGATGTGGCGATGTCCTGCTCTTGCGGCCAGTTGCAATGGTGTTTCGTGCCTAGAGTTCTCGGACACAAGAAGAGTATTGTCTCTTTGTACGATCTGCTCGACTAGTTCTACGTGGCCTTGTTCTGCGGCTATATGGAGCACGTTGTTCTTCTCGGCTGTGACCTCTTGAAGTGTACACAGACCTTCGCCATGAACTCTCGCATCTATTGAATCTGTAATCGATAAACAAAATATGAGGAATTTATGCACATAATATATTTTGGTCAAGAATTCAAATTATAAAAAAGTTGATGAACAAAAATTGACAAAAAAACACTTTGTTGATGCATATGCACACTACCAGAGCTGACTTCGAAGCTATTGGCGATCTCCTCTGTCCGCCCGAGTAATTCGTTAACTCGATTAAAAGATCCAGATACTGCAGCTCGATACAGATCCGGGCACATCACATGTCGCTGGTTTCCATCATCGGCGCTGTTTCTTATAGGATAATTTGGCGGATCGAGTAGGGCTGCCCATCGCCGGTCCCCTTCTGCTAGCTGCAAGGCAGCATAAAGCTTCTCATCTTGTAAACCATCTGCTCTCCTAAGTGCACTGTCCAAACTGGACATGTTGCTAACTTTCTAATTTCCTAGCAAAAGAATGTTGGTTGATAAAACGCTTTGCTAATGGCAAAGAACGCTGTGCCAATTTATAGTCTTCACGACAGATTATGTTATTAAAAAAAATTATTAATCGAGCTTTAGGGAGAATTAGATATTTGCCACCCAAATTTCAACTTTAGAAATTTATCATTACAAAAATGCATTTTAGAAATATGCCGTTCTAAACTGTTAGTAATGTAACAAATTAAGTGATGATACAATAACACGTACTACAACTTCCATATATAATTTATTTTCTTCCTAATTTCCCAACTTTTTAAACAAAGTGATTATACAATAACACATACTACAACTTTCAGTTCTGTGTAATGTAATCTTCCTAAATGTCTAATTAATTTGATCTGTACGAGGCTATTAATTTTCGTAAGCATCCAAATATATAGGATCCCTTTCTATTGCCATAGTGGTGATCCGTTCCGGGAGGTTAAACTCAAAATCATATCAAATCACTTTCAAATTTGAGTTTTTATGGTTTATTATATTCTTTATATTATTTCAAATTTTTACTTTTAGACAAAAATCTTGTATTTTGTAAAAGTGATATATAAATATCAAATATTTTATTAATATTGTATAATTACTTTCATAAAATTCAAAACAAATACTTAGATATTTTTAATTCCACACAATTTTTATGTAAAGAATATATGAGCTATATAAACTCAAATTTAAAAATAATTTGATATGATTTTGAGCTTAAAGTCACCATATATATATATATATATTTGATCCAATTTTGATGTAAAGAATATTCATAGCTATATAAACATTCTAAAAGAAGTACGGCGGCCGTCCAAAACTATTACTTGGGCAAAATAAAAGAAGTGTACATGCATGATGCCGAGCGCAGATTTCGACGGAGAAATAATTAAAAAAGATGGTTGTTTTCGTCACATAATTAAGAACCATTCAATGCATTTGAAAGCTTGATTAATTAATTAATGGGGCATATATATTTGATCAGTATTCAATGCAACGTAACGACTGAATTACTTTTCCTAAATTATGACGTCAAATGGCTTAATTTATAACAACAATTGAATGATTATGTAGGCGATATATATAGCCCTTAAACTAAGATTATATAGATAAAAATAATGTTCTGTTTACAATGTCATGAAAAATAAAAGTATAAAAACCGCAAAAAGAACGAACTGCAAATAAATTTCTGTATCTTTTTTCAATTCCTTCTCTCTCTAAGCGCTTTGCATTCATCAAATTGTTTCACATCACATGGAAGCCTGGCCTACTACACGAGTAGATGGTAAACACAAGTAAACAGCAGCAAAATAGTTCCCTTGTTTCAAATTTTGTGGGTCCGTTTGGCAAATCAAGGAATAGAACTAGAATAATGCTATCCGCTTAGTAAAAATGGATTAGTGATAATTGGAAGAGTAAAAGGAAGACTGATATTTTGAACTATTCGGATAGTAAAATTATTGTTTGGCAACATATTAGTGGAATAGTTGGACAATAAGTGTAGCTATTCTGCTGCTCCATCTATATAGCCAAATAACGGATTAGCTTATTCACATCACTATTCGTTCAGCTATTTTGTGTTTGACACTAAAAAAAAATAAAATAACACACTATTCCGAAATAGGCTATTCAAAATGGATTGCCAAACACACCTGTAAGTTTAAAGAGAAAAGAATAAAATGATTACTACATTTAAAATAAAAATGATATATGCATTAAATGAATAAATGGAGATAGAAGAAATAATGTTTAGTATCGATGGTAATCTATTTAGCCTAATTTAAGGGTAAATTACTAAATTAGCTATGTCAAAAGTTTTGACCGAGTACAATTTAAGTGAATGTCTAGAACTCTTAAATGTTTTTCCAAGAAATTACCGCATCTTCCAAATGTCATAGTTTCTTCTGGTGTAATACAAATTAGACCAAAGTTAATTCAACAAACTTTATCCATACCATATTATTAATTTGCGCCTTATAATGACTATTTGAAGGTAGGATTAATTAATTGGAGCAAGTTTAATGCAGACTTGTTGACTAATTAATTGATAGCAACTTCCTATATTTCTTCGAATGAAATTCAATGTGGGAAGCATCCGAGTGCTACGACCTCTATAAATTGTAGAAACTATGGCTGTAACCCGGGCTTCGCCCTGGGAAACCGAACGTTAAAGTACAGTAATTATGAAAGCCTCAATTTTCTTTATTTTGGAAGTTGGAATGTCCTTAAGCTTGCATTTTACTTAATAATAAAAGAGTATCATGCTTCCATCCAATCCTAAAATAAATAAGCATAGGATCTAAAAAAAGAGCTACTCTAAAGAAGACTAAGAATACAAATATTAGAAAAAAGCTAAATTGTAATAACGGAGAGTCTTGAACAATTAAAAGACCACGGCATAAAACTTATCACCTGCCTCCCATTCAAAATTTCCTGGTGAAGAACTCTATCATCAATAGGCTGCCATGCTTGTCCTTTACATTGCTAACTAATTGGGTCATCTGCCCTGCTTGTTCTCCTCAGAAAAAAAGCTTGTGCTGTCTTAACTTTTTAGCCAATAGCGAGAGTTTGTGTCTTTGTGACAATACCATTTCATAAAATCTGATGCCCGCCCCACCTTTTTACAATATATATATATTGCGCCACCACTGCTGCCCTCCAACCAGTATTAATTAAAGGAGAACCGAAGAGATACAAATGACCAGTATTAATTAAAGGAGAACTGAAAAGGTACAAATGAAAAACTGCTCATCTTTTAATTAGAAGAAAGCCAAAGAGATACAAAAAAAAAAAAAACTGATTAATTAATGTTCATCAGCTATTAATTGGATGAAAGTTGAAAAGCTGAAGAGATACTACTTAAAGACGCATAACTGACCTATTAATGTCCAGCATTATAGTCGATATGTTTACATTTTGCACTGTCTTTACATTATAAAACTTGCTGAGGTGGCATAGCTAGGAAGCAAGAAAATTCACCCCTCTTTCTGGGGTATGGATTTGTAGAGAAACATCTTGCGTTCACTGAAAAACAGTCCATACTTCTATAGATGTGTACGGAATGTAACAAATACGTTCTAAAATGTAATAGATACGTTCCGAAATGTAACCTATAGACACTATGGATGACTTTTCTATAGATACTAGCTATTACTCAAAATTTATATTCAATAACATGCTTGATTTTCCCGCTTATTTAATTATGAAGTCGGTGCTTAGACGACGGAATAGAAAGAAAAAAAAAATGCATACTGAATGTATAATCACCAAAATTTTTATATAAAAATTGATCATCTTTTAAAAAACCAAAACAGAAGTTAGGAAGTTTCAATTGTACAAAAAAAGTAACTATATTTCAATATGCAAATTGTTAAGAGCGATTTCGATTGGTCATTTGAATCATGGATTCATGGTTATGAAAATATAATTAAGATGTGGTACTAGTTCCACTGCGCATTGGACAATGATGAATTTACTTCTAAAGGCCTATTCGGTATCCTACAAAATTTTTTTTCTATTAGGACATGATTCCATATTGCATTTGATAAAATCCTATAAAGAGCTCATCATTGATAGGAAAAAAATAATCCACTCCAACCTAATTAATATTTTCCTCTAAAAACAAGCATGTCAAAAGAATAAATTCCTATTAGGAATTGGTAGACAATATAGTCTGCCGAACAGTAAATAGAAATTATCCTATAGACTCTCAATTCCTATACACCATGTTTGGTTAGGGAATAAAGTTAAAGATGTGTAACTCACTATGTCAAATTATGACACCATAAACTATTCTTGTTTGGTTGAGGAAGTGGAGGAATAGGAAGAGAACATTCATTATTTTATTGTTATATTAACTATAATATTCTTTTTTGTTATTACTATATTAATAATAATAATATTATTATTATAATATTATTAATAATATTATTATTATAATATTATTAATAATATTATTATAATTAATAATATTAATAGTACTTAATATTATTAATATTATTTTATTGTTATGATAATTATATGCTATTATTAATTTTATTTCTACTACTATTTTTACAATATTAGAGATGAAGGTATAATTGCCATTTTAAATTTTATATGAGTTAAATGGTAGGTAATATGAATAAATGAGGATAAAAGAAAGTAAATTAGATTTTTATGGAGATATAAGCTATCAGATTGTCATGATGTGGATATTGGCAATTAAGAAAGTTTTGATGGGTACACCAAAAATTTGGCCCTAAAAAATTGTTCCAAAGTAAATTTAACGCTGTCCAAAAGCACCAGCCCATCAGATTGGCCATCACTCCGTCAGCTCCATCACGGCCATGATGATCGCCTCCATTTCCGCCGCGCGCCGTCTCCTCCCGCCCATCCCCAACCTTCTCCCGCTCTCCCGATTCTCCTCTAACCCTAACCACCACCCGACCGACCGGGACGCCTACTTCGCGGCGGTGCACCACGTGGCCGCGATCGTCCGCAAGGACTTCTACCTGGAGCGCACGCTCAACCGCCTCCGCCTCCCCTCCCTCTCCTCCGACCTCGCCCTGCGCGTTCTGCGGGCCGCCGCGCCCTCCAACGCCCTCCACGCGTTGCGGTTCTTCAAATGGCTCCAGTCCTCGCACAACCCTTGCTTTGTGCCCTCCACCGAGCACTTCTCCGTGCTTCTGCTCGCCCTCGCCAATGACCGCCTCTGGCCGCATCTCTGGTGAGATCTTGATCAGCCTTTTGTTATTGCTTTAGGGTTTGGGAATTTGTTTGTTACATAGTTTAAGAGAATTTTGCTTTAATCCAGTAAATTGCAATTTATGCATAATATACTCTTTGGACTAATTCTGCTAGGGATCAGATGAAATATAGACCGTTCATATTTTATAATTTATAATCAGATGATCACGATATATCTTTTAAATACAATTAAGGAGATATGTCTAATAAGAACTGCTCGATTCAAAACGAAAGGTTGCTTAGCCGATCAGTAGCAGAATCAGTCTAATCAGGAACCATGAGACTGTGAGATCAAAGCCACAAAATTCAAGCATAATTTATTTCTTTGTCAGGTCACTGGCAGCTGACATGAGGGATCGATCCCTCGCTCTGCCGATCTCCACATTTGCTTCAATCATAGAATCTTGTGGTGCGGCTCAGCTGACCGACCAGGCAGTTGAGGTGTTCAACCGCCTTCCGCACTTTGGCTGCCCCCAGACACCTGAGATCTACAATGCGCTACTCTCTGCCTTGTGCGCCGCCCGTAACTTTGACGGAGCTAAAGCCCTAGTGCGCCGCATGATCCGCAAGTCGGTTTCACCTGACCGAAACACCTTCTCCATTCTGGTCAATGCCTGGTGTGCAGCAGGTTACCTTAGTCTTAAAATTGACATAATTTGGTAATTTGAAATAATAAATCAAAGAAAATGATCCGGTTAATATTCAAAACTTATGAAGTAGATGTATTCAATCCATGGAATGCAGGGAAGTTGGGGGAGGCTCAGGATTTCTTGGATGAGATGGCAGAAAAGGGCATTAAACCACCATGTCGGGGCCGCGATCTCCTCTTGAATGGGCTCATTGGTGCCGGGTATCTCGAATCAGCTAAATCTATTGTTCTTCGCATGACCAAAGAAGGCATAGTGCCTGATGTTGCCACATTTAATTCTGTCTTGGAAGCCCTCTGCAGGTATCTTATTTTCTCTCATTCAGTCAAATATGTATGTTTTAAAATTGAAATATTGTAATGAAGGCCCCGGTTTGCAGGAATGGGGATGCAGAGTTCGGTGCAGCACTGCTTCATGATGTCAGTGACCGGGGGATGTCCCCAGATATCTCCACATACAAAATCTTAATTCCTGCACTGGCGAAGCAAGGTCATATCGAATCAGCCTTTGGACTATTCTACAACTCAATAGAAGGTGGCCACCAACCTTTTCCTAGTATCTATGCAGCAATAATAAAAGCACTATGCAAGGCAGGGCGTTTTGGTGATGCATTTGGTTTCTTCAGTGATATGAAGGTGAAAGGCCACCCACCAAACCGACCGGTTTATACCATGCTTGTGAAGATGTGTGTCCGAGGAGGGAGATACGTCGAGGCCTCAAATTATTTGCTGGAGATGAGTGAATTAGGATTAGTGCCTAGAACCCAGAGTTTCGATTCAGTTGTGGATGGATTGAGGCACGTAGGGAGGCATGATTTAGCAAAGAAGATGGAGCAATTGGAGGTCTCTCTTAGAGGTGTTTAAATCAAATGCTTAGTGGGAATATTTGGGGTGAAATTCAGGTCAAGGCCTCAGGTTTGAAAGTTAAGCAGATCAACCATTGAGGTTTTTGCTTGAACATGATAGGCCTTTGATGAGGACAACGTGAAACGCTGTTTGATGCATGAAAAATCTTAAGATTCTCCAATGATATCAAGGTAAATAGTTTCCGGATTCCTTTTTTAACTCGGCGGATAGTGTGCCAGAGCCCCCAACTACGTACTGTGTGTGATTATTTCCATGCTTTTCTTAGTTGATTATATTCAGACTGTCATTTCCCAATTTTTATCACTTGCAGGTACCAGTTTTCTGCCAAGTTACTGTGGCAAAAAAAATATATATCTTTGTTGGCTGGCCTCATCTATTGGAATATGTTTGGGCTAACTCATGATTATACAAGATGTTGGCCAAGCATAATCTTGATATGTACTTGTTTCTTCTGCGGCTTTGAAAATGTATAAACAATTCAACAAATGATGAGGGGAACAGATGGTGAGCTGGTAAGTAAAGTGAAAGAGGCAAATTCATGCTTGTTTGGGTTTACTGTTGGGTTTGGGGAGATCACCAATATACTGTAACCACTTCCATTCCTATCTTCTGTGAAGGACCCTGTTTAGTTATGAGTTGCGGTTAACTGGTACATTGGTTGTGAGCCACTGGAATTTATATATTTTTAGTTCTTTGAAACATTATAAAAGTTTTTTTTTTTTTTTTTCAATTAGCCATTAGAAAAAGATTGGTTAGTTGTTAACTTTCAGGAGATCGTGACTAATAAAATACAATTTGTTGAGCATATGGGGAATAACTGAACTTCAATACACAAGATCTGAATAGATGGTGTTTATTTATGTTGGTAGCTGCTATCAACTTTTCGAAAAAAAAAAAAGAATAGATGGTGTTTATCAGAATGATTGTGTTCTCTGGATTTTGGTTGTGTACTGGCTTGTGTAAAGTAATAGGATCCAAGTTGGTGGCATGTGGAGACACAATAAACATCTTCGGAGTTCGGACCTTCTTGGGATTAGCCCCTCAAGGTTGACCGCTCGACTCTAAAAATCTAATATTTTGCTCTTGTAAGACTACCTTTAATTTCAATTGTATAATTTGTCTCTATTGTTAAATGATCATTCTTTTTTACATAGTAGACATTTTTAAAATTTTATTTTTACTATTTTATTCTAGAATAAGTGTCTCAATTGGTTATGAAAGCCTGTATGGACCAATGAATTTTTGAGATTTATGTTATTTATTGGACCAAGCAATTTGACATGTAAAAACATGTCTAAGATGATACCCATAATATAAAAATAAAGTAACACAATCATTGAATGTACTTAATTTAAAATATATCAACAAGTTGATTACATCATATAATTTGACAATTTTACTTAATTATTTGGTTTGTTTAGGATTTATCAAGTTTATTCTTTCTATTGTTACATTTCTTAGTGCTACATTTTTACATTTATATTATTTTGTGATCAAGTGATAAAAAATAATATTTGAATTATTATGTATTTGAAAAACAATCTTAAAACTATTTATATATTACATAAAAAAAATATTAAAATCATAAACCATTTTGTAAGACAATGGAGGAAACTAATCTAATTTTCAATTGAGATTTCAAAACATTGCCGAACATATTTCTTTTCGCATGTGCTTTTAAGTATAAGACACAGAGACTCAAAGTTGTGCTATTATAAATTTTAACTTTGTGAAAAGAATGTATCCATAACTATGATTTTATTTTGAAGTGGAAGTCAAATTGTCAACCGATAATTTTCATTAAACAAAGAAAAATTGTACATAATTGAAATATAATCATACCATAAATGGTTAAAACAAAAGAAATTAAAACGGACATGAAATTTACCCATAAATGATTAAAACATACATGAAATTTGACTCGGTGATGAACTACCAATTGGCTAACATAATAGATGAAAATGCGGAGAAGACAATGTCTGAAATCGAGAGTGAGATGGCTATAGGGAAAGCTGAGGATACGGTTTCCTTCTTCTTTTTCTTACACGAGGCAAAGACCAGGTATGGTGCTTGGATCTAGTTGCTATGGTTTGGTACAACTGGGATGGAGTTGACAACATCGGTAGATCGGGGAAGTGGTTGTGAGCAAGTGAGGTGAAGACACTGATTGCTAAGTGCGCTTGCTGTTATGGTTTTGAACTCTTTTTTCGCTCTCTGAATCGTCTAAGCGAAAGGATTGTGACAGGGGATAATATTGATTGTATCCATAACTATGATTTAAATGCTCTTATTTTTCTATGGCTTCATATATAAATAAACACCAAATCTTGAAGCAGAACTCTCTTATGATTATAAGATAAAAAAAATTATTTTAATTTGAATGAATTCCATAAAAGAACTTGTATCCAAATCAATTTCCACCAATACTTTATTACTAAATGTGATTATTTAGGACTAGCTTTTCAATTCAATAATGTTCATAACCTCATATAGCTAAAGTCTACAACATATTTTTGTCTCAAATATATGCTATATAGATGATGCGACATTTTTATTTTGAGCTAGAATAAACAAAATGTGATAAGACAATGCTACTGTTGTGATCGAAGTAATAATGTACGAGGAAAAGTAAGCATGAATTGTGACGTGTCAGAATGCAAATGACATGACTGATATGGATAAGTTACTGTTTTAAAATGGAATGAAATATGCTATCAGAAATTTGAACGCATTCTCATGTTGAAGACTATATAATATAATGCCCCGCTCATACAGTACTGGACTGGGATCCCCCCTCACCCGTGCATGCCCCCAACTAAATAGATTATGTAATTTAACGCGGGTTAGAAAGATTCTATAGTTCTTCGATTATTATATGCTTTCAATTTTCTCCATCTCTAGCGATCCGTTTGACTTAGAAATCATTACTAAAACAAATAATTAATCAAACGACAGAGGAACTGGTACACATCATACAAGCTGACTTCAGCTCCTGGTTCCCCATTGCACGATCTGCACAGCCCGTACGATAAACGTTTTCTGCAGCTTATAAATACTTGTTTTCATTTCTTGTTACATGACTGTATTGTAATGATTTTGTTTAACAATGCATGAACAGCGTATTTTGAGGGAGCTTAACTATTGTATCCTATCCTATGTATTCATATGTATGACTTTCAGGATACCATCAAATTACTAACCAGAGGCACAACGCCTGTTCAATACCACTGCTGAGCAGCAGTATAGGCAGTGACTTTTATTGTTTCCAAACTCGGGAGCACAGCCTTAGACAAGAGATTGAGAGTTAATTAACACATGGCACCTTATTAAGAAGCATTCAACAACATTAGGACATAAAACAAGACATCTAATTCTTATCTAACCAAAACTCCATGCATTAGTAAAGGAAACTAAAATGTCCTTTCAGATTGCTTAACATGGTTCAAAATCAGCTCTGCAGTTTATAAACTAGAGTTCACTATCATCTATTGATGGCTTGTCATTGACAGCAACAAGCTCCGTATCAAAGATCAGTGTGGCTCCACCTGGTTTCATTTAAATTCAGAAAATTATTGCATAACAATTCAAAGATCTAATTAAATAAAAAATAAGGTGAAACTGAAAAAATGGGTTTGAAGTTATCAAGAATGATACCGGGAATAGTAGGAGGGGATCCTTGATCACCATAACCAAGCTTGGAAGGTATTTTCAATTTTCTCTTCTCTCCTACGCACATCCCCAAAAGCCCCTGGTCCCAGCCTACACAAAATTCAAGCTATATTACCTCCCATGTATTTTTCAATTTCAAGTGATAAAGAGTTCAACTATGTGTAGAAAAACATAGTGAGGGACCTTCAAAAGTACCAACTCTGTGTCAGTGCTAACTATAAATAAAATGATATTTTGTTGCTGTCCTCTCCTTACACTTCATCAATTTTGCATGGAATGAGAGATGACAGTGATAATGGTATAAAATTATCGCATGACTAGGGAGCAATCATGTTCTCGAGCATTTGAGAACATTCTTGTAACTCATTCAGTGCACAGAGATGAAAGATAGTGACTAACCCTTGATGACCTGGCCACTGCCAAGTTCAAATTCAATTGGATCGCCTCTTTCGTAGCTGGAATCAAATACCTTCCCATTGGTAAGTGTCCCCTAGGAAATTAACCAAATATTACATTTCTAATCAGAGAAGTGAGAAGCCATGGAACTACACAAGTACAATATGCTTCTGTAAGCTTACTTTACTCATTTGTTATATCTGATCATTAACTCTATTTTATGCAAATTCTGTACCAGAAATTAAGCTACTGAGCTCCAACAGTTTGGTGCATTTCCTACTTTTTGTGTCAAACTGTTCTTGCCTGGGATTTTAGTTATCCTTCATCCAGAATTTGACAATCCAAGAAAAAGGGATTTCATAAAACATACCCGATAGTGGACTTTGACGCGGTCTCCTTTGTGAGCCTGGATGTCGCATGTTTCCGGCTTGTACTGAAGCATAGATACAAAAAGATTCAATTATAACAGTCTTTCCAATATAAGATACACTGAAGGTCAATCCTGGAGCTAAAAACAATATCTTTAGTCTTTTAACAAATATACCAGTTCCTTATGTCATTATCATGGTACCACACTTGGGACATCTCCCTAGAAAAGATACACTTATATTTCTTTTTTTTTTGATAGATCTTATTGCTTTCTGCATTTTATGCAGCAATTAACAAAATAGACAAATAAAATATCAAAGTAAAACATGGTGAACTCAGCAATCGAACACATTTATTAGCCAGTACTTAAAACTGACATGCACAAATTGTGCATCTAGTACAGACTATGGTACTGATCGACGAACATCAGAACTCTAACAAAGACGCGGTTGACTGTAACATGCTTCGACGGTTGCAATCAAGACACCAGCATTTGGTCCGGTGAAGATTCAGAAGTAAACCATACATTTTGATTGAGCGAGCGCTCTTAGAACTAAACAGCATTGATCAAAACCCTAATGCAATCACTTCATCCAATACATCTCATCTAATTTCATCAGAACAACACTTAAAATTTAAAAAGGATCGCAGTCAATAACACCTTGACGCCGATCTGGAGCTCCTTCACATCACCGGACTTCTTCGCCGAAGCTGCAATCACAAAAAAAACCATCAGATTCAAATCAAATCAAATTACAGAACCCTAGCAAGAAATTATTCAATCGGATGCCAGGCGATACCGGCCTGCTACAGCTACAGCTGCGGCTGGGAGATCGGATCGGATCGTTACCCGAGTTCAGGAGGATTGTAGCGGCGAAGAGGACGCAGAGGAGGAGGAGGAGGAGCTTCGCCATGGCCGTTCGAAAGTTTGAAAGAGTGAAGAATTGAAATCCAGTGGCGATCTTCGTGTAAAATAAAGAAGGGAAATAGGATCCGATCCAGTCGGCTTTAATTTGGGCTGGGCCTGTTGCTAATTTGCTATTCTTGCTTGCTGGGAAATTGACAGAGGTTATTGCACTTTGCAAAGTATAATGGCTAGTGCGTTTCAGCCCGAATTTTTCATTAATATTAAAAATAAAATAAGAAATCACAACAATAATATTGCCAGACAAAAAATCACATATCTAGGTATTTCATCCGTAAAGAAGGCAGATTGATTCCGCCTTCTTTAAAGGCAGAATGATTTCACCTTCTTTAAAGGCGGAATCGTTTCACCCATAAAGAAAGCGGAATCATTCCACTCATAAAGAAGGCAAAATGAGACCAAAATGCTAACATTAGTATAAACTCTTGTATTAAACTCCTGTACTATAAACTTGTATGACTATAACATAATTATTTTATATGACATGCGGAACATCAATACAACATGATTTTTTTTTCTTTTTCTTTAATCTCCCAATTATTATTTAGGGAAATATACATCTCAACTGATGTTAATTAACTATACAACTGGAGAATTATATTCGAGTTTCACTCGCACCTCGCAGAGACCTTACGGTTGACTTAATGAAAAGATAGGGACAACAATGAGAAATAAACAAAGCATATTTCATACGTCAATTTAACAAACGGCTCAGATAATAGAATTGCAGGAACCTGCGATCGGTTTGGATCGCAGCAGATGCTGACGCGTGGTAATATTATTACTAGAGTGAGTGGTATCAATTACGATAGGACTGGATGCAAAAAAAATTAATCCACCCGTAAAAAAGGAGGAACGATTCCGCCTTTAAAGAAGGCAGAATCGTTCCACCCATAAAAAAGGTGGAATCAATCTGCCTTCTTTACGGGTGGAATTCCTAAATTTGTGATTTTTTTCTGACAATAAATTGTCGTGATTTCTTATTTTATTTTTAACATTAATAAGAAATTCGGCGTTTCAGCCTCATATTTCCTAAACCGTGGCTCGAATGACTAATACAAGTTGCTGACCACAATTTTAATATTAAAATCTAGTTGCGTACCAAAATATTTTATTTTTTAGAGTTTTCTAACTATTTTTTTGAATTTTTGAAAAATGATCCACTTTATGTACAAATTTTTGTGCATTTTCTATACAATTTTCAAAAATCCAAATAAAAAAAAAGATAGAAAACTCTAGAAATGGAAAAATGTGATAATTTACACGGTTTTCAATATGTAGATTGTGATGAGCAACTTGAATTTACCATTTGAGCTACGGGATTGAGATAATGGACCGAAACACACTACCTTTCTGCGCTTTGCAAAGCGCAATAACCTCACTCTATACATCTTCACTCTTAAGTAAAAACAGAATGCAGGCCAGGCTGCCAACTATACTTGGATTGGTTAACTTGATTAAGGTTGTCAATAGTACATTTTTATCACCCGTATCATATCCAATATAAGATAAAAAAATTTTATGTTAGCTTATCAGTATGGATATGAATAAGAGTAATTTCGTAACCATTACATATATTACAAAATATTTTATGCTCATTCTAAATTAATAGAGAATGAATAATAATTTTGTACTCTTTCGTATACATTTTATGACAATTTATGTTCTTTCCGATATAATCATATAATTTATGCTATATTATAATTTCTTTCCTACAAAATTTAATATAAATATATAAACACATTACTATATTATCCGTTACATATTGTTACGTACTCACTTGTTACCGTTTATTTTAATGGGTACGGATAGGGTATGGGTAAGTTGAATTTTAACGGGTATGGGTAGAGTACAGGTAAGACCAATTTTAAATGGATATGGTAGTGAAAATGCTCTCATCCGACCCGTACTTTACCCATTGACACCCCTAAACTTGATTGGATTTACTTGAATGTTCTTTTAATTGTAATATAGAAATACCAAAATTGATATTGATTGTGTCAGTATTTATATTAAACGAATAAACTATTCAAATTAATGATTTTACTATGCTACTTATTTAACAAAGTGTCTATATATGCCCCTCAAAAACAAAGTGTCTATATGTGAATCGAATTTTGTCCAAAGTCATTTGGATAGTCTCTGTCTAAAGCCATATTAACGAAGTGTCCAAAGTGTCCAAAGTGATTTGTCCAAAGTGATTTGGTCATGTAGGTGTTAACAATAAAAACAATATACCAGAGACGGAGCCAGCTTTTGATTACAGTGGGGGCCAATATAAAATTATGAATATAATGCTTTTAAATGTATATTTATATAGTTTGGTAATTACTAAACACATATATTTATAAGCATGCAAGTTTAATATATCCAAAATAACATGTGAGTAAAAAAATGGAATGCTAGAAGATATTAGGTAAAAATATGTTGGAGAGAAGCAATTCAATTATATTTTAAATTATGGAAAATTGTGATCTATATGTATAATTAATGCTCTTTCATATGAATTTGAATTATAAGAAGTCCAAAGATTAAAATTTTTAAGATGCCCCTTAGATACAAACTAAAGTGGAGTGACCATATTATTTTCTTTGGAAACTGATGTGCCATGTTCTTAATACACAAGGTGACATAAATTATCATTGTAATTTTTTTTCTATATATTATTTGAATGTTCTATTTGTATAATAGTAATTTTTTATTCATACTTTTCTTGAAGGGACACCAAAATTTATTATTGCAAATTTTGTTTCTGAAAATCATTTTTCTAAAAACCGAAGTGATTGAGGTAATGTATTGCATAAAACATATATTTTAGACATTCTATAAATAACTAGGAAGGTTGCGCGCTCCGCGCGACCGAGATATTACGGTAAAGAAAAATACTCGTACAATACGATTAAAATATATTTACCGTAATTTAAATGGTTCTCCATATAATATATAGTGCAAATCTACAACCGCCATCGATCGACAACCCAACGCTATACAGCACACGGCATGTAACCTTAAAAAAAAAAAAAAAAAAAAATTACACTGTTCTTTTCTACTGTAGAAATCTACAGTGCACCCTATGTTGAGCCTTTAACAGTTAGAATATCTCTACAATCTAATTCGGTATGTTAATAAAAGTGGTAGTTCAAATAACAAATTTCATATCAAACTATAGAAAAAAGAAGTACATATACATAAACATTTATTGAGGAATTAATGAGAATATTAATGTATCGTACAACATTTTTAAATTTAACTAAAAATACACTTATACACTCAATCATATTTTGGAGCATAGGGGGCTATGGCCCCTCTAGCCCAATTGAGATCATCTGACCGGGCCCCGTTGGATCTCCTCGGGATTCAGTTGAATCTTTCGGTATCCGAATCCCGAGGAGATCTAACGGGGCACATGCCCCTGGTCAGAGGATAAGGATCCCCTCTAGCCCCCTTCTAACTCTGTCACTGCAATATATAAATGCATAGTATGCTAGTTATATTTAAAATGATAGTATTACATACTATCAGTTAATAGACATATAAATTGAATGTTTAGTATAACTTTGGACAGGACTGTTAAATGGCTTTGAACATAATTCGATTCCTTCTATATATTATACGAAAAAAAAAATATGTATGGAATTTAGTTTGCTAAAATTAAGATTCTGATGCGAAGATAATAATATTGAGCGGAATCAAATCGAATCTGTTATATCGATCCGATCAGACTTTATCCATATTATCAACCCTTTACCCTTCTGTAGCATGCACCGTAGCTAGTTCTGTATAGATAAATTATATCTAGAGCGAGAGCGATATTCAAAATTCAATTACCAGATAAGTTTATGGACTTAAATTATATCCATCAATAATTAATTCTCCTTTTTTTCATTTGAAATTAACGGTGGACAGTCGCTGCTAACTTACAATTTACATATCGAACAAATTTTTATTCCAAGAACTTAACTAAAAGAAAATAAGAAATTCAATTCCTGTGAATTTTTGGCAAATATTGATTTCATTACAGGTGAAGATAACCAAATACATTTTTTTTAGTAATCCACAACAAGAGAGAATAAAACTAGTCAGCTTAATTTTTTGTAACTTTTTTTCTTTTTGTTTTTTTGTTTTCAAGTACACGACCACAAAAACCAGCAATATCCGTTTTATAGAAGAGACTCGATCTACCATAACAAAAGAAAAAGGAACAATTATGCATAAACGTAAGAAGAAACAAGAATGAAACCGAAACACAAGCACTAGCTAGCTAATGATGAGCCATCTCGACCTTCGACGCGCGGACGTCGTCCTCGTCGACCATGAACCGTTTCCAGAACCAGTGGTTCCTCCAGACCTCGGTCATCTCGTCGATCGGCCTGTTCTTGGTCTCGGGCAGGAACAAGTGGACGAACATCCACATGACGATGACCCAGGCGGCGAAGAAGAAGAACACGCCGGCGCGCATGGTGCAGAGCATGGAGAGGAAGGCCTGGGCTATGAGGAAGGTGAAGAGCATGTTGGAGCTGACTGCGAAGGCGTACCCGGCGGTCCTCGTCTCCAGAGGAAATGTCTCGCTGGGAATCAGCCATCCGAGCGGGCCCCATGACCACGCAAAGCACATCACGTACAGACAGACGAGGACCACAACCCCAGCAGCGACACCCTTCGGCAGGGTGCCGGTGTCGTTCAGAAACTTCATGAGAAAAGCACCAATGAGGACCTACAAGAGCAAGTTTGTCATCAATAGTTAATGAGTAGTGATATGAAGACCTGAGTCTTGCTCCCAAAACTCTTGATGAGTTGGCAGGCTGTACCGATACGGGGAGTATTTCAGTGAATTGTTTGTAGTGCGGGGAGTATTTCAGTAGAGATGGTGAATGGTTGGCAGTGTAGTAAATTTTATATTGTTTTATGCAACAACTTTACAGCACATCGTTAACTCTAGGGGCAAGTCATGGGGATGCATATATTTTTCCATAGTTAATTTTTGCTGGATATGTATATTTTGGTTCTATATATGTTACTGATTGTTTTACCTGAGTTACAAGCATTTGACAACAAGCCTGTATCAGAAGCGGCTTCCTGCCGAGCCTATCCACCAAGACGACGGAGACTACGGTGCACGCCACATTGATGCCTCCGACAATTGCCGAGGACATCAACGAGGCGTCGTTCTTGAACCCCACGGTCTGGAACAAAACCGGGGCGTAGAACATAATGGCATTGATGCCGGTGAATTGCTGGAAGACCTGCATCGCGATCGCGATCACGAGTTGTGGCCGGGACTTCCTCTTCATGAGGTTTTTAAACGGATGCTTTACTTGTTTCGCCATCTCACTAGCCTTCACGAGTTCGTCGTACTCGCTCTGGACGTTGTCGAGGCCTCTAATTTTCTTCAACATGTTCATGCCCTCCGTTCGCTTGTTGCGTTCGATCAGGCTGGTCGGGGTCTCGGTGATGAGAAAGGAGCCTATGCACAGAAGCAATGCGGGAACACCGGCAAGGCCGAGTGCGATTCTCCAACCGTGGGGATGGATGTTCGCGACAAAGTAGTTGATGATGTTCGCACCGAGGATGCCGATCGTGACGTTCAACTGGAAAAGAATGTTGAGGGCACCGCGGTACTTCACCGGCGCCACCTCTGACAAAAAGAGAGGAGCAGCCTGCAGTGATAAAAAAATAAAATTTGATGTTCATAATTTGTTGAAGATAAAAGGGTCATTTTGTTTGACTAAATTTAATTCATAGTCCCCTCAATATATTATAATATTAATTATGTAAAAGATAAGTACATCTTATAAAGTTTCATTTTGTTTATTTTTAGCTAATTTAAGTTTATCTGTTGACGAAAGATAATTATAAACATATTAACGAAAACCATTAATTATTTATCATAAACAATATCAAATTGTAATATACGCATTAAATGGTAATAAAACTCTTTGCTTCAAGACATTGAACCAGGATAAGGGAATTTCAAAGGTTATCCAAAGACTAATACAGAGTTTAAATGTTTCATATTTATTTTGGAATTTGAAATTGTGCATTTATGAGAGGAAAAAAAAAAATCTTGTGACGATCAATTTCCCTAGGATTATGCAACATTGCATTTATCTTTCTTTTTTTTTATCTTTTGCTTTTCCTTTTATAGTTTTTTTGTTCATGATCACTATTTTGCAAAATTAGCAAAACAATAATTTGACACATTAATTTGTGAAAGTAAATTCACTAAAATTACCAAGTACCTGGTTTGCAAATCCAACACCAACGCCAAGCAAAATCCTGCCAATGATGAGCATGAAAAGGTTCAGGGCACCCGCATTCAAGCCGACGCCGATCAAGAACAGGAAGGAGGCCAACTGCATCGTGGCCTTACGGCCGCACTTGGTGCAAATCTTGGAGGCGATGAAGCTCGCCACCAGGGCAGCCAAGTACAGGGAGGAGGTGAACAGCTGCAGGAACTGGTTGTCGTACTTGCAGTAGTTGTTCTCTATCACCGTGTGCTTCTTTGCGAACACCGACGGGAAGAACTTCTCCAAGAAGTCGTCCATCGACGTAACTCCACCTGTTTGGTTGTGTAACAAAAATTTTTACACATTTTAGTAGGCAAATTATTTCCATAGTATATACCATTGTACCGGGACCGGGCCATATTATCAGTGTTCTACCTTCAATATATACATACAAATCTCTTCTTATAATAAAACATTAGGCAAATAAAATAAGACCCCCAAAAAAAAAAAAAAAAGAAACAGCAAATTAAATGGATAAAAACTAACCAGAAATGCCAATATCATAGCCAAACATCAGTCCACCAGTGGCAGCAACAATTGCACAAAGGATCACATAGATGGTGATCTTGCCACCAAAATCACCACCCCCACCACTGGCCACAACAACAGCAGGCATTTTAATTCTTTTCTTTTACTCCCTCACCCCTCTGGTAGAACAAAAGTAAGAATTGAAGAGGTACAAGGAGGGCTTATTAGCTTAACTTATTATTTGGATCAAATAAGACTGTTTCCTATATTTATAGAGTGCAGAGCTGGTTTACTTACATGCCTTGCCAGGTGTTCCTGCCTTGCGGATGTATAGTGCTTGTTGAGATTCGATAAGTATGTTGCTAAATATAGATATAATTGCCCAAGTTCAGTGGGCTAAATACAGGTACTAACTAAGCGTGCTTATCCTCTGCCGCGCCGTATTGTACTGCTCAGCGAATCAACGATGTGGATTATATATAGGGGGTTTTTTGAGATTGAGTTGCATGGATTTCAAAGCAGATCCAACGGTTGAAGTACTGCGCAGTAGAGTACTGCGCTTTAGAGGATATGGATTGGCTAATTATCCCCCTTAATCTGACAAGGCAATTTTGCAATCTGGATTACAAAAGTGAGCAATGAGCTGTGTGTTCTATCCAAATCCAAGTGAGATTGAATTTGCTATAACGCGTTTGGCAATAAGATTTAGTTTAGTGGCTAAATTCTATGGTGACATGAATGGTTACATAGGTGGTGCAATAGAAGAACTGATTATTTATTAAGCACATGCACATATATTATTATCCGGATAAAGATGAGGATAAAATGAATTAATTAATCTAGATATACTAATTATAATGAGAGAGAGGTTGTTTAACATTTTTGGATTGTATAAGAGTGTCCTGAAAATATGGAGATAGAATGATAGATATAAGATATATTAGGGCTGCAAACATAACAACGTTTTCCGTTATTTCAAACGAAACGAAAAATGAAACGATTTTTTGTTTCGTTAAACGAAACGAAACATTAATGAAACGACTAATTCAATTTCGTTTTCCAATTTGACAAAAAAATACTACTGTAAAACGATTATTTTCGTTCTTTCGTTTTATTTCGTCCCAAACGAAACAAAAAAGAAACAATTTTTTTTTTCATTAAACAAAACGAAACTGTACATCGTTTTCCACGCTATGCATCCCTAAGATATATGTCTCCCATTAGAAAAAAAAAAAACAAATATACTTTCTGTTTATGAATGTTGGATTGCTCTTAAGCAATGGCAGCTACAGCTAGAACAACCTAAAAAAAATGCAAATTTATTTTACAAGCATTTGTGCATTGATGCATGTCCAATGGATACATCATACATGTCTACTTATTTAAAGTAATTATTTGCAATTTTGCATTTAAATACGTACGTTGCTAGATATATAAAGATAGAATATAATTATCAAGTAATCCTTAAAATTAGAAAGAAACTTGGAATGTATATGTTTGTTTGTTAATGAATTGTACAAAACAAATACACGTATGTTTTGAATTTTTTAGGGATAACCTCAAAATAATAATAAAATAATGTATAAATCTATATCATCTTTAAAAGATCCAAAACAAATACATAAAAAAACTCAAAAAAGGAAAAATTTTTTTATGTAAGAGATTTTGATATAAATAATCTAATAAGAACCATCAATAAAAAATTTTAGATGTCTAATTATAATTTTTGAATTAGCAGCACGGTAGATTTACTCCACATATATATTTATAGCAATATAAAGCTCCAAATTAACTCAATGATCCCTCTTATATCACAAACTATGGTATTTAGTTTAAGAGGTATGCTTACTGTCCCAAATCCCCCTTAAATGTCCTCCGTTTGTGTACCCTCTTACACATAAAATATGAACACCCCAATGTAATGAACACCCGACAATACATTGTATGAACACTCAAGCTAGGGTGGATAATCATTCACTAGAACGTGAAATCTTTGATCAGTGATAACAGAATCATTCACTAGAACGTGAAATCTAGGATGACCCACGCAGAATCTTCGATGCGTATGTATGAACACCAAGTACATCGACTATGAACACCTTATCGTGGGAGGTATGAACACCCTGATGAATAGGTAGGAACACCAAATTTGTGCAGACAGTTATTTTATCATAACACTATAATATAACAAATTTAACTATTAAGTGGTGGGACCTGACTTTTACAGTCAAAATAAATGTGTCATTAGTGAGAATCTGAATTTTAAACTAGAATCTTGATGAAATCTTGGTAGGGGACATTTAAGGGGGACAAATGAAGGGGACAAGAAGATTTTCTCTTAGTTTAATTTGCTGTCTCTCTAGGTGACATGTTCCTGACTTCACTTATACATACTGGCCTGGCCATGTGTGAACTAAACTCTAGGTATAAACTATCAAATACACACATGAAACTTATATGAGAATATTGTTGTCTACAATTTACACTTGCCGGAATAGTCACAACGTCCCAAAACCATGGTTGGAGAGTCCCTTTTGAGAATACCAGAAAACAGTTATAATGAAACATCTATGAGACTATAAGAGCATGTGAAATCACCAAATATGCATGTCAGGCACAAACACACGCATTGCCAGATCGATGTCAGTTGCTAAATTTATTAGGAATTTAGGATCATATTCATATATATTTTTTGGCAGGTGGGAATTTGTTACCCCCCTTGTTGTAAAAGTTGGGTACAAAAAATAATCTGGATAGTGTTTTTGTGTTTAATTAGTATTTAGTAACCACCTCAACACAACTCCAGCACAATAATGGTGATCCACAGTACGGAGTTTTTGGTTTTTTCCTCATGATCGTAATTAATCCCATAAATAGTAAAAAAAAAGTCTGATTAAATCTTAAGTTAATCCAGTTCCAAATCTAATCCACTCATGATTTATCTTATTCACTTGGTGATACAAGTGAAGCCTCTAATTTTCAGGGGCGGAGCCAGAAATTTTATATAGGGGGTCGAGAAAAAAAAATAATGACATCGTCGTTGAGCTTTTAGCGTTTTTGTTGTGATAATAAGAAATTAAAAATAGTTCTATTAACAAGTATCGATCTAAGTTTTATTCATCTCTAAAAGTTATTAAAGATCATTTTTTGGTTTCTTTGCTCCAATTTTAGTAAAATTTAAAAATTTAGTAGACTGTGACGAAAAAAATGTAATTTGAATGTTGCATAAATAAAAAAATAAACTTTATATTAATTCTCTCGTTTGTTCAAATTTGAATGAATGTAATTTTTTGTCATAAACGAAAAAAAAGTACTTGACTGTGATGTCAATTGTAGTTAGACTAAATTAAAATTTGATACAGACTAATTATAAAAAGAACTTCTAAGTTGATACCCGGTTAAATTATTTAACGGGGTATGATGCAAAAGCATTTTAGAAACAATTAAATGGTAGATTAAAGAGAGATAAAAATTAAAGCCCACAATTACAATTCCATATAAAAAGTAATTGGACCCTATATGTAAGTTCCTCCTTTTCCCAATTTACCAAGGTCCCATCTCAATTTAAAAAGCAAACAAAATATATGCACCAGTGAGTACATTATCTTGATTGGTAGAGCATAAATTTAATGTAACTCAACTAGTAGTTTACATAATTTATAAAAACGCTTGTTCTAATTTATTAGGGGGTTAATATCCAAAATTTTGTTAAATATACTTAAATTACTTTACCATGGTCACAAGTTCGAAAATCATAGGGTCCCCTCTCTCCGCCCCTGCCTGTAATTACTGAATCATGATGCAAATTAGCAGCTCTTGAGCTTCGTAGAAACATAGGAATATTAACATTTGTAACTTTTCAAATTCTGAAAGCTAGTTATATATTTGAGTCGTTGAAAGAGTATAATCCAAATCATTTGATAATTATATTTCTCGGATTTCTCATATTAATTTCATATATTTCCAGTTTAATAGAAGAGTTCATATATTTCCAGTTTAATAGAAGAGCACCAAATTCTGAAAGCTGTACTCTTTCTTTCCTAAATACAAAGCCCAATTCTCTTTTGTCTAATTAAAAGCCCAAAACTAAATTAAGCTCAAAATTAAGCCCAAAATCAAAATTATATTTGTCGTCTGCAGATGAATTTCAAGGTCTACAAGAGAAAGGGTAACAAGTTAATAAAGGATTGCATTTGCATGGGATCATATTTGTATCAAGACAATGTAAAAATGGGAGAATTTTATTTGATCTTCATGATCTTCAACAATTCTGACATGGTCAAGTGTGAAAGACATTTGCAAGGATGGCAGAATCATCAGAAAGATTGTCAATGAAGGAGAGAATATATGGGGGAATTCTAAGGATCATATGAGATAATTCTTGGTATATTCATGTTCTTTATTCCTTAATTTCTTGCGGTTCTCAAATGGCTGGTAACTTGGTACCATAATTGCTGCATTGATGATTGCAGAAAATGTGATGTTTTTCTGAGAATCGAAGGCTTGAAGGAAGTATTGGTGGTGGTTTCTTATTTATAGCACAATTTTTTGGAGTTCAAAATTGTCATATTACATTTGTTGCTGATCAATTATGTCAGTCTGTTAATGTCCATGAATATGTGTGTAATATATAGTTCTGAATGAGAATTGAGAACTGTCACTTTATTGATAGTGCATGGAGAAAAGATTGTATTATATAGATTTCTGAGATATCCATTGACATTATTTTTCGCAGTTATATATATATGGACCATGATTGGGGGATATTGTGGCTGTCATCATGAAGTCGGGTGGTGCTGAATATACTATTAAAGACGGTTAGAATGAGCTCTAAACTGCCACTGTCAATTTCTCAAAAAAAAGAAAAAAAAAAAAGAATGAGCTCTAAGCTATGTGATTCCCTGATGTCATATTTCCTTTCTGCGTGGTTTTAATTTGCTAATGCAATTTTACAATTTATTGCAGGTTACTTCTGTCTGCAATAGCAAAGCTGCAAAAGGGCATCGAAGCAATGAAGAAATCTGTGGAAGTTATCCTTACAGTACTCAATCCTCAGTGTATATATGTTTGTTATTAGTATTGTTGCTCACAGTGTTCAGATTCTAGTGCTTTAAGCATCGATCCAGAACTAAGATTGCGATGCCCTTTTGTTACGCGTGCACCTAGTTATTGCGTACCGTATACATGATGTTACTTACTTGTTCGAGGAATACTTGTAAAGTGCCTTGTCAAATTTTGAACAGTTGAATCAGTAAACAGCTTAATTATTAAGCCTAAAATAAGCCCAAAAGGCACAGCATTAATGGTTTTCAAAATGTATCATAAAGCACCAATAAACGTTTTCTTTCCTTTTGTTTTGAAGATTGATATGGTGAGAAAAGAAGACCGGCCTCGGGTTAGGAAGAAGCCAGGCAGGCAAATCCAACTATTTGTACAGAACTTCAGTTGGCTTCTTAAAACTATGGCAGAAAATAATTCTGAAAATACTCTAGGAGGGTTATAAGTGTCCCAACAAAACAGCAGTTGTATGAGGTACTGGTAGTCAGAAACTTTTTTTTTTTTTTGAAGAAAGTGGAATACTCCACCAGTTTCATTGAAACTTTTTATTTTGTGTCCATGGAGGATTGAACCTATGACCTCTTTGAAGTCATCCTAGTTAGCTACCACTTGAGCTACTAGGCCATTTGTTGGTAGTCAGAAATTTAGCTCAAGGTTGAAGTGATTTAACTCATGTATTTCATTAAGGTTGGTTGGTCTATGTCGAATGGTTTTGGTGGTACCAAGGAATAACATAGTAGTTGATCATTAATACCATATGGTAGGTATATCTTGAGCGTAGTTTCTGTTTATTTGTTTCATTTAAAGACATTGGATCGAGGAGGTGAAAGAGTACAACAAGAAGGACAGTTGCATATCAAATGTGTTGCAAAATTGCGCTAGTCGACGGAGCTCGGCTTAATGGTACATAAATGTCCCTCTCTTTTTCTCTGTACCACACAATACTTTCTGTGATCGAAACTGTTAAAGAAAATGCGTGCATGTGCAAGTCTGATATATATCTGGTTGAATAGCCTCTTGAAATAAGGATTCGCCGGCGGTTTGAGGTTGTGTTCTATCTCTGCATTGACTGTAAATAGTGGTCCAAGAGAGCAAGCCTGCAGATTAGATAACTATATACTTAACTACGTACGCTTAATGTATACAATATTGACCGATTTATGTCTGATACTGTTACCGGTGCATGCATCGATCTATGGCAGAAAACAGGAGACCTGCCTGAGAAGCAAGAGACCAAGCCCGGACTTACTGATAATCAACAAAGCTTAGCCGACCCTTGTTATACACTGTTAGAAAGCAACATCTTTTTCGAACTCGGTTAATTCTACGCTTCCTGGTTACAGTCTTTAGTTCTGCTGAATCGACATACTCTACGTGGATTTGTTGCCAATTCTTGACTGAATTATTGGGGTTTATGTTTCTAATTAATGCTTATACAGTTTTACTGTTACTAGTTTAATTTTGCTTGCTCAAGCAAACTTTTGTTTTAGCAATGTATATAGACACTCTTCCTGTAGTTGTCGATTGTCGTTTCCTGATTACAACTACTGTTTCTGTGTTCAAGTTACATATATGCTATTGCTGTGAGATTTGCTGATTATATATATATATAACTAAAAGTAGATCAGAAACACTGTAATGCTTGTTTCTGAGTATAGCCGTATATATTGGAAATCACTTTTTTATTCTATCTTGAAGACCAAACCAAACTAATTTAGTTAGAATGTAATTATTAATAGTTTAATACAACTATATGGAGCTAGACTATTATACTAACGTTAGCATTTCGGTCCGAAATGCTAACGCCTCAAAATTTATGTTATCGTAACCGAAATCATGATTTATGGTGCCTAATAAATTATTTATATGAAAATATTAGGGAATACAAAAAATTTTCATTTTTAGAGTTTTCTAAGTATTTATTTTGAATTTTAGAATATAGCTCATAAATATTAATAAGATAATGATGTTTGTTCATGCTATTTTCAAAAATTCAAAATAAATACTTAGAAAACTCTAAAAATGAAAAAAATTTATACTCCACAATATTTTCATATAAAGAATTAATTGAGCACCATAAATCATGATTTCGGACACCATAACATAAATTTTGAGGCGTTAGCATTCCGGTCCGAAATGCTAACGTTAGTATAATAGTCTAGCTCCAACTATATGTACTTAAATGTTAGCTTGCCCTATACGGATACATCTTTCTGGTACCAAATTAAAGAGGACAATTTGAAAGGAACCAACTGTTTAATTGCTACAGGACTGCCCCCTATTCACTAGTCAAAAGCCAGAAATCACTTGAGAAACTCGTACAGACTTGTTCCAGTTAATGGATATTAATTAAGAGGAGGGTTCCAATGTTTCTATTTTTTGTATCTCCATCATGTCTCCACTTTTTAAATTTCAAATAACTCAAAATTTGAAACTCATTTTTCAAAAACAAAACCGTTAGATTTAATCTATATCCTTTCATTTACGTATATGTAAAAAATCATTAAATTTGAATATTATTTTGTTTGACATCAAGGGCTTCAAAAAAATGTACTAATTTGAGTAATTTCTAGACATTGATTTTTATTACTCATTGATTAATATAAAATAAAACAAAAAAGTGAAAAAATTTGTTATGTGCACATAGAGAATATCATATTGATCAAATCTAACGGTTTTGTTTTGAAAAATGAGTTTTAAATTTTGAGTTATTTGAAATTTAAAAAGTGGAGGCATGATGGAGGCACAAAAAATGGAGGCATTGAAACCCTCCTCATTAAATAATTAATGCCATTGTTTTGTAGAGTGGAAACTTGGCATTTGCCATTTAATTGGCAAGCATATTATATTGTTTGTATCTCCATTACGTCTTCTTGTAAAACACTGATATGGAGAGTGTTGCCCTAGTTTTTTTTTGGTTTTTTGAGATTCAGATGAAGGTCAAACTACTCAAATAATGTGGAGAGCGTTGCCCTAGTTTGTATCTCCATTATGTCTTCTTGTAAAACATTGATACGGAGAGTGTTGCCATAGTTTTTTTTTTTTTTTTTTTTGAGATTCAGATGAAGATCAAAACACTCAAATTTAAATGTCTATAAAAGACCCCCATCCAGATTTCGAACCTGTAACCTCCCATACAGAGAGCGTTGCCCTAAGCCACTAGACCAAAGGCTGATTCTTAACACTGATATATATAGGGCCTGTTTGATGAGAATATGGCAAATTTTCTAGCATATAGTATATATACTCAATTCTTGTCAGGCCCTTTTTCTCTTCTTTTCTTTCTTTCTGTTTTCCTTAGGATTTTCACCTGAATCCAAAATAATTGAAATATGTTTCCAGTAATTTTATGATTTCCACATTTTCCTGCAGATCAAACAGACCCATAGTATATTAAGCTTTCTGTCGTTTTGTCTAATTGAGGTATGATGAGCTTATTGTCAAGGAGCCCCAATACATGACAGCGAACAGTCATGCCAAGCAGCAATATTATGCTATATCAGTATTCTGATTCATAATTAGGTAAAATAAATGTTTGAATCTCTGACAAGCAACTGAAGTACGACTACTCCTTTCAAATCATGCATGTGTATGATCTTTCTATCAAAAAAAAAAAAAAATCATGTGTTTGGCATTTTTTTTATTTTTTTTGTGGGGGAGTATGTAAGAAGTTACAATTAAAAACTAAGGGTGTGTTTGGCAACTAAAAATTGGAATAGAATAGCAAAATAATAGTTATTCCATGTGCCAAACAGAAAATAGCTATTCGGATAGCTCTAAAAAATTGCTAATCCGTTATTCCTCCTATTTGGTCGAATAGCGGAATAGCTATTCGAATAGCTCTAAAAATAACTCTAAAAATATTTATGACAATACTATTCCAATTGTCATTTGCTAAACAATATTTTCACTATCCGAATAGCTCTAAACATCACTATTCTTTTTACTCTTCCAACAACCAATAATCCATTTTTACTAATCGAATAGCACTATTCTATTGCTATTCCTTGATTTGCCAAACGGACCTTACCTCTTAGTTCTTACACTTAACGGACTTGGATTTCTACTGCTGCTTTAATGCTTTTGCGTTCACAAAAAGAGAGCTACTATAATAGATTAATTGACCACAGCATGCTAGTGGATGTTTATATAAACTATAAAGTCATACCTACTTGTGGAAAAATTGAGATTTCAAGTCATTGGTGGGGGGTGCTATTTTGGCATGCATATGAATATGAATAGGAAACATGTTGCGTCTGTCTGTGGAATTTCCATTATAGACACAAAGTGTCACATTATGGGTCTCACCTGTCACACTCTTGTGTCTACGATGGAAATTTTACGGATGGAAATTTTACAGATGGACGGTAGGTGTTACTCAATATGAATATTGTACGGTAAGGGATTTCTATCTATAGTTGCTAGAAATGGCAAATCGGACGGGTGGGTCGGGTTCGGGTCGGGCGGGTCGGGTTAGTTTGACCTTCTAGAATATCTCGGGACAGGTGATGGGTGGGTCGGGTCGGTTCAATTTTAATATCTATTTTTTTTGGATCGTATGTTGAGTTGAGTTGGATTGGATGCTATTTGATCTCGGGTCGGGTCGGGTTCGGATCAGGTCGGGTCGAGTCGGGTTAGTTTGACTATCTGAAAAATTTCGGGTCGGGTCGGGTCGGACGGGTTTCTCGGGTCGAGTCGGGTTCTGCCACCTCTAATATTAGTTGCAAATGAGGAAATTAAACTAGTGTACTTGCCTAAACAAACTAGCTCAAAGCATTCAGTCTGGAATCAATAATTTTGGGCCTATATATGAGGTCCAGTAATATATACAACCTATCTCTAGGATACTTTTTACTTTTTTTTAGTCTAGAAATGAATCGAAGCAAAGATTCAAAGAAATTCTCATCACATTTTTCTAGAATATAATACATAGCAGAGAAAGAAGTCAAATCTTTTTTTTTATTTATTATATGTCTAGAATTATTCTTATTCAAATCAATATGCATTGCACAAATTTTCCATGGCAAAGATCAATATGCATTGCACAAATTTGGATCAAAATTAAAACCGAGTTAAATTTATTTTAATGTGAATCCAAAATTTGATGTCTCCCTGATTTTGTTGTTCAAATCAATCAAAGCCTTGAAGTTAAACTAATTTAATTGAAATGTAAAATATTAAATATACATCAATTATTTATCAAATGGTCAATCTAAGCCATTTTAATTATAGATAATCATATAAAATTAAGAACTCTGAATAAACCGGTTCACTAATCCCAACATGCATGTGATTGGGGCAACAGCCCCAAGGCCTTTGACAAATGAAAAGAAGAAAGAAAATGGAGTGCAACAAGCCAACAATGTTAGCTAGAAACATATAATAGTCTAGGTAAATAGCACTTGAAAAATATTTTTATAGCTTTGCTTTATTTGTTGGTTAATATAGTTTGGATTTTTGTGTTTGACCACTTGTGGATGTGGTTGGTTCAACAGAAAGTTGCACCTTTTTCTTCTTTTTGGTTATTTTAGACTTGAGAGATGTTAAAAAAAAATTACCACGAAAATTATAGAGAAGGGATCATGTTACAACTATTTATCTTGCCAACCAACCATGACAATAACTTTCAAATAAGTTCATAAAAAAATCTTAAAAATGAAAAATTTTTAAAATCATATTTGTATACTCACATATTGATTGTGTTGCAAATTCCATTCAATTTTAGTGTTATTTGGTGCTCCATCAAGAACCATTAAAATTATATGTTTGTTACAACAGTCTAAATTTAATCATTTTTATGGGTATCAAATGACACTCAAATTGAATGAAATTTGAAACACAATCAATTATGAGTACACAAATATGTTTGTAAAAGATTTTCTATTTGTATTTATTTGAGAGTGTTTGTCATGATTGTCAAGACAAACAGTTGTCAGGTAATCTCTTCTTGAGTTATAAGGGAGGAATCATTTGATTAGAGTTACTTTTGACAATTTAAATAATAATATTTTAAAACAAATTTAAAAAGAGTTAAAATTTTGACGAAAAAATTATAATTATATTTTTTACTTCATTAGACTGATAATATATTCTAAATTTCATTCAATTTAAACATAATTTCAAAGCCCATCAATGATAATAATAAATTTATGGTGTATTAAACGATTTGCAATTGTTTTAATTGTAAAATTTATTTCAATTTGTCTATTTTACAAATCAATTATTGAATAAGTTTGTAGAATGTTCATTAGCCAAATGTATATTAAACGATTTGCATTTGGTTGTGTAAGGAAAACCAAATGTATATTCTGTCAACATAATGAGTCTATTAGTCATTTGTTTGTAGAATGTTCATTAGCCAGAACTCTTTGGAATTGGATTGCTAGTTATAACAACTTTGATTTTAATTATTTTTGCAATGGCATTAACCAATTGTGGAAAATAGAGGCATATATACCTTATAAGGATACCAAACTGGTTGAAATGATTAGAGGTGCAGTTTTATGGACCATATGGAATGAAAGAAATAGATTAATTTTTAAAGGAGGTAATTGTAAAAGTGATAGATTTCTTGGATCAACTGTTATAGCTTTAGTCAAATTATGGGCTAAGTTAAGCAATAATGAATTTGAGAATAATATTCATAATATACTTCCATTTGATATTAATTGCTTACCTATGCAGCTCCTAGCAGCTTAAAGTTTGGAAATCATTATGAAGATAGAAAGAGGAGCATGGTTTGGAGGCGCACTATTAATACTTCAACTGAATAGCTTAAGACTAACAAAGTGCAAAAAATGAATAGAACTAGTGTAATGGATGTAGGTCTAAGCTAGTGTTGGTTTTAGGTTTTTTTGTTTCTCTGTTAACAGGTCTTCACCAAATTCTGATACAAAGAGGGCAATTCAGAAGGACTAAAGGATTGCAACACAAATCAAGGAAAGGAGAAGGCTAATTTCAAATTCGGAAACTCTATCCGTCCATCTATGGACGGATCCATAGAGTGCTGTGGCTGCCACATCATCATGGATCTCGTCCACGCGAGCACCCCGGTGGCAACTTCCAACCCCGCCGCCGCCTACCCCCGGAGCCGCCCCACCCCGCCGCCCCCCTCCCCCGGCACCCCCATCCCCCGGCGCCGCCCACCCCCGCCGCCCACCCCCGCCGCCCCCGCCCCCACCCCCGCCGCCCCCAACCCCGCCGCCCACCCCCGCCGCCCCCACCCCCGCCGCCCCCAACCCCGCCGCCCCCAACCCCGCCGCCCCCACCCCCGCCGCCCCCACCCCTCCCGCCACCCACCCTCGCCGTCCCCAACCCCGCCGTCCCCAACCCCGCTGCCCCCATCCCCCGGCGCTGCCCACCCCCGCCGCCACCCATTTTGAATGGAAATCCCGCCCATTATGAATGGAAGTCCGTTGCACATTAATTGTAACAAACCAGTACGCTGACTGTAACAAACATATAAGTTATGTGTAACAAAACCAACACGTGACTGTAACAACTTTTCATCTCTGGTTTCAGTAATCACACACACACCCCCGCTCGTGCTACTGGTTTTTTTGGTTGTTTTGAACGAAAATCCCGCTCATTTCGAGATTTCTGTGTCCGTCGCATATTAATTGTAACAAACCAGTACGCTGGCTGTAACAAACACATAAGTTATATGTAACAAAACCAACACATGACTGTAACAACTATTTAAGAAGTCGTAACACCCCCAACAAGTGACTGTAACAATTTGGGGGCGGCGGGTGATTGGGGGTGGCGGGGGCAGCGGGGGGTCGGGGTTGGGGGCGGCGGGGGGTGGGCGGCGCCGGGTGGGGGGGGCACCGGGGGTGCGCGGCGCCGGGGGTGGGGGGCGGCGCAGGGGGTGGGCAGCGCCGGGGTTGGGGCGGCGGGGGTTGGGGGTTGCTACCGGGGCGCTCGCGTGGACAAACGATCCATGATGATGTGGCAGTGATGTGGCTATCCGCGCTGCCACATCACCCTATGGACCGTCCATACTATGGACGGTAGGTATCACTCTTTCAAATTTATGTGTTTCACAAACTTTTGTTAAAAAAGACTAAGTGTTGCTCAGTAGTTGAATATTGGTTGTTTCTTAACTGATGTCAGTTTCTTGAGGTTAACTAGAGTATGGATGTTAGCTAAAAACTTGTAGTGGTAACCCTACTGATCCAGGGTGTGGATCAGATTAAAAAGTTTTGTTTCTTAATGAAACAGGTGACTATGTCACTTTTTTCAAAAAAAAATTATTGAATAAGTTACTTCTGATACTTTGTTTATATTTATAGAGCTTGACTATTATACTAATGTTAGCATTTCGGACCGAAATGCTAACGCCTCAAATTTTGTGTTATCGTGTCCGAAATCACGATTTATGGTGCTCAATAAATTCTTTATATGAAAATATTGGGGAATACAAAAATTATTTTATTTTTAGAGTTTTCTAAGTATTTGTTTTGAATTTTAGAAAAGAGCTCATAAATATTAATTAAATAATGATGTTTGTACATGCTATTTTCAAAAATGCAAAACAAATACTTAGAAAACTCTAAAAATAAAAAAAAAAATTTGTATTCCCCAATATTTTCATATAAAGAATTTATTGAGCACCATAAATCGTGATTTCGGACATGATAACATAAAATTTGAGGCATTAGCATTTCAGTCTGAAATGCTAACGTTAGTATAATAGTCTACCTCTATATTTATATATATATATGAAGAACAGAACAACAAATGGGAACAAAGACGATGAGAATTACAACCAAAACAAAACAGTGTTCCTGCGACTCATATTGCGGCCCAAGGGAGGTCATTCTTCCAATGGGCGGCCCTTAAAAAAAAAAAAAACAATTTTGGGAAAACAATTTCTGTCTGACCTTAATCATCAATGCTTGAAAAATTATAAATCATGATCAGATTATTTTAATTCATAATCAAATTAAATAAACAATTATGATTTGATTAAAAATATAAATATTTGTTGATGAATGGCAATGTAGACAAATAATAGCACTAAAAAGAAATTGAATTGAGCTCAAAATTAATTTTGAAGCTAGCAAAATTCTGATAAGTTCCCATATGTACCCCCTAATCTTCAGACCTCAAAATATAATAATGACACCCTTGAGAAAATTGGAAGCATCATACGCATTGACGTAAACTGCAAATATTCATTTACCTGTAATCAAGTTTCTAAAAAATCCTTACTATATATAAAAATATATTGGAACAAATGATATGAAAGGGCTATCTTCCCCAAATAAAAAATCTGAACCGTTGATCATTTTCTTAGATAGATCAGAATTGTTGATATACGCTAATACCGTTGACGTTCTCAGCCCATTAAAATTAAAGGCTCCATATAAATTATCTCAATTTAAGACCAATTACATATTATCTTAAAAGTTTATTATAAGAAATAACAATTTGAGCCCAATGTAAGACGTAGGGATTTTACTAGTATTAAGAAACAAGCTATGAAAAACTTCTGTTGCAATAAAATATTTTCAACGCATGGACCACGTAAGTGCAATAACCATATACTCGGAACTCTCAAATAAAAATAAAAATTCTGTTATCCATCGGCTACGAATTCAAACAAATCAAGAGATATTTAAAGTTGCAAATCCACCGGAGAAAAAAGATATAAAAAAAAGAAAGATGATGGATTTCCAAAGCATCCCATTATCCCACCGAGCATGCACCGAATATAATAAAAAAAAGTAGAGTAAGAGTAACAATAACAAAACCATTTAATAGGAGTGTTTTGTCCCTATCCACCATTTTAATCATTGATAAATCTCAACTTGAGGACAAAATCAACCCACTTTTATTTTGGGGACCAGCATAATATTATAAAAAAAAAAACAGTCATAAACTGTAAAATTTTCTTTTACCATATACAGAATACAGTAGCCAAAATTATTATGTCAATGTATGCCTACAAGCTCTTACTAAAAAAAAGGGAAAAAGACATATTAGCTTGATTTGCTGCTATTTCCTGTTGGCTGTTACTTCATGTATTTTGTAGTCTTGTTAATATTATATTTTTAGGGGTGGAACTTTATGGAGAGGCAGGGGCAAATGTCTTTTCAACAATTTTGAAAGCTAGAATTAGTATATAAGAAATAAAAAATTATGAAATTTTACTTTATTTATAAAGTACTTTTAATATTTTTTTTACCTTCAATGAATTTTATGTGATGCATTTTGCTATGTAATTTTGCTCCACCACCAGAACTTTCGGTCCAAACTTCACCACTGTCCGTTTTTGAATAATTTAACACACTAATCATCTTTTTAATATTTACAAATTTGAACATTTATGGATTATTGGTACTAGTTTTTTTATTTTTTAGAAGGTAAAAAAAAAAAAATTAAATTTGAGTCTGTTAGCACTTAGCAACACTGTTTTGTCCCAATTAAGAAAACAGTGAACCTTCACCAAAAAAATTGAACTCCCCTTCATAAAAAAATAAAAAAAATTATATCCATTGGTCTAAAATAGCTGCTAATTAATTTCCACGACTAAAATTAAAAAAAATCATAAATTTTTACTGTGCATACCATGCCATTGCACTCCAGCCGACTTTTTTTGGGAATTTAATTATCCTCATTTCATGGCTGAAAAAAATGAGAAGAGACATAACCAATTAACCATGAAGTCATCAGAATGGCAGCAAAACTATATTATTTTAAACCCTTGATAACTAAAACAATAACACAAAATGACAAAAACAAGAGAAAACCTACAATGCCATGCTGCAGCTTCAGGCAAGGAGGGGACAGAGCGCCTCATTTGACTGCTCTGGCCTGGCACCTCTCAGACCAAACTTAATCTCATTCCAAATTCTCACCTTTTTTAATACAATTAAATTATTATATTAGTACTTGTCTACTTGATGCATTAAATAATTGGAGTTGCCTCATTTTTTTTTAATTAATTAAGAGAAATTATTTTGGTCCCCTTAACTTTCCCCCTTATTAATCTCTCAAGCTAAATTTGTAATATTCTCATAAAATTTAAGTGAATTTTTTTTAATCTTTATTTTCTTACTGTACATGTACGAGTATTAATTTTGCATGACTGAGGACGTGAACTGTAGTTGGTAAAATTGATTTGTTGCATTTGAAAAATAATTCTCAACTGAAAATGTATTGGGTTTTGAACTTTTTTTTTTTTTTTGAGATAAAGATGAGGGTCAAGCAACTCAAATTTAAATGCATATAAAGACTCTCATCCGGGTTTCGAACCCGCGACCTCCCACACGGATAGCGTTGCCTTTAGCCACTAGACCAAAGGCTGGTTCTTGGGTTGTGAACTTCTGATAAGAGGGATTTTTAAGGGACAATTATCTATCTCCCTTTAATTACTTTTCCCGGTTAATTAATTAAAAAAGGTCAAACATGAAACATGTCACTGCTGTTGGTTGCCTGTAACTCACTTCTTCACACTCTTTTAAAAGCCCCGCCTTCTCTTCTTTCACACTCCCCCTTTCCTTTCCTTTCCTCTCCTCTCAGATTCCCATTCTGGGTTTTGGGTCTCTTGTTTCCTGCATCAAAGCTCCAATCTTTGGTGGCAATCAAATTAAATTTTCAAAATTTAGAGATGATGAACAACACTGTTGACCAACAATGCTTCCTGGACTTGAACTGGGATGGCTGCTCAATTGACCCAACACTGAGCTCAATTGGGGAGGAACTCTCCTCTTTTCACTCCCTGTATGTCTCCAATCTGTCCACAAATGGCAGCATTCTCATGCCGAACCCCTGCTTCGACCAGCTGTGCAACGAGTCGGGGTTTGTGGAGAGAGCTGCCCGGTTCTCGAGCTTCGATGGCCAGAATTACAATTGTAATGCCTTTTGTGACAGCATTGGGTTTGTGGGTCTGCCTGGAAATGGTTCCTGTGTCAGTTTGGTGAACAAAGGACAGGTCATGCCGCAACCGACAGTGAGTGACAATGGGTTCGGGTCGACTGTCTCGGACCCGACGTCGGCCTCGGTTGGAACTTCGAAGAAGAGGAAATCCACACCGAAAGGCAAAGGAAGAGATAATTCCAAGGTGAATAGATGGATATCTTGTACCAATAATGAAACTTGTCATGACACTGGTACAAACAAGCTCAATTTCTCTCTATTGGGTACCAATAATGAATATTCTGTACCAATTCCTGAAATTACCAGTATCCCTGTTAAATTGCATGGTCAAAATGATATCTTAGCATACCTTTGTAATTGATTCCACAGGATGGAGAAGAAGAAGGAAGAAATGCAGGTACCAAGCGATGTAAGCCGACCGATCAAATCCATCAAGTGGATGGTAGTGGTACCGTTAAGGCGAAAGTAGAGAGTGGCGTGACCACAACTGAGGATAGTGATAAGAAAAATGGCAAGAAGGAGGATACCAAAATAGCCAATGCAGTTGAGCCGCCAAAGGATTACATACATGTAAGAGCGAGGAGAGGTCAAGCAACCGACAGCCATAGCCTTGCCGAGCGGGTACATATCGCTTGCATTATATATTTGAGATTGATTACTGTTGGTATTACCATTTTTAGAAGCACTGAAATTTACCTCAATTAATTAATTATTGAAAGTGCTGGTTTTATGCCTGCTTTACTAAATGTTTGTAGATATATATATTTTTTTTTTTTTTTTTTTTTTTTGCTGTGCTTATTGGTTAATTTGTAATTCTGATGTTAATAGGTTCGGAGAGAAAAGATTAGTCAGAGGATGAAGTTACTGCAAGATTTGGTTCCAGGTTGTAACAAGGTATGTATACAATAAACTCGAAATGAGAGTACTTGAAGTAAATCAAATTGAAGTAAATAGGACAATGAATTTTTAATTTTGTAACTCATAACTTTGTGCTAAAATGTAAAATGGCAACAAGCTTGTCAAGACATTATCTTCTTGTCAGTGGACAACCTAAAATTTTCAATTGTGCAACTTCAAATTAACTTTCTAATCTTATTGTCTTGTAAACTATTTGACACAGGTGACTGGCAAAGCAGTCATGCTTGATGAGATCATAAATTATGTCCAATCTCTACAACGCCAAGTTGAGGTATCAGTCGAGATAGTTCTTATTCTTGAACACCTCCGCATACCTTACTTCAAATATTCGTTTTACTATAATGAAAATTTAACTGGCTTATTCTCTCTCTTTCTCTCGGCAGTTTCTTTCAATGAAGCTGGCAACAGTGAATCCGCAGCTAGAGTTCAGCACCTTACCAAATGTCCTACCAAAAGACGTAAGCTCGCTCTGCAGTAATACGCTGACATTTTCCTTAGTTGAGAGTTCCTGAATTAACTTACCAGAACAATGAATTCTAGTCAAGATTAAGAAACGTGACTGTTCTAGTTATCATTCCTGTTTATTTATCTATTCATTTCTTTTCAGGTTCAATCTAGTTGCAATCAAATGTTCGATTCTGTATTTCCTCTAGAGACTTCCGGTGCTGCCTTCTCTTTAATGAATCGTTCTTTTGGTACCAGTAGTACTGGTATCGGACCCCATATGACCAAGCATCATCTCAGTGTCAATGGAATCAATGATATTGCACAGGTAAAAATATGAAACCAATGATTTGAACACAAGGATATTTTTTATTACGTATTATTTTCATCATGAATGTGTAATGAAACATCTATTCATTTAATTAAATTTTTTTTTGGTTGCCATTGCGTTGAGTTTGTACATTTTCTGATACGAATATTTGGTGAATTGAGTTCTAATATACTGGTAACTATTTCAGCAAGCAAACTTTTGGGAGGCTGATCTACAAACTGTCGTTCCGGTCGAAACGGCCTCTTCTCAGAATTTTCATGGTATGCAGCCTACAGAAAGACTCATTATTAGTTTATAACTCATAAAAAAGTTTTCTGTTCTGCCATCTTTATAAAAGTTGCTTTCTTTTTAAAATTGACCAACTTGCCCAAGCATGTTTCACTTTAAACTATAAAAATGTGAAAAAGATGGCACTCTTCTTTCTCAAGGCAAACTTCTAAAGGTGGAAACTTTCCTTGCCTTATATCTTCCCTTGTATGTTCTTGTTGTTACATGCTAAATTGAATCTTTTATTTGGACAGGTCAAATGCAAGAAGCAAACATGAAAACTGAGCTCTGATCTGACTGGAGTCTCAAGTGATGCCATTGCTGTTATTATGTATATACCTATTTGGAGATCCATATTGCCTCAAGAGACCACTAATTTTAGTTTTAGGTCTAGATATACTAATTAGCTTTACTATAATAATGATATTTTCTTTTGATAGCCTTTGGGTGGGCTAATATTCTTTCGATATTTTCTCGCATATTTTAATGCGATAATTTCAGGTAGTTATAGTTATAAAATGTGGTAAATATATTGTAAACACCACATATATATTATAATATATAGAGTTATGTTATGATGCACCGCAGTGCAGAATTATGTAGGACATGAAGGAAGGGTCATGAAATTATGACTCCTTGTTTCTGTTGTTGATTGATAATTTGATATATATATATATATATATATATTGTCAGTTGTGTAAAGACAATTATGTGATTTAATTAAGTGCTTGAATGAATATTATCTTTAATGTTGCTGTCTAGTAGTTTGATGCCAGCAATGTGATGTATGACACCACTACCAGCTGTTTTTTACAAAGTTTCTTGTGAATACTATTGCTGATTGCCATCAATGGAAAATGACATGAATTGTTAAGGTTTGACTACATGATTAATTTTGTGCTTATTTGTTGAAAGCTCTATTCTTCAATTGGATTATCTAAATCTATTGTATCAAAATCATCAGCAACACAGGAAATCTTAAATTATATGAAGACATAAATAATTAGCATAATGATAGCACATCAATTTTGTGCCAGCAGCTGATAACTACTGATATATTAGCTTGATAAAGACGGTTTATATATAATCTTATAATTATATATTTGTTAGTTGATTACGTTTGCAATGCATATATAATGACAACTACGTGTAAAAAGGTTATCATTATATATATAGGGTATTGGGATTAACATACTGGTACTGTTTGGTACCATTGATTGAATCATGTTATGGTTATGATAATGATAATGACATCCTTACCCCTCACTACCCTCAACTTGCACTGGCTGATCTTTCTCCATAGCTGGATAATTGCTGGGAACCATTTTGTGACAAGAACATGATATTGACTAGACATTTTACCAGCAAGATATATATATATATATAAACAGTCTTTTAAAAAGCTTGGTAGCTCCAAAATGTCTTTTCTCATTTTACTGGCTCTCATCATAATTGTAGTACACATTTGGTGTCTTGTTGGTTTCCAAATTTTCTTAGTAAGTTGGTAATCCTACAGTGTACCAGTACATGAGATAAATCAGTAAAAAAGTAAAGTAGTGGGCAAAGATGCAGTTTTAATGTGCTAAATTTGGAGTTAAATTGGAAAGTTAAATATATTCTTCATGCACTAGAAAGTGTGACTTCTTTCACTTATATAACATTTAAATATAAAACCAAATTTTAATTTATTGCAAGAGTAAACTTTTTTTTTATAATGTATGAGATGCAACAATTCTTACAATTTATGTCAATAATTATGTCATAGAAAAAATATCAGTAAGTGTCCTCTTTGGCAGTTAAAGGCCTCACTGCCTCAGTTAGAAAAGTCAACTTACCAGTATGGCAAAAAAGAGATATCCTGTTCACCTTTTTTTTTTTCTTTTCTTTTCTTTTCTCTAATTAGCCCTCAAAATTAGTACATGAAGCTCTAAAATTTTTCATGCTCAAATAATTGCACACTTCACTTTAAAGCCAAGGTCTGAAAGCAAGAAAAAGGGCATGCAAAGGAATTAAGAGCAAGGGATGGTGGAGGGAGGCAAGGGCAATGAGATGTATATATGATGCCTTGTGATGCAAGGGAGAATTATTGTCCCTGGTTGGGTGTTAGAACAAAGGAAAGCAGCCTATTGTTACTATTATTATTATGGACTGGCTGACTGACTGACACGTTCAGCTCAAATGGGAAGAGTTGGTATGGCAAAGGCAAAGGCAAAGGCAAAGGCAAAGCTATCTATTTGCAACCAACCAATCCAAACCCCAATCAGTGCTGCCTTGTGTTGGCTCCACCCAAGATTCAAGTTTGTATCACTTGTTTCAGAAAGGAAAATTATATAGTCCAACTCCACAATTAGGCTAACCATCCAACCCTCTCTCACGATCTGATATACTCACGTATATTCATGTGCTTTATATAGTTGTATAGATGTTCATTGGAAACTAACTGTCATAGGCGGACCTATGTGGAGGCCACCTAGGGCAGTCGCCCCCCTTAATATTTGAAATTTTGTAAAAAGCACCTATAAATCAATAAAAATTTATCCAATATTTAGAGTTCCCCCCCTTAAATTAATTAAAATCCTGTAAATCGATGAAATTTGTTGATTAATGTATCTTATAAACCAAATTAAATTTGATTGGCCCCTTCTTATTTTTGGCTCAAGGTCTGTCACTGTGTAGTGTATCTGTTCACTGGAAAATAATTTTGCTACTAATCGAAATGATATAAATATTCACTGAAAAATAATATTTATTAACTGAAATATGTTGGACGGTTGGATAAGTAAAAACGTTGGACGCTACCCACTGCTCGTTCAGGAAAAAAAAAAAAAAGGGAAATAATAGCTGAGCAGATTTTACTGGAGACTGGAGAAGTGGAGAGCATTGTAGACGGTGTTGGGTTTGTTTAGCTAGATTCTATTGCATTCTTCTGGTTCTTCACAAAATAGTACACATCTTGTTGATGCTCTACGGACTACGGCTCTCTCTACCTAATATTAAATGCACAAAAATGAAAAATGTAACATTCATTAATTAATTAGTTGGATTGCCTAATGCGCAAGGACAGACAAATAGGTAAATAGTGTGCGGTTTATCGTTTTGCAAACCAAACTTGGGTTGTATTCTTATTCTTATTATTTTTTTATGATAAGAAAAAACCTTTACCCTTTTATATGGTGAGCAATGGTATATGTCAAAGAAAAAAAAAGTTCATTAATATTTAAAACTAGTAGCCCAAGACTTCAAGAATAATATTAATTTATTATGCATTGGTTATTAATATCAATTTCACATTATTTATACAAAATAAGTACAAGTTTATATATCATTTACAAGTACAAATTTATATAAGATTCACATTTAATTTAATGTTAAATCTTTGCAATGCTTAACACATGTAAAGAGATTTTAGCACAGCTGATTTTTTTCGACCCCACCATATATCAAATTAATTTTGAATTGTTGATTCATGATCAAAACTACTGCTTGCTAATTTATGTGAAGGAGCGGATGAAAACGCTGTTAATAGGTCACAAAACGTAATTTCTCTCTACAACATTGTTTTTGCAATTATGCAATTTTAATACTGATTGTTTTGTAGAAGGTTCCTCTTTGTTTTCCAAGGCTATTTTTTTGAGAAATTATCTGTCCTTCTTGATTTTCCCCCTTATCCACCTCCATATATACCATATTTGTATTATTCTCTCTTTTTCTCTCACGCTCTCAAAAAATTTGAGTGAATTTTTTATTCTCTATCTTTCTATTGTACATGTAATAAGAGTATTTTGCACAGTTGAGGATGTCAATTGCAACCGGTAAAAGTGATTTATTATATTTGAAAAATAATTTTCATCGATAAATTTATTGGGGGATGGATGGATTTATAAGGGGACAAATATCACCTCCCTTTTTTGGTATTATATATATATATATATATATATATATATATATATATATATGTTTTTTTTTTTTTTGTTGCAAGAAGCACTCTTTTTTTTTTAAAAAAAAAATTACATTTCTTTATTTTTTCCCTTTATCACATCTTTTGCAATTGTAAGCTGCTACTTTAATTTGATCATATATAAAATTCATATATGTATTGTATTTTTATTTTTGCCATTTCGTGAGTTTTTTTTATCTTTCTCAGAGATCAAGGATACACTCGCTTTACAATTTGGTAAACAATAAAAGAAAAAATCAGTGTAAACGAATAAATAACTGTAGCACATTTATTTGGCACCGCCACTTATTTATTATTTTGACATATTTTGTAATAATTTTTGGAAGAATAATTTATTTTATTTGGGTGGTTTTAGTCCCAATAGGGATGATCCCTATTGTATATATAATAATGTATTTGCTCTGTTTTATGAAAAGAAATATTTGTACAGTACTAAAGATGTTACAAATTTCCTTTTGGAAACGTGTACAATTTTAAACCTAAAATATATATCTCTTATGGTCATGACAATGTAGCTTATGGGCACACCGTCTTTTATAGTGATATTTCTATTGAGAAATGCATGCATCGTGAATACACGAAGATTTTAATCTCACAAATATACTTTTTAATTGTGAATATATATTACGCTAATTGTCACAAATTGCATAGTTTAGAAAAGTTGTTTGTCAAAAAAAAATAAAAGTATTTTAATTTTACATATTTGTTGATAGCTGCTATCAACTTTTCATAAAAAAAAAAAGGAAGTTGTTTGTCAAAATTAAATATTCAGGAAGCAAACTAAAAAGTTCAAGGGTCTCTAGAGCTATCCCTAAATAAAAAGGAGTAAAGTTCGCGTGAGCTAAATAAATCATCCATATAATATTAATAAAATAATTAATATTTTATATACTAGTTTTAAAAAATCTCAAAGAAATATTTAAAAATCTTTAAAAATGATAAATTTTTGTATCCTATATGATTTTGATATAAAGAATTTATTTAGCCATATAAATCGAAATTTAGAGGTGATTTGATATGTTTTTGGAGTGCGCTCACGGAATGGTTCAGTTATCTTTGCTCAATAAAAAGTATATTTGTGACACATCACACATGTGATCTCAACAACTTATGGCGCCGGTATCCTCATGTTCCACATGAAAAATAATTACCAAATTTCACTATAATTTTGATAGAGTGTGGAGATTGAATTTGAGGATAGATATATCGTGTACATAACTAATTACAATTAATATACCATACATTAATTAGTTTAGAAATGTGGTTGTCAAATTAACAACGGCTACCTACATGCCATAATAACTTTTTATATATTTTTTTGAGATAAAAGATGAGGTCAAGCCTCTATAGAAGACCCCTTCAGGTTTCGAATCCGCAATCTCCTACATAGAGAGTGTTGTCTTAAACACTAGACTAAAAGCTGGTTCTTAATTTATACAATATTTATATTTAATTATATAAAATCAAACGATTTATCATTACATTTTGTTATTTTTTTTTTCTGAAAAGTATGTCATTGTATTATATAAATCATTTGATTTTGATTAGACATCTAACTCACAACTTAATTTGACGCCTTGCTTGCTTGTCATTACTTTATCATGTGGATTTCTGATAACACATCTCTTTACATGTTTCCAATTTGTTGCTTGAGATGTGTTGACCCGATCTGCATGGACCTATATATGAACTTTATTTGTGAAAAATACATTTGGAACTTATATATAATTATCTAGATTGGAGACAAGTGTCCATCTTATATAATTATTTGAACTTCCAACATACATCCTCTTGAGGGGAATATGAATATGAGATGACCCAACAATTAAGATTGATCATGATTGACAAGCTTAATTAGGTGAAACTAACTTCGTTTAAATGATTAATTACTTATCAGCATTACTCTTTATTAGAGTAATATATATTTCATAATTTATGGTTAATCGATTAAATATTATTTATGATTTCTAATAAGATAATTGAAATAATGTATATATTTACCCTTATTTCCTTACATAGAGTAAAACTACCGTGCTCTTAAGCTCACGGGGGCCTCCCGTGAGCTTAATGCCAAAAATGGATCAAACCATATCCAAATTTTGATTTATATGGCTTAATAAATTCTTTATATCAAAATCTTATAGCATACAAATTTTTTTCATTTTTAGAGATTTTTAAGTATTTATTTCGAATTTTTTAAGAGCAACTATACAATATTAATAAAATAATCAATGTTTCATATGTAACTTTTAAAAAATCCGAAATAAATACTTAAAAATCTCTAAAAATAGAAAATTTTTGTATGCCACATGATTTTGATATAAAGAATTTATTGAGCCATATAAATCAAAATTTTGATATGCTTTGATACGTTTTTTGTGTTAAGCTCACGGGAGGCCCCCGTGAGCTTAAGAACACAGTAGTTTTACTCTCCTTACATATGCTATGCAAATGCATTATTGGGCTGTTTTTGATCAACAAGAAAATGTAGGAATTTTAAAAATTACCGGAAACATGTTTCAATCATTTCAGTTTTCAGGTTCTTTGTTTCCATTACGGATATTTGATGTAGAAGAAATTTAGATTTCAGAATTATTTTTCTTATGTTTGATTAGCTAGAAATGAGAAGAGGTAGAGTGGAAGAGATGAGTTTTTGAGAGTGGTGGAGAAATAATGAAGAAAAGTTTTATTTTCTGGTGAAAACCGAGTGGAAAACAAAGTGAAGGAAACGGGGGGGACAACCTCCAAACAAGAATAATCTATCTCGGATATTTTTGTCATCAAACAATAATGTCAAATTAAAATCCTAAAAAATTTGTTATTTTTCGTTATTTCCTGTCATTTTCCAGCCTATCAAAGAGGCCCTATATGTTTCACGAAAACTGGAAAATAAATCTCTTGTACGCAAGTACTTGCTCGTATCTTTGTCACAATTAATTCTCAATATATAAAATAGCTAAACATATAATCTAGCTAGTATTTGTATGATTTTTGTTTGAAGATTTGAAGTGCATTAATTAATTAATTAACTTGGCATGCCTGTCATGATGCAGGTTTGTTAATTTAAATTCCCAGACAATGAAAATGGGAACAACAAAGGGCTTTGCTTCTTTTGCTAAATATATTTGTAGTTAGGCTAAATGTCACTTTTCTACTTAAAATGGGCATTGCCGTGCATTCATTGTGTAAGATTGAATGCTCCCTTTCACTCCTAATCAACAAGTAACAAACCTAAATATATGCTCATCTTGTTTGGTTACCAAATTACCATGCATGAAAACAGGCTCTTTTTTGTCATCTTTTTATTAATTATATTTTCACATGGCTATGGCTAATATATAGTCTAAGAAGTCTAAGATTATACCTAAATTAATAAAATTAACAAATGCAAATAATTTTCTATTTAGATACATTAAATAAAGTTTTTTTTTTTTTGGAGAAATTAAATAAAGTTTTATTTATGTTAATAGGTTCAAATTTTCAAATTAATCGATGATCATTCATACAAACCAAAAACTATTTGCAAAATCAAGTGATCATTTAATTTGACTATATATGTTCTTACAGAAAATACATAATATATAGAGGTGACAGAACCCGACCTGACCCGAGAAACCCACCCGACCCGACCCGACCCGACTCAAACCCGACCCGACCCGGAATTTTTCAGATAGTCAAACTGACCCGACTCAACCCGACCTGATCCGAACCCGACCCGACCCGAGATCAAATAGCATCCAATCCAACTCAAATCAACATACGATCCAAAAAAAGTAAATATTAAAATTGACCCGACCCGACCCGCCCATCACCCGACCCGACCTGACCCGAGATATTCTAGAAGGTCAAACTGACCCGACCCGCCCGACCCGAACCCGAACACGACCCGCCCGCCCGATTTGCCACCTCTAATTAATATAGTTGAATAATTAAAAAATAATATATTAATTCATATATGACTCTTTAATTAGAAGTATAAAAAAAAAACGATTTCTGAAAAGAGGAATTAATTACAAATTCGAACTTACTCTTAATTATTTACTTGTTATATATATAGTGTCCAGACAAAGTTAATTTAATTTGGTTTGGCAGATCACGATCGGCATTTGAACAACCAAAATCCGCGTGCCGTGCACTCGGTTATATAGATTAGATTATTAAATTTTGTCTTATCTAATTAAGCAAACAGTAATTGAATCTGAAATTCTGTTTATAATATAGTGACCCTGAGATTAACTACTCATAATTAACCAATTAGTTAGAGATCATTTGAGATTATGAAAGTGTGTTGAAAGCAGCTTTTCGTTGACAGGATTTAATCACGGACGAAATATATATTACTCCTTGGTCAGTAGTATATAGAATCATAAAAAAATTGACAGGATCTAAAAAATGACACATGCTCCATTATAATCATTTAAAAAAGTTACATCCATAACAGTATGTTATGTTACTACATTAATATTTTTAGATCAGATAATTAACAATTAGTTATTTTAACATGGTAATTGCTAAAAATATACTCTGAATCACATGCAATAAATTAATCTAGCTAATTGTCATACCAAACATCAGTTAGGTTATTCACAAGTCAGTCTGATAATTATTAGGCACCGTTTATATATAAATGGTATTCAATATTTGCAAATGGCCTAGCTAGTAGCTCAAATAATAGTTAACTCAGATGACTTTTAAGAGATCATATATGGGATTAAGTTTCCATTAGCAAAAAAAAAAATATGAAAAGCTAGACTCACATCTTTCTATATATATATATATATATATATAAATAAAAAAAATGATTTTCAATATTTAGTATGTTGGTCAGTAAAATAAAACATTAAACATAGCATCCACAACAGCCTCATTAAATCAAGTTGATCAATAGTCAATGCAGCCCCTCTGTTACCTTACCTTGCCATACCAGAACTTCATTTTCTATTCCACATATTAATATAGTCGTTTGCTACAAAGAAGACAAAAAAAAAAAAAAAAAAAAACGGTAGTCATTCTCTCTCTCAACCTACGGTCTCTTTCGTATCTTTGGCAAACAGTTGAAGTATCGATCGAGTATGCATGATTGTATGCATGATCAAGTATACATATATTATATGAGCGGAGATCCAATGACACATAAAATTTTGACACAAATATTATACTAAATCATATAGATTTATAAAAAAATTTTAAAAATAGAAAATCTTTTACAAGCATGTTCATTTATTATAGATCGATTGTGTTTCAAATTTCGTTCAATTTGAGTGTGATTTGGTACTCCATCAAGTACCATCAAGTTTATATAGTAATTAGAACGGTCTAAATTTAATGATTTTTGATGAAGTATGAAATGACACTAAAATTATATTAAATTTGAAACATGATCGATCTATAAGTAAATGAACATGCTTATAAAAGATTTTCCATTTTTAAGATTTCTTATAAATTTATATGATTTAGTGTAACATTTGTGTCAAAATTTTGTTATGTCATTTGATCCCTCCTCATATCCTTACTAATAATAAAAGCATATTAGAAAAAATGACATGAAAGGGCTATCCTCACATCTGAGTCGTTAATCATTTTCTTCGATAGATCAGAACCGTTGATGTACGTTAATGCCATTGACATTCTCAGCTCATTAAAATTAAGGCCCATATAAATTATCTCAAATTAAGGCCCATTACATGTTATCTTAAAAATTTATCATAAGAAATACTTCATCCGTCCACAATTAAATGAATTTATACCCTTTACAACTTGTTCACAATTAAATGAATTTATACTGTTTGTTTGAATCCACCTTCTTCCTCAAAAAAAAAAAAATATATATTACGAAATTTCCAAAATACCCCTCGTCTCCTTCTAAGAAAGTTCACTTTTCTACTAATTGAGGGCATAAAAGTAATTTCACTCTTCCACTATTTCCTTTGACTTTTGCTACAAATTCATTCTCTTGTGGACAGAGGAAGTAACAATTTTAGCTCAAATCAACGCGTGGGCTCTTTACTAGTATTATATAATATAAGTACATAAACCTAATATTATTATGTATTATGGCTTACAGCTAGCAAATGAAATAGAAATAGTTACACTTTGAAGTTGCATGCGTTGCGTTGCGTCCCCCTTTATCACGCCATCTTTTTTTCTAATCCTGTTTCTGTTTGTTTTCTCGTCTCGCGTCGATGTCGCCGGATGCGTGTTAATTTGTCGCCTTTCTTTCTTTCCTTCTTTCCTCAGTGACTGCTCCTGCTCTCATATATCCATTCCTTAATTAGTTGATTTGCTTGATTTCAATCAATAAATACCCATCTTAATTTGTTGGATGAGGCTTTGCTTCCGTCACCTTCAAATTTCAAATTTCAATTTATTATATTTTTTTGTACTTTTCAAATTCAAAATTATAAATATCTTTTTTGCAAAAATTAAATATATGTCAAAGTAATACCAATTTACATCAAAATTTTTTGTCAAAAAATAAAAAACCCACGGACGAAAGTTGTTAACTTGTTACATTCCGGAGAACTATTAAAATTAAAAATGGATATCCCCAGCAGTTCTTCAACTGGAGATATATATATAAAAAAAAAAAGTAAAGGTAACATTTGATTTTCCCTTCAATTTAATTATATGACAGAAAGTTAAAAAGTTAAAAGGCCATCCAATATCCATCGTTGATTACTGTCTAACAGTTGCTTGTTACTGCTAGTTAGGTTGATGGTCTCTTTCAGGACCATTTCTCTCCTTGGTTTTTTTTTTTTTACTTTACTTTTCTTTTCTTTCTTTTAATTAGGGTTTGCTGGTCCAGATGGCTTCTTTTCTACTTATAAGGAGTAGAACTAAAATCTGAAATGAAATGAAATGAAAATGCTTTGTTAGTTAGTTTGTACTACAACGTGCCAATGCTCTTGTCTGCTTACTATAAAAACATTTTATTTGTGTCATATTTTGCCTTTTTTTTTTTTTACATGCTTTGGCAGAATTTAATTAACGTAGTCATTTTGAACTTGAAAGAATATAAATTATGTTGTCAATAATGAGGTCTCTACCCCTTTGAGAGTTATCTAATTTTTGCTAGCTTTTAGAGGACAGAATATTCATCATTAATAAATAAATAAATGCAAGTAATGCAAAATAATAATAATAATAATAATAATAATAATAATAATAATAATAATAATAATATGTGTTCATAACTTCATATTTAATTAATTAAAGAAATACAATTATAATACCAGAAAAACTTGTTGAAATTAGCAATTTAATATAATTGAGATAATTTTCTCTTATTTGTCCATAAAATTTAAACGATTTGAGCTGGATCAGATTTGGTCAAGAATGTGACAGGACAAGTATTGTGTCAATTTTTAGGCTCAAATCAATGACAGGTAACTGAACAAGCTAGGTCTAAGATTTGATCCGGATATATATATAAACTCACTATGCAATAATGACGACCTAATTAAGTCCTATCCATTTCTTACCAAATTTATTGTGAAAATTGAAACTCTTATAAATTTCATTTTACTATGCATTAGGAATTCAACATGTTGTATTATTTAGAAAAAAATGATAAATGTATTAAAGTTTTCTGATTTTATATGAGATTAGATTGGAAATGTAAGAGTGGATATTTGTTAAAAAAAAAAACTAAGTTCATATATTTTTATTTTATTTTCATTTTGGTTTGTACAAATTATTAGTGTAAGAGTGTAAGGGAATAATTAATTAATGTGACTGGTTAATTGGTTTGATTAATTAACTGTTTATACTCCTAATTTAATTTTCCTACTAATTACACTGCCTCATGAATTTGGATCTTTCGGTTGGGAAATAAATAGCCGAATTGTTGCAATTTAAAAGCTCCTGTTTCTGCATATTGTGCCAAAATATTTATATCTCGATCAATGTCAAATAAAGATTAATCTGTGCCCCCCAAAATTTATTATTGATATATGCCATCAATAATTGTCTTTAATTCGTTCCTCCTTTGATTAATGGTCCGTAGTTGGCATGACACCGAGTTCCCTCCTGACTCTAATTAAAAAGTTCATTATTATTTTTGTGAATATATTGTTTAATGTGTGTATTTTTTTTTTTTTTTAAAACAATGTGTCTTAAAAGCGTGATAAATTTTTTTTTTGAATTTTTTGTCTTCATCGCCAGTGTAAATTGTAAATGAACAAGTACACATTTAAACAAAATAGCAAGGAAACTATGAAAGCAAAAGAAACAAGAACAAATTAAAAAGAAAACATGAAAATAATTTCAATTTAATTGATCCAATGTACTATCCAAATTGGACAAGGCTAAAATGTATATACATGTTGGACAATAAAATACACAAAAGTGTTCATAATTGCATAATTTTTTTTAAAAAAAAAGTATGAGGAGCACATGCATTTAGCTAAAATGATCCAAATATACTACTAGTAAAGTATCACAACAGATTTTTCACATAACTAAAAAATAAAGAAAAAAAAAAAAAAGATATGCCAGTTAATCACAGCATAACAAAATCTACACAGTCAATAAATTATATTGTGGGTAGGATGTCCCAAATAGCATGTCAGCATCAAGCAAGAGATATGGGACAGTGCCCTTAACACCTTGAATTGGAGTGTTGCCCTTTCCCATCATCTTCTTTTGGCCTCAGCCAGCAACACAGGGGAGGGGACTGGGGAGGGAGATCATATTTGGTACTGTATGTGTATATATGGTCCATTTTTATGCATGCAACACCCAATATATGTATACTCATATATATTCTGGGACCATTTTTGTAATTCTCCATCATTCTCACTGTTGGTATTCAATTTGGCCGGACTAGTTAGATTTGTGTATATATATGTGCTTGCAAAAATGCAAGGAAAATTTGTTTTACATTTTTAAAGCATTTTGTTACCAGTAAAACTGTAACATTGTATATTACCAGTTACCAGACTTTGGTCTGGTAACATAATATTATATTCCTTAATATGATATTTTTTTGGAAATTTGTATTCCTCAATGATATTTATGGTTCCTTTATATGTGACATAATATTAATTCCTTCTGTAGTTCTGTACAACAATATGGTTTTAACTTTTAACTTTTAAAGCCCCCATTTTTTTTTTTTCTGATGGAGTGAATTTTGCATCTACTGAATTAATTTTCCTCAGCTGAAATGAAATATAATATATGTGCCCTTTTTAATTTCTATCCCTATTTTGCCGGAACAAAATAAGGGATACCATGCAATAACTTGTGCATCATTGCAAATTCATGTGCAGGGACCATATATAATTAATTAATTGGCTGTTGTCAATCTTATCAGAAAAGGAAAAAAAATATGTGCACTCTTATTATTCCTTGTATTGTTGGGAAATTAAATTATGTTTCCCCTATCCTTTTTCTCCTTCACAATTTCCTGCTTGAATCAGAGAGCTCGTCGATCAGCGTTACTGGACCGCTCGATTAAGATCGAACGGTGCACGGGTCAACACTGAGGCGTGCTAGCTGTTATCCTTAATAGGGAAAATAGGGCTCTATTATCCTAATATGGGCTGTCAGATCAAAACTAATGGATGAGATTAATCTAAAAAATGCCCCCTATAATCTAAATTGAGTCGATCAGGTCCGCCCATTTAGATCTAACGGTCCAAATTAGAATAACATGTTCTGCTATTCTAAAAATATAACAGCAGATACAGACTCCATACACAATAGAGGCAAACCGAATTGTATTGTACGACAGATATGGGTGTCCCAAATCAGTTTTTTAGGACATATATCTTCTCAAATTGGTACAGTGTGGGGACAATGCTAACATGCAAATTAATTAAAGAGTTCAAAGGAAAATCGTCGAGCACCATCTGTGTGCAGAAGATATATATATAGCAAGGATTTTATTTTTAGTGGTTACATTTATCACATCAATGAACCAACAACGACATGCGTTCATTCTGTGGCTGAGTTATCCCTCACAAATTGGGTACAAAATTTATTAACTGATTCTGCTGTGGATCGGTTAAGCAATCTTTTATTTTGAATCGAACGGTTTTTATCAAAAATTTATCTTCAATTGCATCTCCAGGACATATCGTGACCATCCAATTATAAAAAATGAACGGCCCACATTTCATCCGATCCATAGCAGATATAACCATATTTATTTATTGCCTCTATGTATTACAACGAAGTTACGATTGCTCCTAATTATGCATGAGAAGATGTATGTCTCAAATGATCTAACATTATGCCATGAGAAGATATATAATATGTCACAAAAGTGGGAACTTTTACAGAGATGTCCCTGTTATTTAAGGCTCTGTGAATTTAAAATATGACTTATAAATTCTTTAAGGAAACATCAAATCAAGTATAGAATTTATTTATAAGATAATTTAATTGGGAAGAACTTCACAAAGCAAATGATAGCATGCAATAAAATTGGTGGTCCTTCATGTTTGATTATGCACTTGGATGGATTTGAAAACTCAAATAATGATTCTAAACTAATCGTACACTTTGGTCATGTGAAGAATTTGCTACAAGTATGATGCATTCAATATCTTAATCAATGCGCACTTTTTTCTTTGCTAATTGCTAATACTTCATCATTATTATTATTATAACTATTTTAGATAATTTTCCCTTTTTTTTTTTTCTATTTTTGTCTTTTTGAAAAGAATGAAAGGATATCAATCTCCATATAAATATGAACTCCTTGTCAAATTCGTGTCTTATGAAGCAATCATATTATCTTATCCATGAAACAAAATGGAGCCCAAAAATGAAGAGCAAACGATACAACTAACCCATATATGAAACAAATTCCAGCCCAACATTAAACCACTCAAAATTTGGTTTTACACTAATTATATATACCAATGAGCACAAAAAATAGGCCTTTTGATGCGTTTTAGTTGTCAGTAAGCAGCCCATTTAGTTGTTGAAAACTTGAATTTGAAACTGCCGAGATTTGTTGTTTATTTTGCATCCAATTGTAATGTCAAATGAGGCAACTGATTAATACTGGCATTTGGACATTGCACCTGTTTTGGGGGGGGGGGGAGGTGTTTTTGGAAACTTTAGATGTGCTAATAATAATTCTCACCATTTATATATAGAAGGCTTTGCATTAGATAATAGATGGTCAGATTAATTAGTGTTTGACTGGATTTCTTAAATAAAATTAGAGAACTAATTAAAGGGAACAATATGTAAAAAATGAAGTTAAGAATGTATCATGAATGTATGGATGTACTGGTATTAATTCCTTAATTACTACTGTTTGATTGCAGAAGAATGCTGCCATTATTTGGTACCTCAAGTTTTATGATTGTACTGACAATGGACTGTATATGCTTATCAAAAGTTCAAAACTCAAATTCTGAAAAATAATATATCATAAAACAAATCAGAGATACTTAAACTTTAAAAAAGGACTGAAATTAATGTAAATGGAATGCATCAGAAACAATATGGCAGAATTAATTCGAGTTATGCTAGCTTCGACCAATTACGTACTTCTTCCTTTCTTTTCTCTGATGGCATTGCCAAAGGTAAACCAACTACATAACCATACCAGTAAGAATATCTGCACCAATAACAAGCAATTAAAAATGTCGTAAAGCATTTGCATACAAATGTTTTGTGATTGTTGGTTTATCACTTTGGTTGATCCTCATTTACCAGTAAGTTATACCGGCAAAAAGTATGGAGTAACAACATCATTTGGTACTTATAATTTTTGGTTAATTGTGACGAACTGACGATTACAGGCTATTAAAATTATATGTATAAAGGTTTGTGTTTCAGCAACAATAATTTAAGAATTATTTTGAACTCCCACGGAACCGAGCGAATAAATTACCGGACATCAAATATTCTTTACTAAATCTCAATCTTTAATACTTACTCAAAACTTCAGTCGGAACGTCGATAAAGATTAATTATTTGCTAAAATTCTTTCCCTCTGAAAGCCTATATAGAACCGTACCCTCAATATCGGCTTCACTCGACATTACCTTAATTACCTAAATAGAAAAAAATTCGTAAAAAAAAATGACGGTCAGCTGTTCATTTTGCTCGAGAAAATTCGACACCCTTCAGCAACTGGGTGGGCATCAGACCCGCCACAGGGAGGAAATGAATGTACTTCGTAAGGAGCACGGGGCGCAGATGAAGATGGCATGCGAGAAGAGGCGCCAATTCAAAATGGTGGTTCTTCCACACAACCCTGCATTCTGGGCGATGTTCCGTAAGTATGGTATCGAACCAAATGCGAGAGAGTTCCTTCCGCTGGTCAAAAAGGGCGATGAATGTGAGCCATCCGGGACAGTAACATGCGGTGAAACATCTCAAGGGGTTGATCTCACATTAAAGCTCTGATTGTGTTGAAGTTTTTGAATAGTAATAAAAAAAAATTCAAACTAATGTATCACATTAAAGCTTTACTAGTTACCTCATAGCAGAAATTCTTTGCTTGTTCATTTACAGAATAGGTTTGCAAATTTCAGGAAAATGGTAATTCTGGAGCATTTTAAGTACTACTAGAGGAGTTGAAGTCTATGTTTTATCTTATTTTATTATTTTTTTTTTTTTTTGAGAAAGAGGGATTTGAAAGCTCTATAATATACTACATGTTTCCTTACAATCTCAAGTTATGATCTTTTTTTTTTCTCTTTTAGATTATTTTGAATGGATGTTGCACCTAGCTGTTGTGCCTGAAAGCCTGAGTAATCCTCTTGGTACTCAAGAAACAACCCTGTAGTATAAGATAATTGATAACTTACCAGTAAAAGTCCTAAATTGAGGAACTTTGTACTATATTGGGCACTTCAAAATATATATAGATGTAGTGTTGATCTGATTAATTATTGGAAACTAATGCTATTTCAGAAAACTTTGAGAAAACTGAAAGAGCATCAAGAACTAACAAGCGCATCAAGATATGATCCCGAGCGTCCATGGAATCCGATAATTTGGCCATTAATTGCTCAAAATTGAAACGCTCTCTCTTCGAAACCGTATGGCTAAAAAGTTTCCATATTTGTCTCAAGTTTTAGTGATCTCACGACAACGAATCCAGATTCATTGTCGTAACCGTAGTAAAATATCAAGAAAGGAAGATAATGCATCTGAGAGTTCTGAGATATGCTTGTTAGTTGTTACAATTTCCAATTGATATACTTCATCAATCAAATGTACCTCGATTTCAATCATAACACAAATTACCTTTTCTGATTTTATATTCTTTCTGTCTTTTTCTTTTTTCTATAAGACTTTCAGTGTGTCACTGTGTGATATTGATCATGAAGACAAGAGAAACAGAGAGGAATATCATTAATGATCAAGCAAGTTCAAGAGCTTAATTATTCATAATTTCAAAGTTCAAACAAAACTAAAATGCAAGTACACCCAAATCTCCGTTTTATTTCATTCCAGACCCGATTCATGGAGTAAGGAACCACGACTAAGCATTTGAAAAAAAAAGGACGAAAAAAGTAAAAACAACGGAAACCAAGATTAGGTTTGATGAATTCCTAACTTGGTATCCGTTCGGAAATTATGAAGAAAATGCGGAAATAACTCTAATTTAATCTTGTAAACTATCTTCTTAACGAGTTTGGTTGATTTTCAAAGGATCTTGGGCTCTTGGCCTATATCATTGCATTAGAAGCTGGGTGGTCCAAGAGGTTACTGACGCTTTGCATGAAGGAACTGCCAATACCGGTACCAGTTGAACTACCAGTGTTTCCACCGCCATTTGAGCCTCCGGTCATTTTATTAGCCTACATCAACAACAAAATGATATGGTGGATCAATTATGTTATGATTAGGCTTAACCATAAAGCAGAAAAGCTTACATATATGAAGTAACCAAATTCAATAAAAATACAAACAAGCAAAAGGTTCGAACATTGATTGATTGACATTTGATCACGATGAAAACCGAGTAGATAATTGAGATAACAGGCAAAAAAATTGGATGTAATACTGATACAATCAGCACAAAGGCACAGATTAAGTCCTTAAATTTCTAAGTGTGAGTTACGTACTATACGTAAATTTAATTTCCAAGAAAATGAAAAATACTGGCAAGCTTTCGATACTAATCACATACCTTGACATAGACTCCAATTGCATCAAGATGTTTGCCGGAGCGTGCATGAAAGCCAACAATCTGACCAGTAATTGCATGAAGTTCAAAAGGAATCCCCTCTTTTTTACCATACGGTCCAAAAGTTGTTCCCAAGCTCGTCTTAAATTTGAGTGATCTCACAACAACCATTCCGTTGAAGTTACCGTAGTGGCCTTTCACAGAGGTTATGTACTCAGTAGGCTGAAGCACAAACTGCATACCAGTAACATAATAACAACATCATAAACTGCACTGTTGAGTATGATGATATCTCTGTTACTATTTTCATATTACATTCATCCTAATTAAGTTCAACTTGGCAGAAAATTGTTCTTGGTTACAACCATTCAGTATTTCATCATCTCGAAGTCGCATTGCTGGTACAATTACTGGTACCGGTTAGCTTTTCACTCCATTATTGTCACGGTTATTAACTAACAAACAATATATGAACGAAACTTGTTACTTTTGACATTCAAAGAGAGTCTGTACCTCTTGCAGATTTCCTCCCTTTCCGCCCCACAGCTCGGTGCTTTCCTCCTTGTCCACCCCGCAGCAACTGCGTAGGTAACGCACGGTAAAGGCATCAATAGCCAAGCCATGTCGGATACTGATCTTAAGAATGCGAGTGATACCATCGACATTCATATCCTTCACTTGCCCACCGCCACCGCCGCATGGCCCGACCTTCTTTGTAATAACTTGAGTCGATGCCTTCATTAAAAAATAAAAAAAACCATAATAAATTACAATGTGGTTGAATAAGTTAATTAATGGAATTTCATGTAATTAGTTTCTGAATAGTTATTATCCATAGAAAAACCAACATTTTGAGTATCTCTGCCTGTAAAAAAAAGAATAAAAATAAAAAGTAACTAAGTAAGGGCATGTACCATTGCTGGTAAACTAAGCACAGAGGTGAGGAACTGAAGAGGGACTAGTGTTTTGTTGAATGATTTTGTAGTTTGGTGTTTATATAGGCTATTGGAGCTCCTGGTTAGGTTGGATTTATATATATATATACTGTAGAGATTGTTCAACATTTCATATTCGTCCACTTAAAACTACAATTTCAAAGTATATTAGAAAAAAAAAATGCGTAGAAACATAAGTATTGTTTCATCCTAGGCAAAAAGGTATTCTTTAATTGCAAATCATCATTATTTGTTACAATGAAAGATTTTAATTACTCATTTTAAATCTGTCCTTTTTTTTTCAAAATGAATCGATAAAACATTAATAATAATAATAAATAACAACAGCAATTATAATATAACAATAATTGATCTGCAATCTTGTAGTTGGGCAGTTGATGCATGATTTATGAGCTGATCCTTAAGCAGAGCAAGAATGTAAAACATGTGTTGGATCATGCTCTATATATGAGTTGATCGCTACATACGCCGAGCAAAACATGAAGTAATACCGAACAAGCAAAACTTTCTATCATACATCGGCTTCCAATTCGAATTGTCTCATTAGAAGATTATTAGGACCCATAAAATAAAAATAAAACCTTCACTAAACATAAGCAACTTGATTAATCGGACTAGTATAATGAGTGACAACAGGCTATCGTAGGTACAGGTACGGTACCAGCTGCATGTAGATCCAGCAAAACTATAAGCAGGAGTTCGATCATTTTGCTTACGAGTCAAATCTCACTGGCTATGAGGTCCGATTATGCAAGAGAGACTCGTATATATGTTTTCTTGAATCGAATTACTATCGATCAGAGATTTGAAGTATAGATAATAATGGATCAAATGCCAAATTGAATAATATATTGTGTTGCATTGAAGACAGATTAAATGGAGAAATAACATTATTGATCAAACAAGTACAAGAGCTTACAAATTCACAAACCAAACTGCAAGTACACCCAATCTCTGCTTTATTTCATTGTGGACCTGATCAAAAAGAAAAAACAGAAATAAAAACGGACATCGACTGATGAATTCTAACTTGGAATCCATACAGAAACCATCTTCTTTGAGTCCGGCCGATATTTCAAAGCATCATGCCTAAATCAGTTGGAAACCGGGCGGTCCCAGAAGTTGGTGTCGCTCTGTGTCCAGGTACCGCCAGTACCAATTGAACCACCTGTGCCGTTTGAGCCACCAGTGCTCCCGCCGCCAGCTGAGCCTCCTGATGTTGTGTTAGCCTACAACAGCAGAATCAACATGATATGGAGGATCAGTTATATTATAATTAGGCCTAATCTATATGCAGAGAAGATTAATTTTAAAAAAGTAACAAATTCTAATGACATACAAGCAGAAGGTTCCAGTTGAACTATTGTTCTAGATTACTGATTTTGGGTTAATTTATTGATCTAAAATCAATAGGATAATCAGATAATATTTCAATTTTTAAAGGTCATCCACCGGAAACTTTCCGATCTAGGGTATCGATTGATTGGGCACTAAGTCAAAGAGTAAATCAAGTAGATCTAATAGAGATCTCAAAAAAAAAGTTATGTTATGAAATATTGACACAATTGCCACACACAAAAAAAAAAAAAAAAAAAAAAAGGTTTCTTCATTTGTAAATTTGATGTCTTAAAAGAATATGGTGAGCTTCAATTCCAATATTAATCACAACATACCTTAACATAGACTCCGAATGCATCAACAAGCGCACCGGAGCGAGCGTGAAAGCCGATAATTTGACCGGTGATTGCTGGAAGCTCAAAGGCAACTCCCTCTTCTTTACCATACGGTCCTAAAGTTCTCGTGTTCGTCTCAAATTTGAGCGATCTCACAACAAACATTCCGTTGAAGGTACCATAGTAGCCTTTGACGGCGGTAATGTACTCGGTTGGCTGGAGCTCGACCTGCACACAGCAATAGCATATGACAAATGTCATAAACCATAAACTACCCTTGTAGTTGATTGCAAGCTAGATTCAGCATTACACATTTTTGTGCTAATTTCTTTAAAAGTTCAACTCACAGAATATTACTACATTTATTTAATCAGTTTTCTCATCATCTTGAAGTCATATTCTACAATTATCAGTAACAGAAAATAGATTCACTTTTTTTCATTTTCATTCTTCTTTTGATTATAATTAATTTACTCTCTCTTTCTTGATCCATGAACTCAATTTCGCATTACCAAGGAAATTATTTTTGTTTCTACTAGATACAAAAAATGAAATCCATCCATAACTGTTGAAATTCAAAGAGGTACAAATATCATACATACCTCTTGTAGATTTCCTCCCTGTCCTCCCCACGAAACGGTTTCCTCGATGCCGTTGTGCAGAACACGCACGCTAAAAGCATCAATTGCAGCGCCACCACGAACACTTATCTTGACAATGCGAGTGACACCATCGACATTCATCTCTCTCACTTGCCCGCCGCTGCCACCGCACGGCCCCATCTTCTTTGCAGTTGCCTTCATTTAATCAGCACAAGACCACACAAATTAGTGAAATTAATCTTACAGTAATTAGTTTGTGCACATTCACTTGACAAATAACACCAACATATCTATTGTCATATATATTGATTGACTTATATAAATAGGGAAAAAAGAATTAAAAAAGAGGAAGCTAATGCGTACCATTTGTGGGAAAATGAAGCACACAAATTAATGTTGAGGAGAGATAATGAACTTGTTTACTGGTTTTGATTGTTGTTTGCTGTGAACTGTGAACTGTGAACTGTGCAGGATAGAGGCCTGAGTGCTGGTATATATATAGTAGGAGCTCCAACTTCTCATACATGTCCATTTGAATTTACAATTTATAATTATGTAAAGGACAGAAATGGGCTAGTGTAATAATTAGTGATAGGACACGAGTGATTATCCTCTGCTATCGTTGCTGGGAAGTGGGAAGATGGGCATCATCGTGATGCACGTGGTGAATATTAAATTTTGGCATTCTTCGACGTGGCATGATAAATTTGGTGCCCACGCTGAATGAAATATGTTTTTGCAAATTAATGCAATCAATGGAATTATGGAAAGCCCCAACTTCTTTTTTTTTTTTGAGATTTGCTTAATGTTGGGTTTTGCTAACAAAAAAAAATGTTGGATTAATTTACATTTATATTCTATAGCTGGACATTATGATCATCAGAACTCAGAAGTTTTGTTAAGATGAGTTAAGTGAGACTATAAAAACATTGTATAAAGTTTATTAATTTACTGAAGTATTTTTGTTATCCTTGTAGGACTGTTTGGTTCTTACTTAGTTGATGCTAAGGAGATGAAAAATAAATAACCAATAATTTTGTATTTGCAATTAAGTCCTGGTTCCAATTTGATCATATCGTGAATCACATTGGCCGAGTATATATGTAAGTGTTGACCAGCATATTTCTCAGAAGCAGTGTATCCATTAGTTTATTAAATCATACATGTGAATGTGATTGAGTGGCTGATTTAACAATAAACCCATCAGAAATCATGTACTATTAAGGCTTTTTTAACAACTTTTTTATATTTTATGAGATATGCACCGACATGTATATATAATTTTTTATTTTAAAAATTTTACATGGATTGATCTAACACATAGAAAATATTATGAAATATTTTTGAAGTTAAAATAAGCGATTCTCCCATTCTCATCTCATTTGTTCACTTCGAGTCAATGTTACATTGTGATGATTTTAATGAAATTAACAACTTAACAACTTTTCTCTTGCAAACAATAATTCTAAAATTATGATATCTTCTTACTATAAATATTTTTTTCAGAACAAAAACAATAATTAAGTTTTTGAAATTAAAACCATGAAAATTGTTGATGTTCTTATTTTCATTTACTTCAATTGCCAATATAAATATATATAATGCAGTTTTTCATAATAATGAAACATAGGGTTTTGGATCTGCAAATCTCAAAGATCCGAAATAAATAATCCTCAGAGGTCATAAACTTTGATGAACTCATTTATGTTTGTTTGCACAAATTAAACAAGGTGCGTGTTTCACGAGTGCTCATCCCCTATAACTTACTTGCATTGTGCAGTTCACACCATCAGCCATTGGATCATCTCGAGATCCGCACTGTCATGAATCCCGAGACAATCTAACGGCTGGTTCTGTGAACTTGCACAATGCAGTACAGCAGCGGATATGAATTCGTGTTTCACATGCATGCTTATCCTCTAGAGAGCAAAACTTGTTTCCTTCTTTTTTTTTTTTTCTTTTTTCTTTTTCTTTTTGTTTGAACAAAGCCCGTAGGTAAACCCCTCAATTATCCTCTGTCCAGCCCTGCTAGGACTTGATCCCGGGTCTCCACAGAAACCACATCTCCTGGGTACTCCACGTGCAAGGGTCAAAATCTCACCACTGCAAGTCCTCAGCGCGGATCTCAAAGCTGCCCGAAAAGATAAATTTGTATTGCTAACTGACCACTCCTCAGTACTCTATACCCTGACCATTCCAGAAGATGCATACCCGTCTCCACAGTGGGAGCCCATGTCATTACCACTAGGCCGTAGCCTCGGTGACGCAAAACTTGTTTCCAGATCTGCTGTTATTCTAAGAGAAATATAGGACCCTGTTTTTTCAATCAGATTCGTCGAATTAAAACGGACGGATCAGATCGGTTAGATCTAGATTTTAGGGGGTCGTTTTAAGGAAGATCTGGTCCGTTGATTGTGATCCAACGGGCCAAATTGGAATAATAGGGTCCTGGTATTCTAATCCGAATAACATCGGATGTCAACTCATCTAACATTATCATGCATAAGAAAAAAGAAAATTGTACAAAATACCACTCATTTTATATAGGGGTAATGCCCCATGACCCCCCTAATCTTTTCACTTTTGACAAAGTATCCCCCAATCTTCTATTTGTGACAAAGTGCCCCCCAAACCCATCAATCCATGACAAATTGCCCCCCAATTAATAATCTCATCCATAATTGTCAAACTTAGATAAAAAAGACTAGACTACCCTTGAACAATAATTAAATTTGGTATGATTTTTTTTTACAAAAAATTGAATTACATAACTAAAATTAATCTAAATGATGTACAAGTGTAATCTTATTATACAAATATATTATTATGCTTGCAAATAATTCAAAAATATTGTTCTGTAATAAGTTCGTATTAAACATTATTACTGTAATAATTGTCTTTCTTGGACTTATATAATTTATACAACTAGAGTTTCTAATGAAAATACATATTTTTAATATTTTTTTATTAATTATAAAATGAAAATTTGAGTATAAAATATTTCAGTTGTCAATGAATTTAATATTTTTTTGTAATTAATTATAAAATGAAACTTTTGTGTCTGAATTTTAGTTGTTATGGAATAAATATTTTAAGAAAATAATTAGATTGATACAAACTTCATACTGATACATTAAAACTTAAGAGTTAAAAAAACAAATATATTTGTTAGTTATATTTTAGTGTTTAAATAGTTGATGCGCACAATTTTTTTTTTTTATTGAAAATATTATTATTCAAATTTAATAAGTATTATTTCAATAAATACACAACAAATCTCAAGGGTAGTATGGTCTTTTCCAGTCAAAAATTGATAATTATGAATGTAATTATCTATTGGGGGGCAATTTGTCATGGATTGATGAGTTTGGGGGCCACTTTGTCACAAATAAAAGATTGGGGGGCACTTTGTCAAAAGTGAAAAGATTAGGAGGGTCATGGAGCATTACCCCTTTTATATATCATGTTAAAGCTGGGAAACATGAACATCAAACATGCAAGTACGTAACTTGAAGGGCTATGAAGTCTGAACTAGGACATGATCTTCATCGTTCGTTTCGTCAAGATCCGTGCTAGAGGTTAATCGGACGGTGGTGAATTTGGTTTCCATTTTTCTCCAGTTACACAGCGAACGGAGAGCACCCAATTAAGAAGGCTTATCATCTTCGTTCCTGAGTCCTGACATAGTAGTACAGTAGTAGGCACATGGAGGGTCCCTTCTGCTCAACACATTAGCTGACGCGTGTCAGTGTGTGTATGAAAAATGTGGTTTCGAGTTTCGACTTTGGACCATCAGACATAAATATAATAATAAATATATGAGAAATTATTCTTATCCACTTAACTGCACGCCTTATTCATCCCCTACTACGTAATATTTTCTCTCTCTTATGTTCTCATAAAATTTGAGTGATTTTTTTTTTATTCTTTATCTTTCTATTGTACATGTATAAGTATTTTGCACAATTCAAGGTGTGAACTGGAATCGGTAAAAGTGATTTGTTGTACGTAAAAAATAATTTTCAACTAAAAATATATTGGGGTGCAATTAAGGGGTGCAGTTATCAACTCCATAAATATATAGAGCTAAACTATTTTACTAACGTTAGCATTCGCCTCAAATTTTATGTTATCGTGTTCAAAATCACGATTTATGGTGCTCAATAATTTCTTTATATGAAAATATTGGGGAATACAAAATTTTTCATTTTTAGAGTTTTTTAAGAATTTGTTTTGCATTTTTTTAAAATAGCACGTACAAACATCAATATTTTATTAATATTTATGAGCTCTTTTCTAAAATTCAAAATAAATACTTAGAAAACCCTAAAAATAAAAATAAAAATTTGTATTCCCCGATATTTTCATATAAAGAATTTATTGAGTACTATAAATCATTATTTCGTATACGATAACATAAAATTTGAGGTGTTAGTATTTCGGACGTTAGTTTAATGGTTTAACTCCTGATAAATGATAAATCATCATTCACCCATTCCACATATACTATTTCGGATGACACGCTGAAGTCTGAACGATTTATTGCTTTGCTGGTCTGAGGCACTCTGATTCTCTGAGCGACTGTCCTTGTATTAATTAAATATATGGTGTTCATTATTTAGTGCTGCATGTGGGAAACGCAGGACGCAGCTAAATATAGGGTGTTCATTGAGGGCATGTATGTTTGTGGGATAAATGGGAGATAAATTGAGAGATAGCTTATTTTTTGTGAGAGTGGTAACTGGTTATCTCTCAATTTATCTCCCATTTATCCCACAAACAAACACACCCTTAATTCTATATATATATATTTTTTAAAATTAATCTATGATTCTATATTCAAAAAAAAGAATTAATACAAAAAAAGTAGCCGATGAAAGCCCAAGAAGCACCGATTAATGGGCTTAAAACTGTGAGAAGTTTTACAAAACTTCAAATAGACTTGAAGACTCCAAAGCCCATCTGTTCTTAGAAGTGTTTGTGCAATTTACGAGGGATCCAATAACTACAAAAATTAGTGCCCTGATAACCACATCATTATTTATAAATAAATTAACAAATGTAAATCGTTAGATATATTCTAAATCATCTCAATACCATATACGTAAAAAATGATGAAAATTTAACTTTGTTTCGATAGCCATCAAGAGAGGCGAAAAAATTATAAAATTTGAACCGTTGATTTTTGTTAATGCTTGATGCATATATAAATAAAATCAAAATAATATAATTTTTTGTGTACATATAAAACATGATATATACAAAACATTCTATCAATTATTTTTATTTTTTAAGAATTTCAAATGTAGTAATTAGAGATTTAATTTTGTGGTTATTGATGGAGCACCAAAACTTGTAGTTATTTGATCCCTCCTCTTCGCAAATATCATAATAGTTAAAAGCATAGTAACCATTTTTACTGTAATAATAGTAGAATACTGTGAAATTTTCTTTGCTAGAGGTATCAAGCATCTCATACATAATTTAAGGGTGAGAACATTTTATTTCTATTTGGTTAGTATAATTCATCCCATATATACTCTGCATCACCTTTTCTTATTTATTGTTCAAGGACCAAGTCTGCTGCTAATTAAACTAATGCAAATTTTGGAGGTTCCTGTTATGAATTGTGATCATGTTTTGACCCGGATAACTCACGTAATTTGTTATTTACTTCAACTTGAAGATTCAAAGTGGAATACTCCACCAGTTTCATTGAAACTTTTTATTTTGTGCTCATAGAGGATTGAACATATGATCTCTTGAAAGTCATCCTAGTTAGCTACCACTTGAGCTACTAGGCCATTTGCAATTTAGTATCCTTCTGCATCAATCAAAATAATTTACCAATAATATAACTTGATCATAAAATGTAACAATCCGTGCAATGTACGAGAGTTGATCAATCAAGTATGCGAGCTTATTCACTTGTTACTGAAACAAGAGCTTACAAATTCACAAAACGAACTGCAAGTGCACCCAAATCATGAGGGAACAACAATTCAGCATCTCAAAAATAAAAATAAAAAAAAGGAAAAGAACGAACGTTGGGAATCAAGATTCAGATTGATGAATTCCTAACTTGGAATTAATCCGTACAGAAAATTGCACAAACTGTAATGATAACACACATTCAACTTTCGAAACCATATTCTTCGAATTCGGCTAATTTTTCGAAGGATATTGCCCCCAAATCAGTTAGAAACCGGGCGGTCCCAGAAGTTGGTGTCGCTTTGTGCCCAGGAACCTCCGGTACCAGTTGAACCACCATTGTTGCCACCCCCGGTACCAGTTGAGCCACCAGTGTTACCATTGCCATGTGAGCCATCAGTGTTTTCAGTACCGGCATGCGAGCCTTCTGTCGTGTTATAAGCCTACAGCACCAACAGAACCGATATATTGCGGTTGGATCAGCCATTCATTTCGTAATCGTGAACTGAACTGACACAAGTCGATTTAATTTCGACAAAAAAAAAGAATGGCGAGCTTTCCATCGATATTAATAGTTACGTACCTTGACATAGACGCCAATTGTGTCGACAAGCAGACCAGCGTGTGCATGGAAACCGATAGTCTGACCGGTAACTGCCGGAAGTTCAAAAGGAATCCCCTCCTCTTTACAATACGGTCCTAAACTTCTCACGTTCATCTCGAATTTGAGTGATCTCACAAGAAACATTCCGTCGAATTTACCGTAGTAGCCTTTTACGGCTGTTATGTATTCAGTGTCCTGGAGATCGACCTGCACACAACAGTAACATATAATACATAAAATTACCCTTCTAATTAATTAGTTTCTAGATTCGGCATTGTGTAAAAAACTCAGAAAATACAGGCACATTACTGCAATCATCAGTACCAGTTGGAACGGTCCTGGTACCAACAAGAACTTAAATAGATTCAAGTTTCACATTATTAATTCTTCTTGTAATCAATGATTTACTCTCTTGTATTGGATCAGCGAAGTCGATTTTAGTATTTTACAGTGCGAAAAGAATATTTTTGTTGGTAATTTTTTACTCAAAACAATGAAATCCATCAGTGTTGAAATTCAGAGAGGTACTGGTACAGGTACCTCATGTAGATTTCCTCCACAGCCACCCCACTCAGCGCTTTCTACCTAGCCATTGCGTACGAAACGCATGCCGAAACCATCAATAGCGGCGCCATGACGAACACTTATCTTAGCAATGCGGGTAACACCATCGACATTCATCTCTTTCGCTTGCCCGCCACCACCACCGCATGGCCCGATCTTCTTTGTGACAGGAGTTAGCGCCTTCAACTAATTATCAACACAATTATTAATCCCCATAACTAATACTGAAGATGGTTATATAAATCAGTAAAATTTATAAACATATTTAAATTTAAGTGGCTTGACCCTCAGCTACACCTGTCATAAAAAAAGTGCCCATGCTGATTAAAATTTAAGGGTGTGTTTGGCAACCAAAAATTGGAATAGAATAGCAAAATAATAGCTATTCCATGTGCCAAACAGAAAATAGTTATTCGAGTAGCTCTAAAAAATTGCTAATCCGCTATTCCTCCTATTTTGTCGAATAGCAGAATAGCTCTAAAAATATTTATCACAATACTATTCCGATTATCATTTGCCAAACAATATTTCCACTATCCGAATAGCTCTAAACATTACTATTCTTTTTACTCTTCCAACAACCACTAATCCATTTTTACTAATCGGATAGCACTATTCTATTGCTATTCCTTGATTTGCCAAACGGACCCTAAAATATGTTTTTGCAAACAGCAACCAATGGAAAGACACGATTTTTTCTTCTTTTTTTTTTTCTCTCGGATGTTTATTGTTGGATTTTGTTAACAAGAAAAAAATGTTCCGTTTCAATTTACATTCTATAGATGGACATGATTAGAAGTTTCAATAAAACGAACTTGTGTTATCCTTTAATCCTTGTATTACATATTGGATTCTTAATTAGTTGATGCAAATTAAGCAGATGAAAATTAAAAAAATTTTTTGCAAATGCAATATATTAAGTCCTGTTAATTTCTTATATATTAATCAGATCGGGAATCAGGTTGCCTGTAAAGTAATGCTAATTGATTCTCACATTTCCTGTAAATTAAGTGTGTATATATATATACCTGGTCTTAATTAAGTAGAGCAGTTGTATTTATGACCTGTGTATATATATAATACAGGCGCGGCATAATTCCTTTCGTTTTTGCTTTTGTAATTGCTTTAGTTCTTGATCTGTAATTTGGGTGTGTGCAAGTGAAGTGATCGATCGATAATTGCTAACTGATATATCATCATTCACCAGTTCCACTTTTGAGAACGTTACATATATTTATCCAATGGATTTTATATGTGAAATAGAGCTGCTACTTTTGTCCGATTATTCTGAACCGATCCGGACTTTACCCGACCTGACATAGACTCCGATCGTAACTTTTGATCAAGGAAGTATTGTGGGATATTGAAGACAAGAAAAACAGTACTGTAGGAAACAACATTTGATCAAAGAAGTACGAGAGCGAGAGCGAGGCTTGTTCAATTTTACTACAACAAGAGCTTGTCAATTCGTAACATATACATCAAGCAAACTGCATGTAGCTAGACCTGATTTACTGGTAAAAAAAACCAGAATTTACCATTCTAAAGAAAAAGGAACAGCGGAAATCAAGATTAGGATCGATGAGTTCCCAACTTGAAATACTTACAGAAAATCACAGAAAACGTACCGATAACACCAATTCAGAAATAACCGTTTTCTTAACGAGTTTGTCCCATTTTTAAATAATCATGCCCAAATCAGTTATGCACCAGAAGCCGGGAGGTCCCAGAAGTTGGTTTCACTTTGCGTCCAGGTACCACCGGTACCAGTACCAGTTGAAGCACCAGTGTTCCCACTATGCGACCCTTTTCCGCGCCACGCTGACCGACCACCTTTTGTGGTGATGGTGGGGCTGAAGCTGAAAGAGGACACGGTCACCTCTCGAGATGTGCTCTTTATGGAAATTTGGGAAATGCGCATCTGAGTGGTTTTTTAAGTGATTGTGGGAACTTTCAGATTCTAGCGAGCACAAGCCCTCGCTATTAATTACCCCGAGATGCAAATCCCGAGAACCTTTGATTAAGACTAAACAAAGAGGTTAGGTACCGGGCAAGCAAATATGAAACATAAACAATCAACGGCTTGGACTTGACTTAAATGTCACATTTAAGTTTGGTTGACTTCTGTGCCATGTTTAAATTTAGTTGACTTCATCGTCACATTTAAACTTGGTTGACTTCATCGTCATGTTTAGACTTAGTTGACTTCATCGTCACGTTTAGACTTAGTTGACTTCATCGTTACGTTTAAGCTTGGTTGACTTCGGTGTCACGTTTAGAGTTGGTTAACTTTATCGTCACGCTTAGACTTGGCTGACTTCGGTGTCTTTACTTTGTGACGATGAAGAAAGTTCAAAGCAAATGGAGAAGTTCAGCACCGAAGTTCAATTGAGCTCGAATATGCAGCATCGAAAAAAGTCTGCTTTGGAGCTTTGTTAGCCAGCAAAGGAGAAATGAGGAGAGGCCCAGCTCATTAATTTTCTGTTGCTTAAACTTATAACGGCCCAGCACCATTCTTTTCCTTCTTTTTTTTTTTTTTTCTTTGTTGCGCCCTGCTTGATGAGAACTGGGAAGAAGGCACATAAAATTGCTTCTTACGTTTCTCCAGTGCACAATTAAGTGGTGGTGCCCATCTTGTGAAATGCAAACAATATTTTTGCTTAGCCAATTTGATTTGCGTAATTAACTTGAGTAAATAGCTTGACAAATCAAAATAATCGACTAGCTTTGTTTGGGTAATCATTTCAAGCCGAACCGGCTTAATTGAGCAATATGCTGCCTTTTTGCCAGCGCCTTCAACTAGTTACAAATAAGCGAGCAAATATTTTACAAAATATGAAATAAAAATATGATCACTATATTTGCATCTTCTCTTGAATTTTTACGGGCCACCCGATTTCCGGACCTTGCATCTTGTCAATTCATTTCTTTTTTTTTGTATTACACCCAAGCCATTTTAGGGGTAAACACCCACTGCCATTGGAGCCTCCTGTTGTACTATTATCCTACATCACCAACAAAATCATAATTAAGAATCAGTAGAATCATAAGTATGACAATCAGATGATATGTTAAAACTCAGCAACTAAAATGATTCTCAGTCCGACATATTGATTGGTGGGCAGGAAAATCAAGAGACCAAAAATAAAATGACAAGAAGAGAAATTAAATTAGATATAACACAACACAATTAGCACAATAAATGCTTCAGTTGTTCGTAAGCGTGAATTAGCGTTTTAAATTTCAGAAAAAATGGAAAAACAAAAAAATGTCGAGTTTTCAATGCTAATCGCATACCTTGACATAGACTCCGATTGCGTCAAGATACGTGCCGGTGCGTGCATGAAAGCCGATAATTTGTCCGGTAACAGCATGAAGTTCAAAAGGTACTCCCTGCTCCCTTCCATACGGTCCATAAGTTTTTCCCAAGCTGGTCTCAAATTTAAGTGATCTCACCACAAGTATATTTCCGTAGTTGCCATAGTGGCCTTTTACTGAGGTAATGTACTCAGTCGGCTCAATCTCAAACTACACACCAATATATACAATATATAGCATATAACATATATCATAAACTACTGCTTTTCATCGCTTTGAAGCCACATTAGTATGCTTATGACCAATACCAGTTAGAATGTCATTGGTACCATCAAGAAATAGAGATCGAGTTCGTCACTCCGTTCTTGTTATGATTATCAACTTATTTTCTCGTACTGAATCAATGGTGTCAATTTTTACCATGAACTATATATAACCTAATTCACATGAAACAAATTGATTGGAATATATATTACTGTTGAAATTCAGAGAGTTTGTACCTCTTCCAGCGTTCCTCCCGGTCCTCCAAACACATCAGTCTTCTCCACTTGGCCATTGCGCAGAAAATGCACGATAAAGGAATCGACTGTCCAGCCACTAGAAACACCCATCTTAACAATGCGAGTTATACCGTCGACATTCATATCTTTTGCTCGCCCACCAATGCCACCACTTGGCCCGAGCTTCCTTATGGTAGGAGTCGATGCCTTCAGTAATTAAATCAACACAATCATATCCCCATAAGTAATTCAGAAGATAGTTAATATATATTAGTGAAATTTCACAGTAATTAGTTTGATAGTTTCAAAAAAGGAGTATATATATTAGCTCTTTATGTAAAGGGGAGAAAAAGGAGAACTTAGAGCGTACCATTTCAGGGGAAATTATATATGAAGCACAACAAGTGAGGAGGATTGAATAAATGGCTTGTTAATTGCTTGTTGTATATAGTTTGCTGTGAACTAGGCATGATTAGAAGCCCTGGTTGCACGTATATATACTACTAGAATCTAGATGCATGCTCCAACTTTTCTTACTTGTCCATTTAAACTTACAATTTGCAATCCTTAATATCGGTGCTACAGTACTTTTTGTACAAATTTATTTTTTTTACATTTTTCTTTTGGCGAAATTTTTTTTAACAATTTTTTTTATTTTTTTTTAAATATATAATTTTTTTTGTTCTTTCCCAATTTTTTTCCCCTTTTACAGATTTTTTTTACAACATATTTTTTTTAAGAATTTTTTTAACAAATTTTCCGCTACAGTAATTATCCCATTGTGCTACAGTATTTTCCCATTTTTTTCAATTTTTTTTAGAAAAATTTTGTCAAATTTTGTTCTTTTGTAATATTTTTTTTCCCCAAATTTTTTTCGCTTTTACGAATTTTTTTTTACAAATTTTTTTTAAAATATATAATTTTTTTCCAAATTTTTTTAAAACATATTTTTTTTTTACAAAATTTTTTTATACCATTATTGTGAGATCAGCTACAATCAATTTTTTTTCCTTTATTTAAATTTTTTTTATTTGCCAATTCAAAAAAAAAAATCTTTTGGGTTGTTTAACTTTGTGTCTTGCTCATTTCAATTGGGTAATCTTGATGTTATGAATATAACAATGTTTAATCTAAGTTTTTAAGATTATATATTCGACTCAATATTTTAATATGAGTTAAGTACCCAAAATATTTAATAGACCAGTAGTGACAAAAAATATTTAATTAAGCGCGGCAGAGCGCGCATTATTGCTAGTTAAGTACCCAAAATGGGCCAGTTTGATTACATCGTGATACTCGTGTTGAATTTTAAAATGGAAAAATTGGAGTCCACACCCTGATTATTATTTTCTTTTTTTTGGAAAAAGGTGGTATATATAACTACATGTTTCATTATGAAACCAATTTTTTCTGGTACCACAAAGACAAGTAGGGTTTTATTATAACCATTCATCAAACATACCACACAAGTTTTGAAATATCTGCAACAAAAGAACATTACAACCTAAAACAACAAAATTATCATCAACTCTTATATATTCTCCCTAAAGCTTTCAATCCTCCTAGCAAGACTATAACAGGAAATAAGAAAAGAAGGAATTTGATTCAAAGTTTCATTTCATTTTCATTGTCTTTTTTATTTACGGTGTACACTCTTTTATATAGTAGCTATCTAAGCTAATCCTTATTCTGACTATAGCTGGACACCTCATATTATTCCTGAGCATATTGTTTTGATATCAGAAGCGTGTTTGCTATGTGATGCCCCTGATGTTATCCGTGATGTGATGCTGAAGTTGTGTGGAGCATATTGTTTTGATGTCAAAAGTGTGTTTGCTATGTGATGCCCCTGATGCTGAAGTTGTGTGATATCCATTTGGTGTTGTACTGGACGAGTCCTGCTATTGCTTTACATCCCCCCCGCAAGTAGAAGGCACGGCGGTAACTGAGAGCAAACATTGAATGTATTTGAGCTCGGCACAAGTGTTTGCGAGACTTTTGTACTCTACCTCAGTGCTTGAGCATGAAACAGTGACTTGCTTTTTTGCACTCCAAGAAATCAGGTTGGGACCGAGGTAAATGCAGAAACCGGATGTGGATTTGTGATCATCGACTGAACCAGCCCAGTAGTGGGATTGCTCGGTTGGAAAAGAAGGTCGTGGTTGATAGAGCCATTGAGGAACCGAAGAACTCGCTTGACTGCACTCCAGTGAACATTGGTGGGAGAGTGCATGAATTGAGAAAGTTTGTTAACAGCAAATGCTTATCGAGCCTTGTGATTGTAGCATATTGTAATGCGCCGACTATGCTCCTATAGAGGTGTGGATCTTCAAAGGGGTCACCTGTTGTAGTAGATAGAGAGGGTGTTGTTGACATTAGGAGTGGGACATGGTTTAGAATCAACCATTTTTGTCTTGTTCAAGAGATCTGAAATGTATTTTGATTGAGTGAGATGAACTTCTTTGGTTGAAGATTGAACTCTAAAGGAGAACTAGAAATAGAAGAAGTTGAAGTAAATGGAAGCTTGTGTGCTTTAGCCACACAAACATGAGTGACATAAAGACAATCTATGTGAAAGATGAGGTAAGTGATGAGACTTAATTACATCCAAAGTAGTAGCGTGAGAAGGGTGACCAAGACGGGCATGCCAAATGTCACCGGAAGCTTTAATACCAAGAAGTACTTGAGGAGAACTAGAAGGAGAGATGGATAATGTGAATAATCCATGGAGATTAGGAACTTGAAGAAGAACCGTCTTGGTACGGATATCCTTCACAAAGCAAGAAGAATATGAGAATTCAAGGGTTATCATGCAACAAGCGAGATAAGCTAATTAAATTTCTGGAAAAATTTGGGACATGTAATACATCGAATAGGAAAATAGAAGATTGAGATAGAGTGAGAGAAGTTGAACCAGTGTGATAAATGGGAAGGTCGGTGCCACTACCAACTTGGAGTTGATCCGAACCGTGATAAGAATAGGAGGAGAGATTGTTGAGGTCGGATGTGACATGATGAGTCGCCCCGGAGTCAATCACCCATTCACTGGGAGGTGGTGCAGCAGTAGTCGTCGGTTGAGCAGTAAACGCCTGATATGGAGGGAAAGGTTGCTGATCAGTTCTCTAATAGCAGATAACAGCAGAATGCCCTTGCTTGTTGCAGATTTGGCAAGTAAAGTTTGGGCCTTTATAATTGTAGTAGCAGGCTGGATTAAAGGGAGCTCTTGGATGACCCATAGGAATAGAGAAGGGGGTCTTGGAGTGTTGGGCCAAGGATAAGTAGGCCACTACAAAATAGGACCAGGATTTGGGGGTCTCGGGTTTAAATAGTTGGGTCTGGGAGAACAGTTGCCGGGTTTGGGTCTGTAACTAGGCGGGTTGAATCCAGCATTGTTATTGGGTCAGGTAAAATAGGCTGAGGGAGAAGCTAAGGATGGCAAGGTGGTGGTGGCGGGTTGCTGCGCTGTGAGTAGGGCCTCATGGCTGAGAAGAAGGCCTCGAAGGTCAGAGAAGCGAAGAGGGTCATTCCGGCTAGTAGCAGTGACAGCGACGACGAAGGAGTTGAAGTCGGGGCCAAGTCCGTTGAGTGCGGAAAGGAGCAGATCTTCATCGCTCACCGGAGATCCGATGAAGGCGAGTTCATCGGAGATCTTGCGAATACGTTGTAAGTAATATGAACAGGACAAAGGACCCTTGGAGATAATCTGAAGTTGTCGCCAAAGATCAATTAAGCGGGCACGAGAAGTGTAAGAGAAGTTAGAGGAGAAGGTTTGCCACAGGTCAACGGTGGTGGAGCACGACACCACTTGAGATTGAACAATTTCGGTTAGAGAGGACCGAATCCATGCCAATAGAAGCTGGTCTTGGCGATGCCAAGCGACAAAATCAGGGTTAACGATGAGGGTACCTGTCACGCCCCAACCTGGCGCCAGCCATGGTATCATTGCATCCAGATCCTCGTCCAGCCAACCTACGTCGGAAACAAAACAAAGTCAGCGAAAAGCTAAGTAACCGGTTATTTAACGACGCAACTTCCCAATGATAAATTTAAATGCAACCAATAATTAAATAAATATTCCCGAATAATCAAAGCAATCCTGCTGATTGCTTAACAATTTTCCAATAATTCGACTGAATTTCCAGCAACTAGCTCAAAAGTCAAGCCACTGGCCACACATACAAGCAAGACAACCAATCCGAGAAAGCAACAATTATTTCTCGTTAATAACACGTACCTGCATCCGTCTCATACCAGTTGCGGATTCATGTTATTAAATAAGAAATAATCAAATCCATTAATCATAAATCATTCCCAGATAATTATCAAACACGCACAAGCAATGCACATCTCAACAATCATGTCATCATCGCAAAACAAATACACGAGCACACAAATCGAGTTTCGCAACACGAATACCATAACACATATCGAGCATCACAAGCTCCAAAACATACACATTATCAACCACCACATTTCAAGTGCTAGAATTTACAATTCAAGTACCACAAGCCAAATGCCAGAACACACGGATCAAATACCGCACTCAAGTGTCAAAGACACAATCAAGTATCAATACTCGAAACTAGAACTCAAATGCCTAAAAACAGAAATCAAGCATCAAAATCCAAATGCCACAATACACAAATCAGACACGACGACCTGAGTGTCAGAATATAAACCGAGAACACAAATCAATCATTAACATAAGTGCCTAAGCACTCAATCATCTGTCAGAGCTCAAGTATCAGAACACACAATCAAGTCTCACAAGTCCGAATCAAGTGCTCGAGTACCGCAGTCTCAATACATAAATCAAATATAACAAGGCTAAGAGCACACATATCAAAAAGTCTTACAAGTCTAAATATCTCGAATTCAAATCCAAATCCAAATCCAATAATCATGTCAAGCATCACAACTCATGTGACTGGACACCGCAGCGCCAGTACGTGTACCACATATCACAGCTCACGTGACTGGACACCGCAGTGCCAATACACACACCAAGTCCAAATCCAAGTCCAAGTCCAGTGCCCAAGCACCCACTGGTCTCAGGTCACTAACCACATATCACAAGTGCAAGTCCAATGCCTGAGCACCCACTGGTCTCAAGTCACTGACCGCATATCACAAGTGCAAAGCCAGTGCCTGAGCACCCACTGGTCTCAGGTCACTGACCACATATCACAAATCACAAGCGCAACGTCCAGTGCCTGAGCACCCACTGGTCTCAGGTCACTGACCGCATATCCAGGTCCAAGTCTAGTGCCTGAGCACCAACTAGTCTCAGGTCACTAACAACATATCACAAGTGCAAGTCTAGTGCCCGAGCACCCACTGGTCTCAGGTCACTAACCGCATATCCTAAGTCCAAGTACAGTGCCTGAGCACCCACACGGTCTCAGGTCACTAATCACATAACACAAGTCCAAGTACAGTGTCTGAGCACCCACATGGTCTCAGGTCACTAATCACATATCACAAGAATCAAATAACAAGAACAAATAATAACTCGATTTCCATAATCAAATAACAAGAACAACGCATTTAAGATCATAGGGAAGTCCGGTTACCTAAATTCAGAATCCAATCACGACATCTTGCCAAAACTGACATCCAATTCGAATCGGATACTCAACTTGATCAATTGATATTCATAATATAAATTTTCTATATTTCCTTTTTTTTTCTCTCTATTTTTCTCTTTTCTTTCCTCCGGTTTCCTTCCTGTTCTTCATTTTCTTCTTTCTTTTTTTCTTTTCCGTTCAATTAAGGAGGCAGGGAAGGGAAAGATAAGGCCACCGTCTTATTGAGGGCACGTGGCATCCAAATAATTGCCACGGTGTCACTTTTTTTTTACATATTACAAATTAAACCTCCTAATAAAAATAATTATGCAAAAGCCCAATTTAAATTGCAAAACAGTCCTTTAAAATAATATGAAAATGTACCAAGTTTTCGGGGTATCACAGTACCGCCTTCACCGACTATAGTTTGAGGTGGTGGAGGGGAGAAGTCAAGAAACTGGGTAAGATTGTAACCATTGATAAGAGGGAGTATTTGTGGTTTCCAAGTGAGAAAGTTAGAATCAGTTAATTTGGTTGCAATTGGAAGAGTGAGGAATATAATGGAATCGTTGGTGGCGGAGTTGGGAATAATAATTGCCGGAGAAGGTGAAGTCGTTGGAGTCGTAGTGTACTCTGAGCCATGGCGCATGCCTAGAAGCTCTGATACCATATAACAGGAAATAAGAAAAGGAATTTGATTCAAAGTTTCACTTCATTTTCATTGTCTTTTTTTATTTACAGTGTACACTCTTTTATATAGTAGCTATCTAAGCTAATCCTTCCTTATCATGTCTATAGCTGGACACCTCATATTATTCCTGAGCATATTGTTTTGATGTTAGGAGCGTGTCTGCTATGTGATGCCCCTGATGTTGTGCGTGGTGTGATGCTGAAGTTGTGTGATATCCATTTGGTGTTGTACTAGACGAGTCCTGCTATTGCTTTACAAAGACCCAATCTGCAATTCCTCTAGTTGATAATCCTCTCAATAAAACTTGTTAACAGAAAATAGCATATATACCACTAATTATTCTAAACCTGAAACAAACATAATCATGTCAATATCACTAAATCACTACTCTCATTTTTAAAAGTTTTCATAAGCAAGAAGAATAATTGAGTTTTGTCCAAACCCAACCTCCTCCATTGCCAATTTGCCATATCCTGGATTAAATTTGGTATTTCCTCCATAATCTGCACTGGTAATAAAAAAAAATCACAAGGCATAACTAAATGTATTAAATTCTAAATATCCTCATTCTTCCACACCCTTATTATTTGTTTCTTTTTCTAATTATTTGTTTTTTTTTATTTCTTCGTAAAAGCAACCAAGTCCCCACAAATTGATGTTTTGTTGACATTTTCTTGATTAGTTGTAGTTGGGCCAATAAATCTCGGATTTTGTTAACAAGAAACAAATGTTGGATTTACATTTACATTTTATAGATTGATGTGAGCAGAATCCTTAACACAAATTAAGTGTATCCATGTCCATCGATCAGTTCAGTGGCTTCTTAGTTGAATGCTAAGCAGATGAAAAATTGAAAACTAGACAATAAGTATGCAAATTAATGCATAAATAACCCCTGGTTGTAATCGATAAGGTTGTGCATCATAAAGACTATTGAGTGTTGATGACCATCTAAATGGACTCAATAAAATGCAGCACTTATTGACTCGAAATCCGACCCGATTCGACTAAAATCGACTTGTGACCTAATAAAAGTAGGTACTTGTTAATCCAAAACCAAATTCGACATGTTATCCAAGAATTCTCCAAGTCAAGCTAATTCGATCCAACTCACCAGATCATGAACTGACCCGATCCGATTTGATTGCGGCCTCTACTTACACAAGACTCAAGAGCATCCAAAAAAGTCTTCCTTTCTCATATTTAGGGCTGTCAACGCAACTAAACCCTAAACAATCACGGAAATAAGTCATTTCGTTTTCGTTTTATTTTGTAATAATATTAATATATAAAAATGGAAAATGACATGGAATAAATTGTTTCGTTTACTATTTTGTTTCGTTTAATGAAACCATACATCGTTTTTTTTATAGTTTTATTTGAACAAAATGGAATGAAATAATGCAAAAATGTGTTCCGACTTGCAATGACGGCTCTAATTAGATGGATACTGATACGTGTATTTAATTTGTATTTGTATTACGGATGAACGTGGTTTCAAAATGAAATGTTAAGTGATCGTGGTTAACCGATTTTTTTTTTTTTTAGAAAAGCTAACTAATTTTATCAAGAGTCCGGATATGGTGATACCATAGTTGATATTAAGATAGTTGACTGGTCAAACATTCAACAAAGAACATTTATTTGAGAATCCTCATTGGTATAACTTGAATACTCATTGGTGTAACTTGAATATTTACTACTAAAACTTGAATATTGACCATATTTTTCAGCTTGAACACTCGTTGCTATAACTTAAATAGTGACATAACTTAAATTCTCATTGATATAACTTGAATATTTACTGCTAAAACTTGAATACTGACATATTTTTCAGCTTGAACCCTCATTGCTATAACTTGAATACTGACATAACTTGAATTCTCATTGGTATAACTTGAATACCTATTGGTATAACTTGAATATTTACTACTAAAACTTAAATACTGACATAACTTGAATTCTCATTAGTATAACTTAAATACCTATTGGTATAACTAGAATATTTACTACTAAAACTTGAATACTTGAGTACTGACATAACTTGAATACTTATTGGTATAACTTGAATACTTATTGGTATAACTTGAATACTTATTGGTAACTTGAATTCTCATTGGTATAACTTGAATACCTATTGGTATAACTTGAATATTGGTATAACTTGAATACCTATCGGTCTAACTTGAACACCGACCAATTGCAAGCGAACCGAGAATTGACAGAGAGAAGAAGACCAGAGAGGAGAAGTCGGAGAACGAAGAGAGAAGAAGAGAATGAAAGGAGAAGAAGATCAGAGAGGAGTGGGAGAAATAAAGAAAGGAGATTGGAGAGGAGAAGTTCGCGCCATGAGATGATGACGACGGGAGGGGAAATAAACCGGAGAGGAGATCGGAAAGGATGATCGGAGAGGAGTTCGCGCCATGAGAGGATGAGATCAGAGAGGAGTCAGAGAGAAGAATATCAGAGGAGAAGGAGATCGGAGACGAGAAGTTCGCGATTTGATTTGATTGATTTTGAATTTCATTGAACCGACGTTAGACCAGAAAAAAAACTGCGTCCGGTTTTATGGTATCAAACACAGTATCCACATAGAATTTTCCTTTTATCAATATCTATACTTTATAGACCGATTTTTAATAATAATTAAATAAATAATCGGAATTAAATATTCAGGTAAATGTTGTTGGGTGTTCATATATCTATTATATTTGGGTGTTCATACCTTATGTACAAGAAGGTATACTGATGGAGGATATTTAAGGAGGAATATTTTTTTTAAGGGACAGTTAGCATCTCTCTATTATTTTTAGGGGCCAAGTCCGAGCTATACCACTATTTTTTTTTTTTTTTTATATTTTGGAATAACGCGCTGAAGAAGGATTTGGTTGCTGGCCTGAGCCTCTAAGCAGAGCTCATCCGGTTATCCACTTTATCCCGTATATTCCCGTGTGCAATTAGGTGCTGTACGTGGGAAACGCTGGTAGTAGCATCAATTGATGAATTATCTCTCGCAAGTGCAATTAACACTGCTACTAGTACTACCTTCTGATATGTAACGCAGATCTTAATGGCACATGTAATGTTACGTTGTATGAACTAGATAACTATGTTTCTGCATTGCAAGAGACATTATATCTTCAAGGCAGTTACCACACTACTACTTCAGCTATGGAAACAAAAGTAAAATCCCTCCATATAATCAGAAACAAGAGGGACACAAAAATAAAACAAAACGATGCAGTAGTGGAGTCTCCTTTGGTGCTCAGAAACAGAAAGTAGCCCCCAACAACATTGTTACAGCCATTTTTTGCTTAGACTTTTGGTAGTCTTAGCTTAGCTCTGCCATGCAGAGTGCAGGAGGGGTGCTTAGATCCAACTCTTCATCCAGTGTACCAGATGCCCATATATCTAATTACCCTGTGTGCTAATTGTATCCCTATTTGGTTCATGGAATTAAACTTCGAACATGGAGAATGATTGTAAATTTGTAATTATGACTGACTGAAATTTCTATCCAGTTTTGCAAAGAATTGGCCACTTTGGAACACAAACTGCAGACCATAGTTACAGCCTGCCCTACAGTTACTAAAACCCAAGAAAAAAAAAAATTTTAAATGATGGAACCGTAAGAATGTGTTAAAAAAGGACTTGAAGACCCAATAGACCATACGGGCTTGCTACAGGAGAAGTTGAGAATTAATGGGCCCAAGTGAAGCTGCACTTCTTTTTTGAGAGTTATTCGTCTCTAAACTGCATATTGATAAGTTTAGATTTTAGAAGCATTTGTAATTCGTAAAAATCATAATAATAGTTTAAAGCATCATGACCTTTTTCGTTGTTAGAATATGTTAATTTTTTCTTTGTTAGAGGTCTCATACTGTCATACATGATTATGCATGAGAACATTTCATTTCCTTTTGGTATATTTTGTCTCAACTCTGCATCACCTTGTCTTATTAATAAGGAAACTGCTTTATTTTTTCACTGGAAGTTCATTCTCCAGTACCTAAAGAATTGGAACACAAATTATCTACACAAAATTTGAGATACAAGACAGTTAAAAATGAGGACAGCTGGTTTTCATCCATGTAAATAGGCTACACTAGTTTCTCTTAATTCTATTGATCCATTGTGTCCAGTACCACTGTACCAGCTCATTGGTACCAAAATAACTATTACCAGGGTGTCAAACGGACGCAAATTTGCATTTTGGCGTTGCATTTCGTATGCGCAAAACGCAAGAATTTTCCGTGTCCTTTGATCAACTTTAGTCCACAATGTAAGTGAAATCCCGCAACGGACTTTGCTCCACAATGGACTAAACCCCACTGCCCCCAGGGTGCTCATCCTCTGTAGCGCTGCATTGTGGAGCGCAGGACGTGGACCGTTAGATCATCTCAAGATGGAGTCAGCACAAATCCCGAGATGATCTAGCGGTTTACATCCTGCGCTACACAATGCAGCTACAGAGGATATGAAATCCTGCCCCCAGCTTACCTGAAGTCTATATTATTAGGTATGACAATATATAATTATTTGCTCTTTCAATTGAATTTGTTACAGCTAGACGTTTTTAAGTTCCCTCATTAGAAGAATATCCAGATAAGTAACGTGATTACGTGACCCGACAAAATAAAATCATTTTGATGATCATGGAATTTACATGGAAAAGCTGATGGTTAAATATCCAATTTCATGAGAACCAAAAATCTAACTGCTAAGATACAATTTACACAACAAAACATTGTCTTATTAAGAAAAAAAACAAAAAATCCATAATTCTTATCTTTCTTCACAATTTGAACACGTCTATGATGATCCTTCTGTGTTTCAAATGTAATAAATAAAACTCACAGATCAAATAATAACTTAGAAAAAAAGATCAAAAGCACAACAAAATGAAAACAAAATAATTTCTCCTTAGCAACAACCACTTCTCGTTTGCTTTTGTTCCACTTGCTCTTCGCCGTTGAGACTAACCCGATTTAGTGAGAGCTCAGCCTTGTACGAATCTGAGTTCAGGATCTTGCGGCTCACGTTTTTATAGATCTCCTTGATCACAATCTCAAAGGCTGTTTTTACATTGGTTGAGTCGAGGGCAGATGTTTCCATGAAAAATAAGCCCTCCGACTCTGCCAGAGCTTTGCCCTCATCTACTGACACTTCCCTGATGTTTTGCAAGTCACATTTGTTGCCGACTAGCATTTTTGCCACCGTAGTATCAGAATGTGCTGCATTAAGGTTTAGTAATGTGTTACTATTTTCAAATTAAAGAGATGCAATGAAAAATCTAAACTTGCTGAAGTAGTGTCATAGTATCAAAATAGCAACGGTATCCAATATAAATTTCTCATTACTACAAAAAATAGAAACCTTACATTTAGGCCAAGTTCGATATGTTTACTTACTAACACGAGCTATCTTCTAAGGACAGAATACTTTTGGTTATTTGGACCAACAGAATTCTCATAACCAAAACATCTTTTATGTCACTTCTTTTCTGAAGGAAAATCAATTAGTTTACTTTCTCCATAGGCCCAATATATTATTAAGGTTATTATAGTCTCAAAGGCGAGATTCAGTGTGGAATCAGTTGCAAGAACCCCCATGCAATAATTATACTTGGTTCCTCCCATCATCAAGATGATCAGGATCAGGATTCTTAAAAACAATGCACTGCATGATAAACAATGTATGCCCCAGAATGTCACAACAAAAAGGATGAAAAGTACAAGACAGTTTCAGTAATTAACAGGTGAGAGGCCCACAAAGTACCAACCAACAAATCCAACTTTTCAATTCTAATATAAGGAGAAGCATGTGCACATATTGATCATTCTGATCAACTAACGATAAGTTCATTCACAATAACCTGGCTAATTAAACTTCTATTACGCTAATATAGTCAATTTCCTCTCATTCCCATCAATGCAATTGCTCATAAGAATTAGTATGCTCAAGCAAACAAGCTGCTGCTTTTTTTGTAAATTGAGGTTTACATTAAATTCCGCTTTGTTCAAACAATACCATTGCAGAATTCAATGATTGGAAATCTTTCCTTTTATAATCTTTACAAAGTGGAATCTTATAGATATACTTGTCAATAGCGAGAGACCATTTTCCTACTACAATAGAAGTACCAACCACTTGTAGAAACACACCTAAACTAGGTACTAGATGGTACCTCTAATCCTCTATTAAATGTTCACCTAATTCAATGGAAATGACATGAACCGACATATTAACCAGGAGGCCCAAACCATATATATGATAATGGCACGACCGGGAAGAACAATTATGTTTTCATTGGTGTAGGAGAAAAGGAACCCAAATCTAACTAAACATTATATGACCAGTTTTCATTATCAAATGTCAACATCTAAGAGACAAATGTCATAATCAGATGCAATCTATCAACTATCAAATTCAATTTTAAATAATGTACATTGTTAAGGCACCAATTAAGTTTTGTTGCCGACATGATTAACAATTATTTAGATAGTTAACAGTTTAACACCACTAATGAATGAATGAAAAGATGGAGGGAGAGGCGGCAAGGAAGTTTGAAACTTCGAATAGGGGCTCACAATAGAACAAGAAAAAAAAAGAGTTATGAACATGAAAAAACTATTTCCTAATAAAAGGAGAATCTGAAAAAAGGTCAAAACGGTCCACCGAACCAAATGCCTTCCAAAAATAATCAAGATGCTACACAGATCTAATCTATCAATCACACCTTCAAACTGATGTATCAGCCTAAAATATCAAAATGCAACATTAAGTGCACATTTTTCTGAAAACAAAATATATTAGCAGGAAACGGAACGAAGTTACAATTTTTTTTTTTCTTCAGGAGCTGAAATAAATGAGATTTTTGTTAATCTAAGTATGGGGCACATTCCATTTCCAGTTTTTCACAAAAAAGGATACGGTTCCTATTTTCGCAGTTCGGATATCCTAAATCAGATCTAGCAATTAACCAAATCTGAACTAGCTAGTAATAACTATAGATTATTCACTAGATCTATCAATGATCAATAAACACAATAAATGAGCACAAAGAAAGAAAGAAAGAAAGAAAGAAAGAAAGAAAGAAAGAAAGAAAGGCAAGAGATGCATTACTGTTGAGCTCCTGAAGCCACCGGCCGACGTTATCGAAGGTGGAGCGCCGCGAGATATCGTACACCACCAGGGCGCCGAACGCGCCGCGGTAGTAGGCCGAAGTGACGGCCCGGAACCTCTCCTGGCCGGCCGTGTCCCAGATCTGCGCCTTCACCTCCTTCCCGTCGATCTCCATGCTCTGCGTCTGGAACTCCACCCCGATCGTCGCCTTCGAGTGCAGATTGAACTCGTTCCTGGCGTATCGGGACAGCAGGTTCGACTTCCCGACCGCCGAGTCGCCGATTATCACCACCTTGAAGAGGTACTCCTCCACTTCCTCCTCCTCGTCCCCCATTGTCATCACACGTCCTAGATTGTTAGATCTTTATTCTTTCTTAATTGCTAACGTGTATGCTTCTCAATTAATCTAAGCGTTAACCTCCGAATGGAGATTGGAAGAGACAATGGGAAAGCAAGCGGTGTAGAGGTGGTGATTTGCTACTGTTTCTTTGGCTGTTTGTTTGACTCTGGATGGGAGAAGAGGAGGGGAAGACGGGCGCATGAATTAAGTAGAGTGGGGAGCATGACTGCATGACAGTTTGACACAGGTCACAACGCACAGAGACTCAGAGAGAGAGATCAGACCAACTTTTACCTCCCTGTAGTAATCATTCTGTGTCTCACTACGTAACGAACATCATCCTCTCTAGTCAGTAACCCGCTACATGGAGTTTTTACGCGCATCCGTAACAGAGAATTCATATCCCCTGCTGTACTGCATTGTGCAGTTCACAACGTCAGCCGTTAGATTGTCTCGAGTTCGTGCCAGAGCAGATCTCGAGACGATCCAACGGCTGATGTTGTGAACTGCACAATGTAGTAAGTCCGGGGATGAGTACTGGTCACAACGCACCGAGACTCAGAGAGAGAGATGCCTTCCTACAGTCTGCATGCTGTGCTTCACTACGTAACGAACATCATCGTCTCTTTGTCAGTAACCCACCACATAGAGTAGTTACACAAATTGGTTATAGTTTTATATACAGGAGTTGGGACGGGGTTAGAGTACGGCTATTCATGTGCCGAGTTGATTTGGGGTATTCCGACCCGCTACGTGTTGGTTCACTGGTAAGAAGGTCACGGGGACGGGGAATGGTGGTGAGTGAGCATGCGCGCCTGTCTCGGCAATACAATGATGAGTTGTCTAAGTTGTCTTCCAGTCGTGCGAGAACAAAAGAGGAAAGGAAAGGAAATGATGCATCTTGACGAGAAAGAATTTTGAGTCTTTGACCCAGCGTTAATTAATTGGAGAAAATCTTTTTGTCCCTTGTTTTGTTCCACTTAAATGTCACTCACTAATATTCTATTAAGATTCTAGTTTAATATTCGGAATCTCACTAATTTTACATATATATATTCCAAGAGGTCATGGGTCCAATCCTCCATAGGCGCAAATAAAGAAAAGTTTCAATAAAACTGGTAGAGTATTCCACTTTCTTCAAAAAAATAAAAAAAAATATATTGACTCTAAAAGTCGGATTCCACTACTTAATAGTTAAATTTATTGTATCATAGCATTATGGTAAATAATTATCTGCGCAAACAGGGGCGGAGAGAGGGGGGACATGGGGGTGCTAAGTAGGAGTGGCAAAAAAAACTCGTGGCTCGGGCTCGACTCGTTATTGGCTCGCTCGTTAAGCTCGTTAAGCTAATGAGCCGAGCTTGAGCTTGGCGTGGCTCGGCTCGTTAAACTCGGTTGGCTCGATAAACTATTACTAATTGCAATTTGTACTGCTCTTATCGTAAATTATTAATATATTATACAACATGTAGTCAAATATATATGAAATTGTTATGTAAAATGTGTATGAACATATATATTTATTAGTCCTTTTATATTAATTTTTATATAAATTTTGATATAACATACTTAAAATTTTATTATTAAAAAATAAATAAGCTTAACGAGCCAGCTCGGTCAGCTCGTTAATTAAATGAGCCGAGCTTGAGCTTAGCCTAGCTCGGCTCGTTTACACCCCAGTGCTAAGACCCCCCCCCCCCCCCCCCCCCCCCCATGATTTTGCAACTTAAAGGAATATATGTCATTTTTCTGTGTAATTTGGTCAGTAATTGCCGTTTGGCCCCCTATAATTGATGGATAATTGGATATATAGTTTTGTACTACTAAGCACTCCCCATGTCACAACTCTGGCTCCGCCCCTGTGCGCAAATATAATGTTCATACATATTCGTCGATGTGTTCATACCTCCCACGATAAGGTATTCATAATTAACGTACTTGTGTTCATACCTACGTATCGATGATTCCGCACGGACCGTCCAAGATTCCACGTTCTAGTCAATGAATATGTTAGAACTGGTCCAAGATTCCACATTCTGGTAAAATGACCGTCCGCCCTTGTTTGGGTGTTCATATCTATTACATTGGAAGTGTTCGTACCGTATATATAAGATGGTGTACTGACGACGAGACACATTTAAAGAAGATTTGAGACGGTTAGCATACCTCAATTAATTTACTTTGCCATGCATGCCATGTCTCCCTCCTCGTTGAACGCTGTGGGGGTGGGGGTTTGGCGATAATAATCATGTGCACGATATGAAATTATGTAACGCCGCATAATATGTTGACCACTGAACCAGATCGATGTACCAGCAATACCATACACGCATTTAATGCATCTCAACTCCAAACAAAAAAATAAATAAATAAATAAATAAATAAATAAATAATAATAATAATAATAATAATAATAATAATAATAATAATAATAATAATAATAATAAAGTGCTTAGTGAATTAATTATCTCAAGCGTATATAAAATATAATTGTAAAATAATTATTTGAATAGCTACAAGGTGTAGGTGACCGTTCAAACATAGTTTCCTCAAAAGAAAGGAGCTATATATAGTATAATTGAAGACAAACAACATAAAAAAAATTAAAAAAAAAAACAATTATCGGATGCCTTGGAGATGGATTTGCTTCTCTCTAAAAATTAAGTATTCGCATAGTACGGTCGTTTGTCATTAGAAAAAACATTGTATTTTTTGTACTACTTTCGGCTCCTTCGGACTTTAGTAAGTAATGAAGTAAATGTATCATATGCATGCCACTATGAATTTCGTACGTTAAGAATTACTTTATCTTTTTCGTTGCATAGTACAACTATATAGAGCATAGACATCTCAACGATATAATTCTTTTTAATAAAAAGAAAGTTCGTCAAGTTTATGATGCGAACAGACCCAATTTTGCTGCCTAACTTGCTTGCAAATTGCAAAAGTATGGTATGGTATCCTATTGCGTCAAACAAAGATAAGAAACATGTTGCCAAAATGTGATTAGAAGTCCACTCTTAGGTAAACGGACCTAATTTATGTGCCTGACAAGGCCGTTGACCATGTATGATGTATACATATACCAATTGGCAATTTCCAAATGCAAACTTGCAGGATTTAACGTGTTTTGCGGACTTTAAGGTCGTCGCTGATTTGCTCCAGGTCAGTAGTCAAAACAGAATAATATGAGGTCTAAAATAGAATAAGCATATTTTTCACCCTAAACTATTAAAAATTTAGAATAGAATGCTACAGATTTTGGTAAAAACAATATGAATGAAACAGAGAATATATTGACTAGAGATGTGCTGTGAGTTTCTGAATTTGATCCATGATTACTAAATTCAGTCTCCGCTAAATTATGTTACGTAAATTTAAAACTAAATATGTGTGAATAATTAAAAAAAAAAAAATGTGTTTCCATTGACCATTGTTTTTGTAAAATGAAAATGGTTTCATGTTTTCCTCCAAAAAGAAACAGAGATGGGCTGTAAGATGGACCCCCAGCAGAATCTGCCTATCTAACTTGCATCATTCAAATAAGGCCCAGATGTTTCGTCAATCGACCCTCATCTTCAAATGAAAATGGTTTCATTGTAAGAAAGCTCTCAAGTGATACGATTAGATCGTACATGGGTCATGATTCAGGTTCAATACCTACCATTCTTCAAGAACAGATTACAGTTGTCCGGCCCCACGAAGAATTTATACTTGTGTTTAAATATGTATCCATAATTCAATGCGAAACTGGAGTACAAGTGTACATCCATCCTGTGGTATATATAGTTCTTCTACTTTTCAGATTCGAAACAACATGGCAACAAAATGTTTACTGCACTTGTTTTAGAACACATCATTTACAGTCAGATGTGTAGAGTAACAACATATATAACATGTCTCGGGCTCTTGGCAACTTCATCATGACTTTCTATTTGCAATTAGATCAATTGGACAAGATACATCTATGTCTAACATGATAAGATTCATCAATGTTTAACATGTCTCAGGCTCTCAACAAGTTCATCATGGCTTTCTCTTTGCAATTAGATCAAATAGACAGAATACATCTATGTTTATACACCAAGATAGAGCAGCGACAATGCACGGATTTACACGAGTGAGTCGCTTGTTCATACCAAATTCTATATACAACAAACAACCTTGAAAGATTTCCCATACAGACGAAATTTCTTCCTAAACAGAACGCCATTCATAACATTGATCGTACAAGTAACATTAAAAACAGAATAATGCTTTCTATGAATAAGAAAATTTGCAAATTGCAACCAAAACAACCCATCTGAGGAATTATATGAAGGATTCTCACTTGTCAGGTGTTTCAGAATGGAACAAAGCAATCAATTTAACAAGCATCAACTTAATTAACTCGTTTTCAATCTGTGACATCTTTGCACTTAGTAAAAACATATGTTAACAGACATCACTATCCTCGAGCATCCCAAACGAAGCAATGAATTTAACAAGCATTATCTAATTAACTTGTTTTTCAAATATATGCCCCGTGGAATGCAAGCACAATCCACGACCAAACACATAAAGCACAAACCAAGAGCAATATAAATTTCACATACAGAGAAAAACAGAAGTATGACTACAAGCTCCATAGAACTACAAAAATCCATAAAATAAACCACTGATCCAGTTTTCACCTTACAAGCACAAGGTTACAAAGGTAACTTCTACAAAACTCAATTTTGTTCCCAGAGAACAGAAATGCAAGAGAAAATTATAATAACTAAACAAGAGACAGAAACTACTCGTCTTCCTGGCTCCGGAGCCTGGCAAGCTTGTTGGTGACAACGATGTCCAGCTGAGCTGCACGCTCCACAATCTCCTTGCGCTTCTTGGTTGACACATTGTGGGCTATCTCAGCACAGTATGTCCTATCAGTTCGAAAAATCACAACCAATCAATTTCAACAGAAACAATACCAGTAATTCGAACTACGTCATAATGAGGTTATCAAGCATAACTGCTAGAAACAGGTACAACAAAATCGCCTACCATGTTATGACAATTTGTTAAATCAAAATCATACAATTAGGTTTAGAAACTTCACAATTATGGGAATCTGCAAACTTTAAATATCTTGAGATAATACAAGAAATCCAGAGCTCCTCTACATCAAAAAATGTTTATTCACTAAACATGATCAGAATTCGGTACTGGTCATTTATGAGATTGATACCTAGCACCAGCAATTTACGCAGACATTTACAGAATTATTCTACTATAGCAATTATCTCAACTATGCTGAAGCTTCAAATTCAATCTTAATAGTTAATATCAATCCTTGAAAACATATCAGGTGTCTTCTCATCAACATTTACCATCAAGCATTATTTCAGGTACCACCCAAGTATAACAACCCATAAAGATCACATTACACAGCAGAATAATGCCCAACAGATGCACAGAAGCATTATTACCTGTTGTGCATCATCAGAAGTTCGAGCTCGGAGACGTTGTGAACAACAAACTTCCTGAAGCCATTGGGGAGGTAGTGGCGGGTCTTCTTGTCCGAGCCATAACCAATGTTGGGCATGAGGGTGCATCCCTTGAACTTTCTCCTGACGCGGGAGTCAATACCCTTCGGCCTCCTCCAGCTCGGCTGCACATCAGAATCAAAATACACACCAAACATGTCACGATCGAATACGATTAATTAATTAACAGCCACATTTTCATATTAAGAATAATCAATTCATGTAACAGGGGTACACAATCAATTTGGTACTTCAATTCGGTATTTAGAATTGGAGCAGCAAGAAACCATAGTTTGATTTGGTACTTAGGGTTTTACTAACATAACTACAATTGAAACCAACAGCACTTCAATTGAACATCCATCTGAATCAAGCAATAAGCTATAATACCTTGACGCAGATCTTGCGGTCGCTCTGCGGCCTCTTGAAGCTCTTCAACCGCTTCTTCACGATCTTCTTCGTCAGCAACGGGACCGCCATCTATTCAAAAAACCCCCAAACATCAAAATCAAAATCATAACCACATCACATCAAATCAATCAACGGATCAACGAATGGACGGATGAGAGAGCAGTAAGTGGTACCTTGGAGCTGGCTGAAAGACGAAACCTGCAGAAAGGGAGAAGAAGTGAAGGGGGGCGGCGGCTGCGAAGGGGGCGGCACAAAATGCCTTTATATCGTAAAACCCTAGGGACGGAGAGGGGGTGAGGGACGGGATCAGGTCTTGGGTGGAATGGACGGCCGAGATCAGCTGGTTGGGTGTTGGTTGGGCCGAGTTTGTGGGCCTTGGAATGAAGGAGAGGATGTTTTGATTTATGGGCCTTTGATTTGGGTCTGGGCTCATTGTTGTTACTAATGAATTGCGGCCCATGTTTGTTTGCCTGAATTTTGATATGATCTATCTACAGCTCTAGAAATGCACAGATTTATTGATGTCTAGTGTGTGTGTCCTCAATATTCTTAGCCCACCCCACATTATTTGTTCACTTTTGTTATAAGATTTGAGGTGTGAGATATGAAATTTGAGATGTGAGTTATAAAATTGGTATATGTATGGTTATGTATATAATTAAAATAAGGATAATTGGAAATTTTCTTTTTGAAAGTGAGGAGTAAAGGAGCGATACAATGAACGGATCCGAATCCGCTGCAGACTTTGCTTTTCTGATCGAATGTTTAGGATCAGTTGTTGCACTACAAAGTACTTCGGTATTTGCCGTACTGATCTCAAAATACTTCGGTGTTTCTCAACGGATTTATATCCACAAAAAACATGAAATTTTGAGCAGAAGTAGAACATCAAATTTCTTAAGTATAAATTTAATTTTATCATGGGGATTTTCTGTGTGTTTTTCTGTATATCTTTAACAGACCAACCTGCGTATGTTTTATAACCGTATTTTCTCAGAGTAATCGATGACCAAATTGACCATGTCCGTAAGGTTACAGAATTTGACATGTGTTCATAGGTTATTATGGGCAATTAATCCTCCAATTTATTTGACATTATTAATTTTGTATCTAGCTCATATACGAGAGAAGTTCACAGCTTACATTAAGCAGACATAAATTACCAAATTTATTTTATATGTTGACTTGAGCGTTTCTCTGCTCATTAAAATATGGCACTTTAATAGAAAATCTTTTATTAAATAATAAGCTTTTAGAACTTGGTTAATATATATTCACATATGCTTATAGGAACGATTTGGCTTGTGAACGTAAATTAATTTAATGAAGGTTATCAGTTGTTTAATTAGAAATTTATTTCAAAAATATGGTCAGAATAAAAGTTTAAAAAGCATCCTGACGTATAACAAACTATGACTCATAAATTTTATGTTACTGAAGCAAAGAATAAGAACAATGTATCTGGATCTACCCTTGGGATATATTAATTTGCAAAGAATAGTACGAGATCAATATAATCAAGAATAGCAATTAAGTGAGGATAGAAAAAAAAAATTATTTAGCTTGAAATGGTAGAGGTTTAATACTGATCAGATTAGTAACATTTTATTATGTTATTATTGTATGTTTAGAATAGTGATAGATGTTTGACAAAAATAGCAGCCAATATGCATATTAATTAGAAGTTGTTCACATTTATTGTTCCGAATTAGTGATTTTGCATTTGGATACACTGCAACTATTTTTTTTTTTTTTAAGTGTATCCAAAATTCCAAACATACCCCAAATGATTGTATATTCTTATGTAAAAGATTTTCTAGATATGACATTTACTTTGCATTTGTAACGATTGTATATTCATATTAGGAGCAAATATATCGTGAGCTCGTGAGCCTTTCCGTGAGCGTACCTCCAAAAACCTATCAAATCATCTCTAAATTTTGATTTATATGGCTCAATAATAGATTCTTTATATCAAAATCTTACGGGATACAAAAATTTTCCATTTTTGAAAATTTTTAAGTATTTTTTTGTGATTTTTGAAAAATGACTATATAATATTATTAAAATAATCAAGTTTTATGTATCACTTTTCAAAAATCCTAAATAAATACTTTAAAATTTTCAAAAATGAAAAATTTTTGTATCCCATAAGATTTTGATATAAAGAATCTATTGGGCCATATAAATTGAAATTTGGAGGTGATTTGATATGTTTATGGTGGTGCGCTCACGGGAGGCTCCGTGAGCTTAAGCTCACCGTATATTTGCTCTCTATATTAGCGGTTGTTCACATTAATTGTTCCAAATTAATGACTTTGCTTTTGGATACACTGTATGTAACTATTTTATTTTTTTATTTTATTTTTTTTTAGTGCATCCAAACATACCCCAAATGATTGTATATTCTTATGTAAAAGATTTCCTAGATATATCCAAATTGAACTTAAAACAGCCCATGCACACAAATTCTGTTCAGGAGCGCAGAATATATGGTCGGATTCAAAATTACACTAGGCATTTTGGATGAGAGCTATTCAAAGAAATTATGTCCAAACCCCTGAAATCTGAATTATGTTAATAGCAGGAAAAGAAGGATATTATCCCAAAAAACAGATTGAATTCCAACAGTGCTGTTGTAGTTTATCAATATACATATATACACAAAATTTTGATGAGTTGTCAAACCATATATATATTAATATTGACTGAAATATAAAACACAATCCATCATATATAGAATCATACATCTATGAACTTTTGTATCATTTTTAAGATTTCTTTTTCTAAATATATCAAAACAACAAAACAGAAAATAATGAAAAAGGCCGACCGGCACACTAAAATCCGACAATGCAGCCAACCAAAAGGGCCACCATAACGCTCCACAATCCACCACTCACACCACTTCTCCATGCCGCATTCGGCGAAGATCCCGGGGCGGAGATGTCGCTGTTCGACGGTGCAGCGGGTGCTTTACCGAGCGAGCTTCCATAACTAGGCTCCGGTGCCGGTGAAGGTCCCATGGCAGTCAGTACTAGCACACCTTTGGCATTCAAGTTATCTTGACCGAAGGCGTGCTTATCCGGGACGCCGTTCATCACCGAGGAGCCGACCTGGTACACCTGGTTAAACCTCTCAACGTATCTCCCGATGTTCAGCCTGGCGAACAGCACGATCTTGCCGTCGGATCCGAACACCGACGAGAGGTCGGTTGCCTCGTACAATATCGGCGACTCCTTGACCGATCTGTAGCTGGTGATGTTGAACGTCTGCACGGTCATCGACCCGTTTGGCTGCTTGAACGCGAGTAAGGCCTGTGCGCCTACCATGCCTACTGAGCTAGGGTTTATCCCCCACGAGACCCAGCCGTTGGGCGAGGCAGGGGCTGCAACGAAGGCGACTGAGAGCGTGCCGTCGTCGGGGTTGTATGTGTAGTGCAGCGAGGCGCCGAGGTGGTCGAGGTTGGCGCACCTGTCGAAAGTCTTGTTGCCGGTGAACTTGTAGGATGTGCAGGGTGTGGCCTGGGCTGCACCATGGCTTATTAGGGAAAAAAGGGAGAGGAGCAGTAGAAGAGGAATAGCCATTGAGGATTTGAGTGTGCACAATATTTGTATACTTTTTGTGGGCAAGTGATTACTGGTGATGTGATATGAGGAATTGAGTTTATGTGTTCATGGAGTTTATATAGAGAGAGGAGAGCATGTTTGCACGTATGCTCTGACTCTCATATTGGAAAATGCCATTTAATTAATTAAATTGTTCTGACTTCTGACCCAATTAATTAAAAGAAATCTTGACAATTGAAATTAAAAGAAATTAAGTGAATGTTCGGCAATCCCTTCTTAGGTTTCTTTAGGTTTTCTTTAACTTTCTTAGCCTCTTAAACCTTTCAAACACAAGTTCCTTAGCACGGATTAAAAGTTTCTCCTTAAACCTCTTTTTGATCGGGGCTTAAGCGTTGTCCGGATTCTTAAGGAAGTCATGCCCATAGCTTAATGCTTAAGCTTTCTTAAGCCATTTTTCTTTTTCCGAATGAGTGTGACTCAACAATACTTAAATATTTAAGTCAATAGCACCGCCGAACAAGCACTTAAAAGTTTATAATCCAAAAATTGACAATCTTGACGATTGAAATTAAAAGAAATTTAAATAAAATCTTAAAAATAGAAAAAGTTTATAGATGCATTCTTGAGCTTATAGATCGGAAGTGATTTGAATTTTATTTAATTTGAAAGTCGTTTGATAGCTCATCTAAAGTTTGTGTTAATTGTAACGGTTCGAATTTAAATAATCTTAGATGGAATATCAGATATGCCTTAAATTGATTGAAATTTAAAATGTAATCAATTTAAAAGTTCACATCACACGTGTAAAAAATATTTCCATTTTTTTATTTTTTATATATCTTTTTCTATCTTTTAAAAATACACATTGTCGTCAAATTTTGTATTGTCAATCCATGCCTCCCCATTAAAGTAATGCATGGAGGTCATCTGTCGAAATACGTGGTGGACATTGATTTAATAACTAAAAGAAAATCGCTAAATACATATATATATTTTTTTTTCAAATGAATTTGATTATTTAATTGTGGAAATTAGCATGATAACGGTTATACTTTCAACGATAAGATAGTTATGGTTTCAATTTTTTATTTGCCCAAACGGAGTATAATTTTATCTAGGCATGCGAATATTCGATAACTTTTAGAACGAGACAAGATCACAAGAATATGACTTGATCCTTATTTTTACTCCAAAAAAGGGCAATAATAAAAGAGAAGGATCCAATTACACAACAAAATTTTGACACAAATATTACACCCAAAATATAGAAACTTATAAAAAATTTTACCAAAAATAATATTAATAAAATCATTATTGAGTCCAAGTTCACTGGTTTCTGAGGCCTGCTCGTCCGTCCCGGATCAAGAAAACAATCTATTTATTATTTGAGGCCTGCTTGACAATTTTTTTCCTCTGCCGGAAAACCAAAAAAAAAAAAAAAGGAATTGTTTTCTCTTGGTCGTGCTTCAGACATGTTCACCTTATCCATCAAATAATATATGAATCCTTGCATGTGTTTTCACCATGCGTCATACAAATTAAAACAGGTTATACTTTGTCATTTAATTTCATTTTTATTTAAGTTAGTATTTCGCTCCGAAATGCTAAAGGTCTAAATACTTTGTCATACCCAAAATTTTAATTATGGTTCCCATTAAATTTATCATATGAAAATACTAGGGGATACAAAAAAAATTTATTTTTAGAGTTTTTTTAAGTATTTTGTTTTGGACCTTATTAAAATCCATATGCGAACAAGCATTATTTTATTAATATTCTAAAGTCATTTTGAAAAATCCAAAACAAACACTTAAAAAACTCCAAAAATGAAAAATTTTTGTATACCCTAATATTTTCATATGATAAATTTGATGGAAACCATAAATCAAAATTTCAGACATGACAAAGTATAATTTGGATCCTTAACATTTCGGAGAAAATATTAACATTTTCATATTAGTCTAGCTATACGTAACTATGCCGCTTCACTCAAAAAAAAAAAAAAGAATAACTATGCCGCTTTCAAATTTTCCATTTTTTTCAATTATATATATAGAATGCTCAAGGAATTTTATAATTTTTAACTTTTTTACTTATCTATAGTTGGAATATCCTTGTGTACATTCTTATATGGTAGGGTCACCCAATTGAAAAATGTCATTTAATTATATTTGACAATTGCAATTAATCTCTCATGATAACTCACTAATACTGCAAATGCCATATATATCTTATATATTAAAAATTAAATGCTTAATTTGTAATGAAAAGAAATTAAATAAATAGTGGCCACAATTGTGGAATATATATCTTATATATTGTAAACATCTCATAAACTATCTTTTAATTTGATTTTTTTATTTTTAGGGGAAGAGCAAAATAGCAAATGCATAATACCTAGCAATTTCTGTAATAAAAAATAAATAAATTTGCCAACATATTCGATCAATTTATTGGAGCATAATACTAACACAGTTTCCACTAAAAACCATGCTGCATGATTCATGCATTAGCTAAATAAAAAAAAAATAAATAAAAAAAAAAACTAGTACTTGAAAGTATGATATTAATTTCTTGATTGCACGTTTGTTCAAATAGCATCAAGCGAAATAATTTACAAAGATATGTCAAATAAGTCTTAGGTTTTGTGCAGTGTTAAAATTGGCTAAAATATGAATATATTTGAGAAACATGTAAAATCTACCGCTATAAAGTATGTCACTTATTCACTCCTCTCACAGCTTTGATACACCACATGCACCACATGCTTACCACAGTTGCATAAATGTTTACTTAAAATCGTAGTATATCTATTCGCTGGAAAATAATATCTATTAATTGGAAAGATATAAATATTCACTGAAAAATAATATATGTTCAATAAAAATACGGTAGACTGGTAGATAAGTTAAAAGAGTGGACGCTCCCTTAATAAATATATTTTTCCATAGGATACGTCCGGACAAAAATATAATGTTTTAACTTTATAGAAGCACAATTGACGAATAAGATGGGCTCAGATTGCAGATTTTCTACTGGGCCGTTTTTCTGGTCTTTTTAACAGAGAAAATGTCATCTGGACGGGCCCTGTGATTTGCAATTATATTGGTCCTGAATGAATTATCCAGAAATTTTAAGAGGAGAAAAATTGCTCGTTACAAAATAGCTATCGAGTTTTGGACCGTATGTACCAGAAAAACTTCACTAAAATCCATTCTTTGTTGATACTAGGGTTGTATCCGGGCTTCGCCCCGGAGAAGCAACTAATTGTTTTTATAAAGTAATCTAATTAAGAAATATTTATTTTATGTGAATTTTATTTACATAATTGGCATATATATATGAAGTTCCAATTACAAAAGGATTATAAAAAACTTAAGAAATTAAATATTTATGTCAATATTTTAGACTGAAAATTTTTTTTACATCCTCATTGCAAGAAGAATATAAAAACTTGCAATAACAATATTGGCATTAAGTGTCCTATGACAAATTGCATAACTATATTAATTGATTTGTTTCATGACATTAATTGCAGTTCTTATCTTTTCAAATTCTAGATAAATAAGTTAATGAATATCTAACCATCTAATTGTTGATAAAAGTTAATCCAATGGTTAGGAAAAACAATGACGTGGCATGCTTCAAAATTCAGCAATCCCACCCCTCTTTATGTAGAAAGAATTATGTAAAACTAAAGTCAGTCTAATTAAAATATTTCAGAGAATTTTACTGATTAGATTGGCTAATTAATTTGTCCTGTAGGAACTTTTTCCCACAATGAAAACATCACTTTTGCATACTATCAATGACAGCCAAGCTAACAAGTAACAACTGACCAATTCAGTCTCTATCTGATATATACACACTACTCTGGTAGTTAAACAAAACGTTAAAACATAAAAGCCAAAATATATACACAGACAGTTGGTATTAGCCAAAATTAATACAATGATGCATGAGGCTTAATTTGTTTGCACTTGGGAGATAATTCCAATACAGGAAGGTGGTGGGAAATTCCTGTTCATATATCATTTCCGGAACAAGCATTTTTGTTTCTGATGCACGTGACTGTATGTATGTTTTTATTAACCAACCGCAATAATTTGGCCGGATAAAAAGGTGCACTAATTAGGCTTGCGGAATTATTAGCTAGAGATGTATATACACTGGCCAGCTAGCTCTATGATGATCATATATGTGTGGCGATAATTCTCTATATAGAACTTTTAAATAGAAGAGGTCTAACAGATGAATTGAAATCCTCTAGGTATTCCACTGAGAAATGGTCAAAAAACCTCTCTAAAAAGCTACTGTGCACGGTTTTTGAAGCTGCCTGCTACAGTAGTACCTATTGTTTTTAATACAATTTTTGACCACTCCGTGATTTGGGGTAATCTGACCATTCCAGGGGATGTGCACTCCTAACAGATTGACACAAAGGAGCTTTCTCGATTGTTTCTTTTTTTTTTTTGGTTTCTTATAAAGGTTTCTTTCTAGTTTATTAATTAGAGTTGTGTTAAGTAAAGACCTTTGCGTTTCTTCGTAAACCAAAAGAAAAATTGAGGAATTACTTTTTTTCTTTCTATGTGCATAATTACTTATCAAAGTTGATGTTTTTTTATGTTTTGTAAAAGATATGAAAGTTTGAATGTGGTTCACAAACTTCATAGAACATCCGAATAATTCAGAAAAAATAAATCCGTAAAATTTATTTTCCAAATTTTGGGGCGAATAATTTCTGGGTCATTTGAGAAATTAGAGTTAATGATAGGGCTTTTGAAATAGAAGAATTCCGGGTCAGTGTATATAACCAAAAGTATTTGTATTCTGCACTGCATTATTACCTATTTTCTGTTGACAATTAATCTACAATTCAATATTTTTATGTCATCATACATGAGCTAAGCAGCATTAAAATCCTCCTATATGTATGATTTGTGAATTTCTTTTTTTAATTCGTAAGTAACATGAAATAGTCAAATAGACAGAAATTGCAGTCAGGTACAAAAGGGCATGTGCATTCCTTACAGGAGTATTTAAACTGTTACATTAAGCCTTAAATATGTGTTTATATGACATGTTTAAAAGTTACAAAATCACACAAAAAGGATTGTGTACAGAATCAACCGTCCATTGATAGTTTAGAATTGAGGCAGAGCCAAATTTAATTAGGTCTTAATGCAAATTCTGCACTGGTGACAATAGCTAATGTCCATAATGTCCATAAAAAAGTTGTTTATAACGATTATAGGTTATATTTCAGAATGTATTTGATACATTTTGAGACGTATCTGCTACACTCCGTGACATATGAAAAGATCTTTTAATTAATGCACAACATGTTTCTCATTCAGATCAGCCAACTTGCAATCTTTTTTTTTTTTTTTTTTTTTTTGGAGTGAACCAACTTGCAATCTGAGTACACTTCACTTTCCTTGTGCAGTGCTGTACTGTACAACTTTTATCATGCATTCATGTGGTATGTGGAGTCTGGCACACTTTTTATATTTCTCACATGCATGTGGGAACGATTTGACTTGTCACCGTGAATTATGCCGGAGACGACTATCAGATTATCAGTATCAGTTGCTTAATCACAAGATTAAAATCGTAAAGTAATAAAGTTGAATGCATCTGACAGTTTTACTAACTGAACTATTAAGTCACAGATTTCATGTTACCAAAGCAAAAGGGAATAAAGAAATGTATGTATCTCAGTATCTGGATCTGCCCTCGGCTCTAGTTCAAATTCAAATGTATTAATTGTATAGTTTTAAGTTTATACAGTAGGTTCACTCAGAAGTCAGAAGTATGAAATATTCTAAGCTGAAGTAAAAAAAAAAAAGGAACCCAAAAAGAAAGATTCTGGTAATTAAAATTGGGAATTAATTTGGATCTACTAATTGGATCTTTTCAAAGAAATTATGCCAAAACAAATTGAAATATGACAGTACTGTTGTAGTTTTTTTCTGAACACACAAAAACTACAAATCAGTAAGAATGGCAATGTAAAATTCAGAACCCAACATAATAAAAATCCATCTACATATAAGAACAACAAATAACCTCATTTACTCACTTTTATTATTGTTCTAGCACCTAATTTAACTACCACCAAACTCATCAACATCACCCCCAAATCAAATGGAGGAAAATTGAAAACAAGTAAACAACAAAACAGAAAATAATGAGATATTGAAGGACACTAAAATCTGGCCATGTAACCAACCAACAGGGCCATTACAATGCTCCACAAGGCACTCACATTACTTCTCCGGGCCGCATTCTTTGAAGCGCCCGGCGCCGAGGCTTCGTTGTTTGACGGTGCAGAAGGGGCTGTATCAGTGGTGGAACTTCCGTCACTGGGTCCCGGTGCTGATGCCGGTGCCGTGGCAGCCAATGCGGTACCGGTCAGTGTTAACTCACCCTTGGAATCGAGGTTATCCTGACTGAGGGCATGCTTGTCTGGCACGCCGTTGGTTACCGTCGAGCCGACCTGGTACACCTGGTTCACACTCCCTATCGACTTGCCGATGCTCAACGTGGCGAACAGCACGATCTTGCCGTCGGATCCGAATACTGCCGAGAGGTCGCTTGTTTTGTACAATATCGGCGACGGTTGAATAGCGTAACTGCTAATGTTGAATGTCTTCACAGTCATTCCACCGGTTGATTTGTACGCGATCAGGGCTTGTGTGCCAATCATGGTGTCCGAATCGGGGTTGATCCCCCAGGCAACCCAGCCGTTAGGCGAGGCCGGCGCCGCGATGAAGGCGATCGAGAGCGTGCCGTCGGGGTTGTATGTGTAGTGAAGCGAGGCGCCGAGGTGGTCGAGGTTGGTGCACTTGTCGAACGTCTTGTTGTCGGTGAACTTGTAGGATGTGCAGGGTGCGGCCTTGGTAGCAGCATGGCTTATTGGTACCAGCTGAGAAATTGTAAGCAGCAGCAAGAGAAGAGGAACAGGAAGAAGAACGGCCATTGTTGTTGCTGGTAAAAAACTAAAAATCAATCAATGGAGTGTGCTCTGCACAGAACTTTTTGTGGGACTTGTTATGTTTGGTTGGTTAGTGCTGTGAAGAACTGAATTTATGGAGATTTATATAGAGAGAAAGATTGCAGATCTGAACATGAATGAATCCTCTCCAGTTGTAAAATGTCATTTTTATTTTGTTCAGACCCATTAATTAAAGTTATGGTAGTGGGGCATGTGTCATGTGTCATGTGTCCAAAATTCTTTGTGGACATTTATTTACTAAAAAAAAATGTCAAGAATATATATATAATTAGAATATATAATTATATATAATTAATCGGTCAAAGAATTTTGCTTTATAGTAATTGAGGGGCGCCTAATTAACTAATGAATTAGCATGATAACGGCTATGGTTTCACCTTTCAAGCATAAGATAGGTTTGAACTTTGAACTTTTGATTCCAATTTTGAATTTGCCCAAATATGATTTTAATTTATTTTATGTAGGCATGTGGTATAGCTGTTACGTTAACATGAGACAAGAACAACATACATCAAAAAATAATAGTAACAATATAATAGTCCTTGTAGAGTCTAATAAGGGTAAGAGGCCAGATGCATAGGCTCTCAGGCCTGCTTGTCCGGCCCGTATCAAGGAAACTCATTGTACTATTATATGTTTGGTTGAAATTTCTTCTTCTTTTAACTTCAATCCAAGCATCATCATTCAATGAAGATTCTTCTCCTATATCTGTGAAAATTGATGTCTTAGAGCTAAGTTTAGCTTGCTGACATAGAAATAGAGTTGTTGTTTTTTTTTTTTTTTTTGAGAGAAACTTCGTACTGCAAATTTTTTACACTCTATATCACTATTAATGGTACGGAATAATCTATACTACAGCTCTATAATATCAATTTTAAAGTTCAAATGGTAGATCTTAAGCATCATATGTGACCTCCATATATAATTATTATTGTAGAGCAAATTTTATAATTTTTTATTTTTTTTAACTTTTTTTTTAGACTATTAGAAAAACGGTTTAAATGTAAACATTATAGACCGTTAAAAAATATGTTTTTTTTATGTATCAAAAAATATAGTTACAAGTTTTTTAAAGAAATAAATGTTAGTCTAGAGCTACATTAACATATGGAGATCAGATTGAGCGGTTTGGATCAATCAATTGAACTTCAAAATGATAATATGGAGCCATAGTGCGGACCGCTTTTTACTATTAATAATATCGTAATCTCACTCTTATATATATTCTTTTTTTTATTGTCTTCTTTCATTTTAAATGTAAAAAAAATTGGAAGAATGTTATCAGATCCTTTAACATTGAGTATATTTTTCCCAATCAATTTACCATTATAAGCTTTTAAATAAACTTTAGAATATTAGAGCTGACATTTGATGGTAGGTAGGTACACAAATTATTATATTTTTTTAAATAACGGTCGCCGGTTAGCTACTTTGAAATGATTTTAAATAAATTATTATTTGACATTCTTACTATTGTTTTTTATTAATTTGATTTTGCAGCCTCGAGTTTCATAACATGGTAGGAGGGAAAATCTGTTCTAATATAAACTAATAAATCGTGATGAAAATTCTGTAATACAAAAATATTAATTACATATTTACATGGTACATATATTGACACATGAAATAATGAAATAATAACAATAATAGGGTTCAAATATATGGACCAAGGGATGTGTACCATATATATGTATTTGTTATCACAGCTGCATCGTGCGTAGAACATGCTATGTATGTGTTCACATCCTCACGTCCTCTCAACTCTCAACTGTCTCTATCTAGAACAAGGATTATTATTAGTATCTAAATAGCCGTCTTTTTAAATTTTTTTGTTTTTGGTTTCTACTTTCCATAGGTGAATATCCATTATGTCTCATTTTTATTAATAAAAATTTTCATTGTATCTAATTTTTATTAATGAAAATTTGGTAAGATTCCCTATTACTTCCGCACACAAAAAAAAAAAAAAAAAAACAAAAGAAAAAGAACAAGAAAAAACTAGCCATCTTATAATTAGAGACCGATTGACTATAAAATTCAAGAAAAATAAACTTCATAATTTTTTCTCCTAGTCATTTTGGTAATTTCAGTGGGAATGCAATTAATCGAGTTCTGTTTTTCCTTTTTTTTTATAATTTTGTGATTTTTTTTTTTTTAGCGCATAGCACACGGCAATCTAATCTAAACTTTACATTAGGTTATATTTTAAATTAATTAATTAATTTTTATTCATAGACATACATTTTTTAGTATGGTCCCGCAAAATATATATCGATCATAACAAGTCAACAAAATGGATTAATTTCTCATGGAAGGAATATATTTTTTGTTCCTTACTTCTGCCATTTTAGTGCCCTGTGAATTTCATTTTGTTGGAGACGAACCAACCGCGAAAGGCACACATAACGACTGCCTTGTAACAAAGCTGACAGTAACATGGTCACCAAGTGTGGAAATTAAGCAGAAGAAGAAAATAATAATACAGATTGCAGACCGTTTGCGGAAGACTTTGTTGGGGGTAGGCACAACCCCAGTTAAGTATTGGTGAAGAGCCGATTGAGATGAACCAACTTTGAAGCTAAGCATGACACTATGACTTGATGCCAAAAAAAGAAAAAAAAATGAAAAAGGAATTGAATTTTATCTAATGTCATTTGGACGGTTGAAAAGATTCGAAGAGCTGTACAATAAAATAGTTGGTAATCGATCAACCAAGATTTAATTGTGTAGGTGTTAAAAATTGGAACAAACTACAACTGCATTGTATGCTGATTATAGTTAGAGTTATGGAATCATTAGTTGGGACGAGAAATATGACTAGATCATAGCACTATTCTTAGATACAATATTCTTATATAAGCACTTCATCCACTTAACTTTGTTTCGTATTGTTTGAAAATGAGGGATCAAAAAACTGTGTTGGCGCCTCATAGACTCATAGGTAATCACATAATTAAACTTTTAATTAAAAAATTAGAAAAAATAAAAAATAAGTTTAAAGAAAATTAAAAAGTAATAATAAATAAATTATTGAAGTATTCTACAAATCGTAGGTTCACGACATCAAAAGTAAAGAAAATGGATTCACTTTTTATATGGCCCGTTCAATTTGTTTCTCCATTAGTCCGATGTGTTATACAAAATTTGTTTGCAACATTTTAGTAATGTGTTGTTCAGCCCAACTATATAAATTTTATAATAAAATTGTGAAGCGCCTACAAATTACATACTACCCCATCGCAAAGCGCGCAAGCCTACCTTGGTGAAGTAAGTAAATAAGAAGTATCGATAAAAATTTGTTGGCTTAACCTCAAAACATCTTGATAGATATATTAAAACGCTTCAAAACACTTAAACCAATCTCATATTTGAGGGAAGAAACTCTAGTCGTCTCTTGGAACTCTAGTTGCCTCTACAAGCAAACTTTTCCGTGGGGAGAGGCACCTCCGCCACCCCTCTTCTATTCCAGTTCTTCTTTGTTGATTGCTTTCAAGTTTTGTTTGTTTGACAACTCATCGTCCGTTTCTTCGTCGCCCTTTTTTACTCTAAGAAGGGTCTTTTTGTTATCCTTCAATTAAGAGGGTTACATCATCACTTGAGAATGAATTTTGCTCCTGCTTCAACAAATTGACATGTTGCTTGAAGAAATGAAGATTTGTGGAGTTCTTACAAAGTTTTTCAATCATTCCAAAGACGGTGAACTTATCACAACCAAGACAGTAACTTCAAAAACAAATTGTGTGCTTCTTCAAAATCTGTCTCTATGTTAGTTTATCAGGACAAAATTAGTTAGATTATTGTTGTAGAAGGTTTGGTTAATATTTAAATTGAGAAATGATTTTATTTTTCTTGTGGATGTAATTTTTTTAAGTGAATAAATTAGTTGTCTACGTGCCTTTAGGGTTGAAAAAAAAAAAAAGCACTTAAACCACCACTAATACGTTTGTCAAATAGAGATAAGCGTGCAGAGTGCAGACTGATTTAAAAATTGGTCCTCTTTGAATTCTTCACTCAAAAAAAAATTTGTTTGTATTCGTCAGTCGTGACATATTGACCGGTTGGGCAAAGTTGCATTTAATATCACAAGTTCTAGAAGAAGCTCTTATTCAGTTAATTCTTCTTCAGGTCGTTAAACAATATTTCAGTCTAATAAATTATGGCCTTGTTCCGGCCCATTCCACAAGTTGGTCCAGACTCCATAGTAGACCCCAGAGTCTCAGGCTTGGATTATTATTTTTTTAAAATAAAGACGAGAGTCAGGCTACTCAAATTTAAATGTCTATAAAAAGTCTCTGTTTTGAATCCACGATCTTTCACAAGGATAGCGTTGTCCTTAGCCACTAGACCAAAGACCGGTTCTTAGGCTTGAATTATTAGTTACACAGTTAATATTACACTTCCAATTTTTATAAAGATTAAAACATTTTATATTAATATTACACTTCCAGTCCTTTAATGCTAAATCACCAAACGTTACATTTTGTAATTTAAGGGTAATATATTGGTTATATGCTGTCTACCGGTACTAAGTAAGATATTTAAGATAAATAATAATTAAATGAAAAGAGGGAGGATGAATTTTATTAACTGGGATTAATATATGCATTTTTAGTTGGACAACGTAATTTGTATTGTACGAGTTCCAAATTACTTGGAATCAAAATGAACACAGCCTTATATAAAGCTCGTCATACATGCTGCCGTACATCTTAAATCCTCTTTTCTATAAAAAAAACACAACGGGAAAACAGAAAGCAAAAACATGAAGCTCTTATAGGGAAAAAAACAAGAAAAACTCATGCCTAAGAAAGAAACAAACAACAATTCAAAGCATGATTTCTCTTTTCCGAGATTATGCCAAAAAAAAAAAAAAAAAGAATATCAATTTGTAGCACGTTTTGTTGTTCACATTGTAAAGCTATCCACTGAATTATCCCTTGCCCAACATCTGTTCTAAAATCTTTTCCCATCCAACAAAGTCTCCGATAATAATAAATTCAGGCAGCCAAAAAACAATTATATCTTGCACCATAAATTCAGAATTTCAGACTAGCTCTTCTCTTGCAAGTCTACCTCACGCACCGGCACCGACCGTGTAATTTCGGCCGAACCACATTTCACTCCAAACAACAATAGTTAACAAATCAATAAACACTTTCTATTCCGTTGAAAATACTTGAAAAGAAAAAAAAATAACAAAAAGAGGTTGGCCATAGCAAATGGCAAAGTATAAAGATTGAAGACCAAGACTTAATTATTAGGGATAGTAGAGTAGGGTCAAAAAGATTGAAATATCAACATGGGGGAGCGAGCGCAGTGCGCAGAGAGAGTGTGGCAGTCAGTCAACTCGTGTCATGTTACTCATGTGTAGTAGAAGACTAGAAGTAGGTGTATGGGAGTCCGTCCATACCCTGTTTTTTTTTTTTTTTTTTAGAGGAAATTCCATACCCTGTTCCTTTTGGACTTTGGACTTTCAACCCATGATCCGAAAAGCACGGCGCGAGTGCTCATCCTCTGTAGCGCTGCATTGTGTAACGCGGGATGTGAACCGTTAGATCGTCTCGAGATTCGATCTAACACAGATCCTGAGATGATCTAACGGTTCACATCCCGGGCTACACAATGCAGCGTTACAGAGGATATGAAATCGGCGCGTTCAGCCTTGCATAATTGCATTAGCGGTGTCAATTTTACTGTTTTCGTTCACGGGGCGGCTGGGCCACATCCAATGCACATTTCTTTCCTCTTCTCTTGTTTTCCAAAATTCCCATCATCATGCATCGGTCACGAGTGCGTCAGTGTCCATTGACGTCGTCAGGGAGGAGGTCATTCATTCATTCTCAGTTATTCCTTCCTTCACTCGCTCGCTCCCGATTCTCTGCTGCTGGTGTGTATCATGTATGTATGTCGTATTTTTTTTTTTTTTTTTGAACAAAGTCCGTAGGCAAACCTACTTTTATCTCTTGCCCAGTCTTTGTTAGGACTTGATCTCGGATCTCTACGGTAGGAGCTCATGTTACTACGACTAGGCCGTAGTATGTTGTATGTATGCACGGAGCCCGGACTGGACAACATGTTGGGTCTCCGCTTCTTGTCATTTTGCTGTGGGAAGTTGGAAGTCGAAACCTTTTTGGCTTCAGTTGAGTTGAGTTACAAATTTCACTAAAAAAAAAAAAAAATAGCTGGGTCACAAATTCACAAATCACAATCTTTCCTTTCCGACATTTCACTGTTTCGCCAAAAGGACACAATCAAACGAGCTATGTGCCTTCGCATTATTTTTTTTTCCCAATATGAATTCTGTAATGGTATCTTTACCCTCTTCTCAGAAAAAAGTTCCGGGGATCCCTGCTTGAGATTGCTAAAAAAAAAAAAAAAAAAAAAAAAATATCCCTGCTTGAGGGAGGTTACTTTCTGCACATCAGCTACACCGAGATCCACTTACCTGCGGCATCGGGTGACTAGATACCGAACAGACTCTCCGAACCGAGCTTTGTGATTAGTGGCCGCACTTTGTCATCGGTGAAGTCAGAGGATGACGGTGCTAACCGGACCTGCAGTGACTAGTGGATCAATGATCGACGGAGTGACTTTATGTATACCTAAATGTTTTTTTTTTTTTTTTTTTTTTTTTTGAGGAGGGATCCAATGATAATGGGTATCTTAACAATCTTGACAATTTGATATTTCAAAAATTTATAAAATATCATAAAAATTCTTAAAAAAATAGAAAAAACTTTATAGAAGTACTTCTTAACTTAGAGATTGATAATGTTTCTGATTATATTCAATTTAAGTGATATTTGATAGTTTTTCAAAGATCCGTTAAATTACAACCGTTAAAAATTACACAAAATTTTGATAAGCCACCAAACGATGTTCAAATTGATTGAAATTTGAAACACCATCAATTTATGAGTTACATAATGCATCCATAAATATTTTTTCATTTTTAAGATTTTTTATGAATTTTTTTGAAATTTTGAAATTTTGAAATGTTATACTGTCAAGATCGTCAAAATAATAGTTGTCAATGGATCCCTCTTTTTTTTTTTAAGCCAAAAACCATGCCTAGTTGTTAATGGGCTGAATCAGATGGTGAGTGACATTGGTAGTTTATGTACTTTCTAAATTTCTCGGATCAATCATCATTGGATTTTTCAAAAGCGCAGCAAAAAATACTTCAGTTTGAGACTTTGAGTCTGGTCCTATAGTGTCTGTTCGGCGAGACAGGATCAAGGGTCTTTAGTTTTCTTTAAGCGCTTGATCTACAAAAATATTACCGAACAGTTGCTCCTGAGTAAGGATCAAGACGGGATCAAGGATGCTCCTCAATGCCAGAATTTGATCTCGCATCCCCCCTTCCTCAAGAAAAGACCCTCCTCAAGAGCAAATTCTATTACTTTTTTCTCAAATTTAATCCTATAGCCATCCGAACACCAACTCTTTAGAGAGGATCAAGGTTTTGATCCTCCACCCCTTGATCCCTCTTGCCGAACAAGCCCAATAAAGGTTGAAATTATTTTTTTAGAAATGTAAATAATGATTAATGGGAAAGATAATATAATTTTGGGTAAAAATATATTCAGGACGGGCCCTGATTTTTTCCCCCATAAAACAGAGATGTCATTTCATTATATTTCCAGTCCTTTCTATCTCACGTAGAAAACACAATACACTCTTTCTAATAAAAACATTTTTTTTTATATTTTGAAAATTTTGTATTAAAATAAAAAACCAGAAAGCTCGCAGCACTTGAAACCTGAAATGAATGGTTATGTTTTTTAATTTATTTTTTTCCCATTTCTGTGTAATGTGAATGAGAATTTTTTAACTTCATAATCAAGATGCCAAATCTCGCCACTGACAAAATCAAGAATATAGGATCAATACAACATTGGCACACGCATAATTTCAGTAAAAAGATTCAAATTTCAAATACTTGGTTTTCACTTTCAACGTGATGAATTTCAATCAGGTAGAACGTAAATTGAATAATGTGAATAAATTTGCCATTTCCAACCAAGTGATATTTTAAATGTTGTACTCACATCATGAGACAAATATGTACTGTGTACATATAATCCAAGAATTCCGTTCAATGATTCAATCTCAAATGATGGTTCAAAGATTTCCTCTCAGATTCGACATATAAAAAAATAATTTGCTTTTGATAATATCATTACGTAAATGCGAATATACGCTATTCTTTGAGAACTGTTATAAGATTGTAGCAGGGCCCAAAAGGCCCATCAAATATATGCGGCGAAACTTGCAAAAGACAATATTGTAGACCTCTATATCCATATTTATTACGAGGAGGGATCCAATAATCATGGACATAGTATTTATAGTGATCATTTTTTTTATTTTTGTATAAATTGAAAAAGCTTAACCGTTGGATGTATTTTATATTATCTTAATAACATATATATATAATATGATAAAATTTTAAAATTGTTTCGATAGTCATCAAGAGAGGGGAAAAAATTATAAAACTTGAACCATTTATTTTTATTAATGCCTGATGTACATATAAATAAAATCAAAATGATGTAATTTGTTGTATACACATAAAATATGATATATACAACATATTCTATCAATTAGTTTCGTTATTTAAGAATTTAAAATGTTAGTTATTTAATATTTAATTTCAGTGTCACCGATCGGTCACAAAAAATATGATTATTTGATCCCTCCTCATTTATTATTGGGATTTCGACAAGCCTTGGTGGAGCTACATTTAATGATTTTATTATATATGTCATCCTTCACCTCCTATATTAATTTTAAGTGGTTACGAATTAAATGCACGAGTGAAGTCTGAATTTTCAGTATTTTCTAAGTACGGACTGAAATCTGAAATTGAGTTGCATTTATTGGTCGGCAATTTTGGGTTCAGTTTTTCTAAAAATGTTTTTTGAATTAGCTGGATCCATGCATAATATATTTTATTTTCATTTAAGTCAACAACATTAGTTGAGACTTGAAACTGAGAGCTTAACACTTAGGAACTCTATAATATTTAATAAATATTAAGTGAGAGCATTGAAATTTTAAAATTTTAAAAATCTAAAAAGAGATATCCGAAGAATTAAATAAAATTCAAATAGTTTATTTATTTATTTATTTATTTTGAGACAAAGATGTGAGTCAAAAGCCACTCAAGTTTAAATATCTATAAAAGACCTCCCATCCAGGTTTCGAACATACGACCTCCCACATGGAGAGTGTTGCCCTTAACCACTAGATCAAAGGCAGGGTCTTCAAATAGATTGATTGAAGTGCTGCTTACACCCTCTGCCAATTTTTTTTTTTTTTAAAATAACGTCCAAGGCACAGTTCAGTGCATGGACCGGAGTTCATAGAAAGGGACCCATGAATAAATAATCGCTCTCATAATACTGAGTGGATATCTTCTTCCCTTTGAATTGGTAACGTAATGTGAACATCATGCTGAGGTGATATTACCAGCAATTCTGTGCTCCGCGCCTCCGCCAACCTTCTTCTGTTGTCATGCCAATATGCCATGCCGACTATTCACACAATTCACTCACACATCAATGATTTGTAATGCACCGTTGCATTTTATTATCTCTTGTTTGTCTTTTCTCAGCCAGCCGAAAAGGCCAGAGATATCGTTTTATTACTTTCCCCCCGTTTGATAAGTGTAGTAAGTTAAAGCGGAGTAAAACGTTACACCTTAAATCAGTGGTGTTTGGTGGTACTGAAGTAAATAGATGAAGTAAAGTTGATATTATATGTAAAAGATGTGAAATGTTGATGATTTAGTTTACTATAATTTAAATCACTTCTTTTTGGTGACTTAAAATTGATTTAAGAGTTTAAATCAATTTTAGTAAAGCTACTAAACGCAGGGTTTATTTGCTTGCAGCGAAACTTACTCGTTTTGTGGTCGGATCGAATCTGATATATAGTTCAAGTATTATAATTTATAACAGAACAAATTTGCTGACGTGCCAAACTATTTTTTACATTAATTCAATATATATGCAGATCTCAATTATCAAAACATTTTTTTTTTATAATAACGGATGCTGAATAAGATTTAAAAAAAAATTGTAGACTTCAAATAATGTTACTCTATTTCAAATAGTAATAAAATTAGTATTCTTCCTCAATTTTTAAACTGGAATTCGCCGTACTAAAACGCTTTTTTCTACACTATTTTGTTACACATCCAAATTAAACACACTTTGGTATGTTTGTTGATCGAACCACAAAAATATGTTCCCAGGTGCAGCTTGGTTGCTTATTAAAGGTAAAAATAAAATATTATGTAGTTGACCAAAGTGGGTCTGACCTTAATCAGTGGATTCTGTCATGTTGTTTCCACTTCATTGGTGGGATCATGCCTAATTAAGCTTAACAAACCTCCTTAATTATATATTATTTCTGGCTTCTGGCAGGAAAATGAGATTCGAAACACAAAAAAAAAACCCAACTTTGCAATAATGAAATATTTAAAAATCCCATTCATTAATTTGTTCAAACCAAAAAGTGAAAGTGCTGACAAGTTTAATCATGGTTATAATGTAAAAAATTGAAATTAATTGCCAACAATTCCAACATTCATATTTTAACCGAAATGCTTTGTTAAATCACTTAAAAAAATACATGTTTCCATGTTTTTAAATTATTTGTAATTTGTTGACATTTTTTTATCATTAAATACAATTATGTTTCAATGAAATTATGACTACAAATGCAGGAGTCAAAAAAAGAATGCGGATATTAAGATAGTTATCATTCTCAATTCTTACAACAGTATCATTTTTTTTTAACATAATGCGTTTATATATAATTAACCAGTAAAAATTGAGTAAATTTTCTAGAAGGTCACTTAACTATACATTGAATCCATAATTGGTCACTGAACTTTTATTTATTCATTTTTTGTCACTAAACTTTTATGTCTGTCCAAATTTAGTCATTCCGTTAGTTTTTTCATCCAAATTAACAGCGCGAATTCATTTTTATGGCCCCATTTAATTTTTTTAATATTTTCCACCTACCAGCACGCCAAGATCAATCAAGTGAAACTAAAATATTAATTAATAAATACGTTCACCATAAGTTGGCTACCAAAATTAAAGGTGACTTGTGACTTGTGAGTCAAAATCGAAGTCATTCTTCTCCAAACTTTTACAAAATATATTGCAACAGAACCAAACTTTTTTTTTATTTTTTTCCTTTCATTTGATTTGGTCCGATTAGCAATAAAACCATCATATAAAAGTAAGAGTCGTAGGTTGCAATCACCCTTTTTATTATCTACCGGTCCACTGTATTTTTGATAAACATATATCATTTTCTAGCAAACAGATACACTACGGTTTTCAGTAAACATCATGCAACTGTGACAAGCATGTTGATGCACGTGGGTGTATCAGATTGTGAGAGAAAGATGGATGAGTGACTTACTTTATACGTGGACTCTACGTGTTTTCTTAAAAGTAAAATATTGCTGTCATTGGTCATTGAAATTTCTAAAAATAGAATGAAGAAATTAAGGAACAAATTACAGAAATGTAGCTTTCTTATGCTGTTCAAAAATCAAACTGAAGACATTGAAATTTAGACTAATCAGTTCATGATCGACTCACAAAATTGAAAAAAATGTCGGATTTTTTTTTAGACAATTATTTCAACGATTTGTTCTTCATCTTTCAATTTTTCTTTATTTTATTGATTAGTTTGAAATGCTAAGATTTAGTGGCTGGAAATTAAACTCACTATTGATGTTGATTTATTTGAATGTTTTTGAATTTGCTTCTTGGTCCTACAAGATTATAAGAAGCTATATATTGCGTTCATATTTAATTACAAAATAACTCAATATTTTGTGTAGTAAGTTTTTATTTTTATTGACTCATTTTTGTTCTTATATATTTCTTCTGCATATATATATATAATTGCAATGTGCAATTATAATCGAATATCATTCCGTCGAAACTCAAAAAATTTTAATATTAAATGCGTTTTTAGTCTAATTATCTCATTTGACTTATTATCTCTCCATCGCATGTGGAGATTCATATATATATATTTTTTGTATAATCCATTCCATCATGCCATGTGATCTGATCTAAATTAAATAGAATATATGGCAGCTGAATGCTGACCACCGTTATTTCCCTGAAAGAATGGACCAACTAAAAATAAGTATCCCCCATGATCTCTCATGTATTTCATAATATGGTAGCACATGTATGTTAATTTTACATAGACTAAAACTTAACAATTAACTCTAAATTCTCAAAACAAAGTATAATATATGACATTCATGTCCCAACAAATACAAGAAAATAAGACTAATATACATTTCATTATTTGAATTGATATATTAAAATATAAAGAATCAATCTTTAGTCTAGTTGCTAAGGGTAACGCTCTCCGGTGTAGAAGGCGCGGGTTCGAAATCCGGATAGAGATATTTTGTAGACATTTGAATTTAACTGACTTAATCATCATCTTTATCTCAAAATAATATAAGTATAGCAGCAATTATTTTCAGTTTTAGCACATAAGAGAACAGCAAATTAAACAAGTAGTCATTAAATCTTGATGAAGGGTGACTTTGACCACTTGGTCAACTTCACATATTAATTTCACCGCAGGATTGAAATTGGCCATATCCTTGAATAATAATATAATATTCTAACCTGAAATTTCTCAGAAGGCCACTGTTCACCAATCCAATAATTAATGTGCAACCCTTCTTTGAGTTTTTCAACAGTTCGTTATATTTAAAAATTCAAGAATTTACTTCTAAATGTCATGCAGTGATCCATGACCGTAAGATGCAGTACTATATATATTTTTTTCTTTTTTTAATTTTATCCATTCTTGCATTATATCTTCTGATCCTTAAACTGTAATTTTTTTTTTTAACATGATTGTATATATAAGAAATTATTAAGAAGAGAGAATATAGTAAAAATACAATAACAGGAGATAAAAAAAAAATATACAATCCTTTTCAACCAGTACATCAAACTAAAAACACAATTATTTCTTTTTCTTTTCTTTCTTTTTTTTTTTTTTTTACAAACAAGACGTACGTTCAAATCACTGAATAGAAAACTCTCAAGAGTCGAGACTTATCACTCACGCAGTGAAAGTGCAAGAGTGTCAGCCGTGTTTTTTACTAGTTGTGGATAAATTACAGCCACCTTGAAATTGTGTTCCTGCTTCGATTTCTTAAAGTTTTGACTTCAACGGCCAGCCGTTCACACTTCACACAGTCACACTTACCGCGTGTGGAGTACTGGAGTCGGCGTGTTTCCTCCCGGCGTCCTTTCTGTCCTTATTTCAGTGTTCAGACCAGATGTTACTGTCACAAGAAATATGGCACATATAATACAGTACAGTACAGTATAGTATTAGTACTATAGTGTATAGTCCAATGCTATATGAATACTCACGAGTGTTAGTGTATAACAAGGAAATCAAAATCATTGAATCAACGGGTTTACTTTACTGTTCCCAAGCCAAGCCCAAAGTCTTGCCTCTTGCGTAACATAACATTGATGAAATATTGAAATGAAAGTCTGACCTCGATAATTTGGAGTATAGTAGTAGCAAGTAACAGTATACATACAAGTACAATATTTGACTGACTGCAACATGATCGAGTTGACTCAGATTTGGGTAGGTTTGGTACTTTGGTTGCAAATGCATCACAGTGCCGAGAAGGCGAGAACCTTTTGTTTGTTCAACTGAATTTAAACCGGTTTGACTAGAATCAAAATTTGAGATTGGTTGGTTAGACTTAGACCTGACCGGCAGATGAAAATTTTAACCCAACTTATACGGTCACTTAATTATGGAGCATTTTTTATATGAAAGGCTCTTAGTCTAATAGACCTCATTTTATGCACGTATCGATTTGTGAAGTTGTATTGTTAACTTACAACAAATTAACATACAATTATTTCGAACTTAATGGATGACATATTTAATAATTAATAGTTGATAATTAGATTCACCAGCTTTTGACAACCTTAGTCTTGCATAAAATGAATTTGAAGGAAAATAAGTGGTTGCAAAGTTGATTAGAAAAAAAAAAAATCTTAAAGACGTGTTTATCCTAAAGGTTGAAAATTTTATATATACATGCACACTATTTTGCAGCATTTACAAACTTTTAAAAGATCTTAAAGATGTTGTTTATACATGATCACTATCTACAATTTGGATAGTACGTTGATAGTGTGTGATATCTCATGACACTAAAAAAAAAAAAGAAGAGATAAATTTACTACATATCCGAATTAAATTATGGTTGCTTTAAGATTAAAATGGAAATATATATATTCAGGAGCCCACTTCTATGGTTGATCTTATTTATAGATGAATGATTTTTTCATTGCCTTATTTTATTACGCGAGAGCAAGGACATTAATTCGAGTATAATTCAGTTGGAGACTTCAGGCTATTGCCTAATTTTATTTGATGGCAAGCAGTTCAGTTCACACACAATAAAAGATCCTCTGTTTAGAAAATTTGTAGTAGCATTAACAAACAAAAAAGTAAATCACTTCACACGATGAAAAATCCTCTGTTTAGAAAATTTGTAGTGGTATTAACAAACAAAGTAGTGAAGTACTACTACTCACACCAAATTTTAGTTTTGTTGGTACTCACACCAGATTTTAGTAAAATACATATCATGCATTTCTTTTTGTTTTCTTAAATAAAAATAATGACATCAAATTTAAATATCTATAAGAGACCTCATCTAGATTTCGAATCGGGGATCTCATTTCTTTTTGTTACGTGGAGTGTTTGGAGACGAACCAAAAATTAATTTTGGAAATGCTGCAAACCTTGCCTTAGATCATTTTAAAAATATTTTTTTCATTACCAAGATCTTGTAGATTACTTTCTGTGGAGCATAAAATTGGGGCCGAATAATAGCGTGTTCAAAACTTCAAATGTTAAATGCAAAATATCAGTGGCCAAAATAAAAGTATAATAAAGAGAAATTTCAGTGGCCAAAATAAAAAAAATGAGTGGCCAGAGCAGATGTCCACATTCTTTGTCTCTACTAGAAATCAGCCGAAAATAGAATAAACGGGCGAGGCCGAATAGTGATAAGATATAACATAACATAACAGTAACACTAATAACACGCTCCCTCTGCTTCGCTCGCTTGTGCCCAACTCAAGCCGAAGGCGGAAGGATCACTAACCCGCGCATGCGGCAGCGGAATTAGCCAACTTCCTCCCTATTCCCACTCCTATTCCTATTTCTATTTCTATTCTCATTCCCATTCCATGTTCTACCTCCTTAATCACCGCACGTAATCCTCTCATTACATCATTGCATACACATGGCACATGCCCACAAGAGTTTAGTATAACTAGAGCTGTGAATCGGGCTTCGCCCCGAAAAAATAATATTATATAATTTAATATATGTTGAAAAATAAATATACATTTTTCATAAATATATCTTATTAATAAATACTGAACTTAATATATTTCTATACAATATATTTTTAGTTACATAATAATTCGTATAAAAAAATACAAAGAGTCTCAAATATTTTGAGTATTAAATTGCTCTTTAGACAAATTATATTATTTTTTTAATGAAAAAAATTAATTTGAGCCATTTGGTTAAGATAAAGAAGAAAGATAAATAAAATTAATGGTTGAGATTAATAATGATATGGCATAGATAAAAAGCTTAAAATCTTATCCCTCTTTCTTAAGTAAGAATTAATAATTACTCAGCCCATACTCCAGAGTCCAAACAAAGATGAGACACGGTATTCCGCACCAAACCAAGAACAAAAATCCCCCCATAAAATACATCACTATTCCACATTATTCCACGAGACCACCACACGTAACATAAGAGCTGGAGCTAGCCCCAGCCACCTGTCCGTCCTCACCTCCTTATAAATCTCCCATCGTCCCATCCCCATTCCCACGCCTATTCCACCACCAAACAAACAACAAACGAACAGAAGTCCTACAGAAAGCAACCAAACAAAACAAACCACCTCTCCGACCGTTGGATTCGCTTTAAGATTCGTGCAAATAATCCCCGCCCTCTCCCCTTTTATTACTTTACTTCCCTCCGTTATAAATATCTCCAATAATTCCCCCCACTTTCCCCTCTTCTTATTCTTCTTCTTCTTCTTCTTTATTTTCTCTCTTTTGAAGCTTCACTATTCCGCTATGGCGACTTTATTCTCCTTCCTTTTCCTTTGCGTTCTAATTCTTCCTTATTTCTCCGTCCCGGCGGCGGCGGCGGCGGCGTGCGCGGCCGAGACATTCTCGAACAACCGGGTCTACGCGGCCTGCAACGATTTGCCGCACCTCTCCTCCTCGCTCCACTACACCTACAACAGCGCCACGGGGACGCTCTCCCTCGCCTTCGTCGCGCCCCCCGCGTCCTCCTCCGGCTGGGTCGCGTGGGCGATCAACCCCACCGCGACCGGGATGATCGGCTCGCAGGCATTGATCGCGTTCAAGCAGACCAGCGGCGCCATGGCCGTGAAAACGTTCAACATCTCTGGGTATGACTCGGTCGTGGAGTCCCCGATCGCGTACAACACCAGCGGCCTCTCGGCCGAGTCCGGCGCCGACGGCAAGATCCGCGTGTTCGCGAATGTGGAGGTCGGGAAGGGGGTTACGACGATCAACCAGGTCTGGCAGGTCGGCAGCTCCGTCAAGAACGGCGCGCCCGCGATCCACGATACGAAGGCCGATAACCTCGCAGCCACCGGGAAGCTGGATCTTGTCAAGGGAGTCAGCACGGCGTCCTCCGCTGCCGCCGGGTCTTCGGATCATAAGAGGAATGTGAGTCACTGAAACCCCTTTTGCTGATTTTTTTTGTTTAGTTCATTTGTTGGTAGTGTAGTTAATTGTTAGTAGTATTGTGATAATAAATTAATAATTAATAATCTATTACATATTAATTCTAATAATTAGGACGTTGTTTCTATGCTCACACCCAGATAATTTTGAATAATTTTGTCGGTTACAGATGAATCTCATTACGAATAATATTCATTTGTAATCGTCAGATTGAAAATAAAACTTTTTTGGTGGAAGTACTGGAGTAAAATTCTAATGATTATTTATTGTGGGTTAGTGGGATTTTGGATGTTGATTTCTAATTAGACCAATTCTTTTTTTTTAATTATTATCGGTTATGTTTTCATGCATGATTTCTCAAAGTGCACTGACTAGTGACTAATTTCCATTTCTCATGAGTTGTTGCTTAGTTAATTGTTTGCTTTTTTTTTTTTAATTATCTCAAAAGTCAAAAGCTTTGTTTCTGCATAGATGCCCTTTTGCTTTGAAATACTAGCAATAAGCAAGGCTTTTGAATTTTGAGAGATTCCTATTAGTTTTCTTGTCATTGTTTTTTGAGTTTTGTCAAAAGGAAAACTTGAATTTTGGGTAAAGAAGAAAAAAGAATCAGAAGTTCAATGACAAATCACAATTCACTACTCATGAAGGGCTTAAAAATTGTAGTGTGTAGTTGGCTTTTTGATAGATTTTATTTTCATAATTTAGTTAGCACAAGATGGCATGTTAAATTGGTACTTTTTTACATATAAAAGAAATTCAAGCTCTCTATTGAATTATTTGGCCTTTTTTGGTTCTTACTTATAAGGTGTCAACTTGTCATACATGTTTGTGTGATTCAGCTGCTTTGACTAATCTTGTTTCAAACTAGGGGCTCAGTTGTTCTGATAACAGTTCAAATCTACTTTGAAGTGTGGTTGAGTTGATAATTACTGAATTGACAGTTCAAACATTCTGGTGCTCAAATTTATCTTCCCAATATAAAAAACTAATGTGAGTCCTTAAAATTTTGAAGAATAAGGGCCTAGTTTTGACTAGGATGTTTGAAAATTTAGTGGTACATACTTCGCAGGGGCATGACAAAAATTTACACAGCCTTACAGAGTAGACTAGAATTTTCTATGTAGTAGGACTTTGATTGAATCCCAACTCTGTGTTGAAAATGAAATCAAAGATCCTTTACCAGTCGCTTTAGTTATCGGCTTATCGCTCGGAAGTTCTAAATTAATTAAACTGAATATATTCTAGCCCATCCAAAATGTTTCTAACTATTTCCTAGTTTTCAAATTTCAACAATTGTGATACTAATTTCTTTTTTTGCTATATTTTACAGGTGCATGGTATTTTGAATGCTGTGAGTTGGGGAATTCTGATCCCGCTTGGAGCCATCATAGCAAGATACGTGAAGGTGTTCGAGGTTGCCGACCCTGCATGGTTCTACATGCATGTTTCATGCCAAATCTCCGGATACGCCATAGGTGTGGCGGGGTGGGCCACCGGTCTTAACCTTGGAAAGGAATCTAAAGGAATCACATATACCACCCACAGAAATATCGGAATCGCCATTTTTGCCCTTGCCACTGTGCAGGTAAAGTTTGTTTCAATATGAACATTGCTTAAATTAATTTTTCGTAGTGTGTGCTGATGCAGCATATGATAGATAAAAGTCACCAAATCTTTAGGAAGATGTACTTGGCAAAAACTTTTGACTTCTTTCTTCTGATAAGGGGGTGGTTTGGTAGTGAAGTGGTATCATGGTATGGTATTACTGGTGCTTTGTCCCTGATTAAGTTGGTACAGTATGGTATTAATAAACATTTTGCGCCTTACATAATTCAGAAATTGAGAAATGATGTGTATTAATTTTATTTTTCTTCGTCTTATAATGAACAGCTATTTGCGCTCTTCTTGAGGCCGAACAAGGACCACAAATCCCGGTTCTTCTGGAACATTTACCACCACTCGGTTGGATACAGTGTCATAGTTCTCGGTGCGATCAACATATTCAGGGGACTCACCATCCTCCAAGCCAAGGACATGTGGCGCACTGCATACATTGTTGTTATTTGCGTCTTGGTCGGGATCGCCATCATTCTGGAGGCCATTACCTGGTCCGTGGTACTAAAAAGACGGCGCGGCAACCACAAAACATACTCAAACGGTCATGCGCAACAGCCATTCGGGGTCTAAATCCAATCTTCATTGTTTTGATTTTATGCTTCGGGAGGTTCCTCCTGGTACTTTTCTCTTCTTTCGTACTTTCGGAGGTTTTATTTATGCTGAGAACCGTGGGGCCGTCGGCTTTGCATTCTTGTATGTATATCTTGCTCTCTAGGCTGGTGACCTCCTTTCCTGTTTGTTATAGCATGTTTCATAGTAATGACATAGGGTGTTTACAATTTATTTCTCTTCTATCATTGCTCTTGTATGATGATGTTTGCTGTACATAACCAATAGTATTGGTTCTGATATGATTGCATGTTTTATATAGCATGTTTTCCTTGAGATTGAGCTCACCAATCCTTGATATACCATTATCGCCTATATTGGTTCTGATATTGTACTATTGAGTTGTTTAATTTAAGATGACTATGGTATTGATGTTTAACAATAAATAAAATAAAATAAAATAAAACTCATGTCACAATATTTTGTAAAAAAAGGGAGATTAATTAAAATAAAAATTGATTGATAATACTTGATTGGTCGTGCAGTGCTGTCCAGGATTTGACGCATCTAAATCTTACAGAATGTTTTGGGATTGGATATTGTCCAAAGCCAATTGGACAGTCCAAAGGGTTCTGAGAGCCGTCCGATCTAATTGTTAGTAATTGATCAACCTTGGTTTAATCATGTAGGTGCTAAAAATAACATGTTTGTTATATTTAGAATGATGAGGTCACGTGCTATCCGTTGATAAACATATAAATTGAATCGAACGGTTTAGTGATGACTTTGGGCGGAGACCGTCCAAATGACTTTAGACAAAATTCTAATCCGAATGTTTTATGCTTTGTAAGATGTTGTTTCCTGATAATTAGATTTTGTTACAATTTTATAAAGCAATAAAGCAATGCTACCAAGAAAGCAAAACCTTTCGAATATTTTTCTGTAAAGAATTAAAGATCCTACTAGATCACTCTTAATTATTCTCGACTCTACAACATCACTAATTCCCATTTGTTTGGCTTTTCTAAACGGCATCGAGAAAACTTGTTATATTTGGCACATAAAACAGCATGAGAAGTTACAAAAAATAATTAAATAAAACATTTCATGCTCCATGATAAAAATGAAAATGGATATATTCATTTTTTAGTTAAATGAATTGAACACTAATTAATTGTTATTTCTTAATAACAACTATAGTTTTGAAAAATATTATTCTTCGTGTACTGTTTTTATGAAGTTAAAATGATTGATTCACATATATAATAAGTTTTTAAGCAATGATAATGCTCAAGATCCAGACTACTAATATAAAATGCTAGCAGAAGGTCATATTAATTTTCACATGCTCCAAGTTAATTAGAAGTTAGTACTACGTACTGTACTAGAGTAGAAATCTGAATATAAAACAAGAAAAATCCGCTGCAACTATATAATTAACAAAGCTAAACATTGACATTTTCTACTCAAACAAGTGATTTTTTCACACTAATAAATTTTGTTTCTTCGTTATCATCTGAAGTATCCTTCACATCTACTTCATTTAACAGACGATTTACACCCCAATGAAGTATTTTCAAGCACAAAATCTCAGACAATTTATCGCTTTCGTCGTTTTGAATTTATTTTATTTGCATTTGTCAACTAATATGACAGAAAAACAGGAAAAAAACGAAAAAAAGAAATTGAAACGTGACTATTAATTACACTACTACATGTTGGGGCACAAACAGTCAGACTGCCGAAAGTAGACTTTTGTCTCATTAGTGACAGTCAGTCGAGAAATGGGTGGTAGCTCAGTTGATTAGGAGGGAAGTTCTAAGACTGTTGTTTACCCAAAAGTCGATAGTTTGATATCCGCTCACGCTACTTTGTAGCTGCCGCAAAGATTTCGAAAAAAAAGACAGTCAGTTGTCACTCTTCCTTCCTTCACCTCTTAATAATTCTTGGTAAATTTTCTTTGTATTTTATGGACAAAATTCTTAATTACCCACATCAGTACATACTACATATATCACGGTTCCTCATTTGTCAAGAATTTTGATAATTATTATATCTTACTAGGTTCTACACCCGCGCTTCGCGGCGGGGAGTTTTGCGATTTATTAGAAATTTCTTTTTTTTTTTCCGCTCATTTTTGTGTGTATTGTGTCATTTATCAAACTGCTGATCTAAAAATGAAAAAAATAGCAGCAAATGGTTTATCTATTCCAATTATCTTTTAATTTTTATAAAGAGTTTAGATCTTTAAAACTTTTATGTCTCATTTACATATATAAAAGCAGTTTTGAAATAATTTGAAGATGCTAAGATAAGTGGCTAATGCATATATTTGTTGTAATAAAAAATTTTGAACATTTGATGTTTGTTAATGTTTGATGCATATATAAATAAAATCAAAATGATATAATTTTTTATGTACACGTGAAAAAGTAAATCTACCGTGAGCTCAAGCTCACATGGCCCTTTTGTGAGTATACCTCCAAAAACATATAAAATCACCTTCGAATTTTAATTTATATGGCTCTTAAGTTCCTTATATCAAAATCTTATGGGAAAATAATAGTTTTCATTTTTGAAAATTTTTAAATATTTATTTGAGATTTTTTAAAAGTGAACACATAATATTGATAAAAATGACAATGTTTATTTATCATTATAAGTTTCAAAAATAATTTTTTTTTTTTTTTTTTTGTATCCCACAAGATTTTGGTATAATTTTGGCTATAGAAATTAAAAATGTGAAGGTGTTTTGGTATGTTTTCAGAGGTATGCTCATGAAAAGAATATGTGAGCTTAGCTCGCATGTTTTACTGTAAATAAATATGATACATAAAACACATTTCATCAATTAGTTTTTGTTATTTAAAATTTTATAAAACACATTTCATCAATTAGTTTTTGTTATTTAAAATTTTATAATTTAGTTATTTGAGATTTAATTTTATGGCCACGGATAAATCATCGAAAAGATCGTTTGATCTCTCAACAAAATAACATAAGTAGGTAAATTGTACCGTGGCAAAATTCTCACAAAAACAGATAAAATGCCGAATCAAATCTGACCGTTCATTTAGTTGACCCCACAAATCTGACGCCTCTCAGCTCCAAATCGCTGAGAGGCCTCCATTCTCCCCCCTATTTAAGGGGTATGTATAGTTATGGCCTTACCAAACTCATTGTGGTGTAATTAAGAATTTTGAAAATAGTTCAGCGATGTATAGAATTTATGACTTTGAAAGTTGGAAATTTTCAATGAATCATAATAGCAATTCAATAGTAATAGTTAATTGGTATTGACAATTTTATCTCAAAAAAAAGGTATATGATACGTTGAATAATATAATAATATTGATATTATACAAAACAAATTAAAGTTTGCATTTTTTTTTAATTAGTATAATATTTATTGGTTCATACAATTCTCAAAAATTCTCAAAATTAGATAATAACTTTAACATGGTGGGAAAAAATTTTAACAATAAGACACGATACAATTCTAAAATTTTATTCCTATGATCAAATTGAAAGTATTAGGAATACATGAATTGCAGAAGTGCATTTACTGTCTAAATTCAAAAAAAAAAAAAATCCTCATGGTGATTTTTTTTAATATAATTTAAAAGGCTAATTCTGCTATGGATCGTATGAAATATAGGCCGTTCATTTTTCACAATTAGATGGTCAAGATATATCTTCTAGATAAAATTAAAGATACATATTTCAAAAGCCGTCTGATTCAAAATGAACAGTTGATTCGCCCAATCCATAGCCGAACCACTCAAATTAAAAATGTTCATCACCAAATTCTATTAGTGCATGTTTAGTTGTTAACCCTTCAAGTTAACACCTGTGGTGGGATCACAAGTCACAAAACGGTAGCTTCACCTACTGCCCTTGCACCAAAAGATAACAAAGGGACATGCATGGTTATGGTGCTGCCTTAGATTAAAAGGACTTTTCTACCTTTTTCTTTTCGTTATTTTTCTCCTTTTCTTTTCCCATGCTTTTTTGTTCCTTCACAAACAATTTTTGTATGATGTATATACATTTTCCACAAATGCTTTTTTTTTCCTCGACAAATTAACAATTTGTTAGCGACTTTTTAAAACTTAATTCAGACAAATTAATTTATTCCTTATCTCACCTTCTTTATTTAATTCCTTTCTTTCTTTTTTTTTTTTTTCTTTTTTGTTTTGAAAAACTTGAGAACGACTTCATTTAACTTGGTGAGAAAATAATCCAAAATTGTCAAATAGTAACAGCTTGATTGAAGGTGTGAAAATTGACCAGCAGCCATAAATTCACCCCAATGTTCAATTTTGGAACCGTGACCGAGACGTGCTGGTACAACAAACAGGTTCATTTCTAGAACGATGTAAAAATAAATAAATAAATAAATAAATTTCATGATATAATAATATATGGTCCTAGATGGGAAAAAGAAACATACATAAAAGGAGTGGCTTCAAAAAGAGGGAGAATCGTTGTCACTTGTTCTTTGTTTTTTTTTTGGTGCTTTAATTTGGAGGGATTATATTCGCGTGGTATAATTGATTGATAGTCCAATTCTAACAAAAATATGATTCTATTTCGGAGAAGGCAAACTTGAAATATTAATGAGTGAAGTGAGTTTGGTAGTGTGTTGCGTAATTATATATCCTTACTCCCGATAAAAGGAGATTGGATTTGACATGAAAGTTCTAGTTTCCTCTAGAAATAAATCTCAGCCGTTGATTGTTTACTTAGATTGATCACCACCTTTGACGTACTTTAATGTTTCAACCCATTAAAATTTAAGGCCCATATCAATTTTCTCAATTTAAGACCATTACATATTATCTTAAAAATTTATTATAAGAAATAAGAATTTCAGCCTGAAGAAAGACATGAACTTTTTACTAGTACGTACAAACTTATAATTATTATATATACAAACTTGAAGTTCACAAGCAGTACATGTATGTGGAGTGCGTATCGCCTGAGTTACTGTAAATTTTACGGTAGTTGAGTAGCGATCTCGTCCGTAGATTCTAGATCACGGTCAAAGAAAAAGTAAGACGGTCAGACATTAGATTCACGGGGCAGTTATAAAATAGGTTGTGCGGGCAACCGTAAATATTACAGTAACTGAGAGGATCTCAATTCCATGTATGTGCATGGTGTCTATTGTTTGAGTGTGGAGGACTGTATTGACAACTTATTTGATGTGTCGATTTCTAATATAATATGAGAAGGATTTGTTATTATCAAATTCATTAAATTTAATTTTAATTTAATTCAAAACCAACAATCGAGCAGTTAGAAAACTAATCGATCCAATTATTAATTAGATTTTTATTTAGTGACATTCCGTACGTGACAACTATATATATATTGTGGGCTTGTGGCTGAGTTAGAAAAAAAGTTCATAGAAGTTGTTGGAACGGTGTGTATTTTAGTTTGATCCAATTATCCAATTAAGCTCAGGGTAACTTCATTTTATAAAGATTATATTTTGTTTCCAAAGGAAATTAGTTTTCAATAATATCTTTGGATTATTAAATTCTCATTACATTTAGATCTCGTACAATTTTGACAGATTTTACATCCAGAATTTCCAGATATTATGAAAATCTTATTATTTTTTGCAAGGAGAGAACTAATTATTTTGCCTTCAGCATCAAATCAGAACTTCCTTTACTTTGCATTTGATGTGCTATATCACCCAAAACATAGTTTTCATAGTTTATTCCTCTTCCTTGAATAATAATCTTGAGATGTACAGTATTCAGTTATACATCCATCCATCCATATATATATATCTTGCATCATTTTCTCACCTAAACAAACATACTAAAACTATTTCATTTTCAAATCACTGTTGTAACTTGTTCCTTTTGCTTTGATCCGGGGGCTTTGTGAAAGAAATGTGTACACCATGAATAAGAGCATCATTAAATTGCATATATAATTACAGAAGTAATTACTAATTAATTAGTGTTCAAGGTCGTTTTCATTATATGGGGGTTCCCTAGCTATATATGTGATGAGACAATGCATCACTAAATTAAACAAAGTTGGCTGTCGCAATTAATTAAGTCATAATCCCAATATCATGGTGCATGTCTTAATCTAATCTAAGCATATTAATTAAAGTTTCATCCTCAACAAAATGTAATGCAACTCCTTAATTGAATTGCAAATGGCCTAGTAGCTCAAGTGGTAGCTCACTAGGATGACTTCTAAGAGGTCATGAGTTCAATCTTCCATAGGCATAAAATAAAAAGTTTCAATGAAACTGGTGAAGCTTTCCACTTTCTTTAAAAAAATAAATAAATAATAAAAACTCAATTAAATTTTCATTTTTTCTACATTAATTACATAAACTTTTATTTGGTAAAAACATCAAAACTTTTTGAATCTTTTTATCAATGAGAAAACATAAAAAATGTACTCCAATAGTTATAATTTAGCACTAATTTCAGAATTTTGTATTGGTCATACGGTTTAAAACACTCCAACCTTTTTTAACAAAATAAAAGTTGGTATACACTATACAATCAATGGCATAAATCTACTTTTAATTTACAAAAAAGTGCTTAAGATATTTCTTTTTACAAACAGATCCTTCCTGGTTGGGAATACCATTTTTTTTTAATTTTTATGATTTTATCAATGTTTTCTTCTCGAGTTGGAGTTAATACTCATTCATGGCTGCTTAAAAAAAAAAAAAATCAATGAATTCAACCCATAAAACATCTCTATCAGCATGAAATAATTCATGGGAGCTGCTTTGGGCAGCGCTAAAATTACTTACGGAACAACTTTTGTAATAAAACTGATCAAAATATCCTCGCTGAAGAGTGAAATGGATCCTTGATTGTAGGGGTATTTTAGTCAGTTTTGATACAAAAGCTGCTCCATAAGTAATTTTAGCGCTGCCTCGAATATTTCACATCTCCTTTTCACAAAAAAAAAAACAATGCGAAACGTTACAAACGAACACTCTCCGAGGGTCAAATTAGTCAAACTCTAGTGCATCCACGACAAGGCTCGTGTCCACTTTGTAACACAAGTGTAGGAAATTAAAAAGGAGAGACCAATAATTGTCATACTTTCCAATTGTTTAGTTGGGACAAATAGTATACCTGTTCAAGGAAGAAAACTGAAAAAGGTTTCGTACGTCTTCGAGATGAACACTGTGTCAGCTTCTAGATCCTTTTTAACATTTTAAAATTAAGCAATATCTATCTATCTATATACTTGCCAATTGCCAACCCCACTGCAAACATCATGATTCATGAATACCATTTTGTAGACAGTGCACGCGTTGTTTTATGATTTATCACTCCACTTAGAACTTAGTGAGACAATTGGAAAAAATTTAGACCCAAAAAAGTATTTGAAAAGTGAAAATGTGGCACAACCAAAACACATTTTTTATCACATTTTTTAGATTTTAATAGCCGCCTTTTCTTCCCCTTTAGAACTGTGAATCCATAAATAACTGATAGGATAAACATGCAATTTTGTGAACTACTTTTACTTCTTGACTTTCACAAATTTCTCTGGCCTTTTCTTTTTGGGCTCTCACGCAAAGGCTGATTCCGGTACGTTAGTCAAAGGGACAGGTACACTTAATTGCACATGCAGCTAGCAAATGTGATTACTGGCATTGCAAATTTGTCAAGAACAAGAACCAATCATTAAGAAAATAGGTCAAAGAGTTGTTAGTTAGTGCATCTGAAGTCTGAACTGAACATGTTTCTTCTCTGCCCTTCGACACCGTCACAAGATCTAAGGCCATGTTCGGTAGCCTGGCTATGGGTGGGAATTTCAGCAGTGTTGGAATTTTTTTCCTGAACTCGTTCGGTGCCTGGGTTGAATATTTGGGTTTGGGTCAGAATACCCAGCGAATCCACCCAAACAAGTGCAAAAACTTGGGGAAAAAACAATTCACTCCGAGCTAATTTTTTTTTTTTTTCCTGGGAGCTGTCACATCAATAGGAACTCAGTTGTTAACCCATACCCATTTCAATCCCATTCCCAAAAAATATATCCCGCCGAACAGGCCCTAAGAAAGTAAGAATTCCTGTTGCTAGTTACCTACCATCTGAGATTAGTTGCAAGCTGCAACTAACACAGGCTAACTAGTTCAGCTGTAAAGTGTCCTATAATGACAGCAATGTAATATGGCATCTTAATCAATGTTGACATTGGTCAGTAGGTGGTGTGATCATAGGAGAAAGATTCTTACCTTGTTAAGACCTGTGACCCAAAATTTGGTGTAGTACGAGGAAACTTCGGTTTCGTATGTAGTTCAGCAGGGGCAGTATCATGTAGTTTATTAACGAATACAACGATGCAGGTTATGTAGTTGTCCCTACAAAATCTGAAATAAGTTGCTTCTCTTTTCACTGGTGGAGACTGCTACAACTCTATTTTTTTGGTAGTAGCTACAACTCATTTTCATAATTCAAATACCAATAAAAGCATGTAAACCAGACTACATAAAATGAATGAAAACAATGCAGAAAACATATATTTTACACCACTAAAATTTAAAAAGACAAGAATAATGAGAAAAAAAATGAAAAAATGTACTTAGAAGTCTCTAAAACTCATCTTTGGATCCACATTCTTGCCCCTTCCTCGTCCCCTACCCCGTCCCCTCCCTCTCCCCCTGCCTCTTCCCCTACCCCGCCCCCTTACAGAAAATGACTTCCCGTGTTTCACTTCCACCAAGGAATGGAGCAATTCATCACACAAAATGCAACCTTGATACAATGTCTCGCCACCACTAAGCGGCGTATTGTTCTTGTTGAAATCCACCTCAATAATAGTTGAGTCACACGCTTCGCACCTCTTACCAGTAGTGCTGATTCTGTGGGCTCCTTGGGGTAGTAACACCAGGCAGTTACATAAGTTGCAATGGAGCCGCCATTTTGGGGCACTAACAGGGTCGAGAATTAAGGTCCCTGTGCATTCAGGACAGGCACACACGCCTTGAGTTATCATCGAATGTCGGCATGTCGGATGGGGGCAGAGGAAGCAAGGCATGCCAGCGATGCCCTTCTTAGGATTAGTGTTGGGGTTTAGTTTAACAGAGGCAAGGAGACTGTCGATGCCTTCAAATGGGGGGCTGTTGTAGCAGAAGGGGCATAAAGGATATGACTTGGCATCCGGGCCTGCCATCGAGAACAGCAGCAGCTCAAAACCATCCAAGGGGCATACAAGTTCCTTGTATAGCTGAATAAAAGACATAAACTAGCATATTAGAAAACCTCTCACAAACTTGCAAAATTTTTCTGATTTTTCCTTTGGCTTTTCTAAAAGATGTATTTTTCTTTCTCTAGTTTATCCAAACACTGTCTGCATGATTTTCTCTCAGTTTCTGTTACTTCAAAAATAGTTACTTTCGATTGAAAAGTAATTCAAAATAAGTTGATTCATTAGTTGGAATATGACTGCTAGCATTACACACCAACAAAGTAAGGATGTTGCATTGCGTACTATAAAACAAGGGAAAATTGTCAAAATGCCATTACAAAACTTGGGACTTGTCAAAATGCCATTGCAAAACTTTGGGTTGCAAAATTGTCACTCCAAAACTTACACTCTTGCCAAAATGCCATTATGCTGCCATTATACTGTAATAAAAATTTAAAATTAAAGAATTTATATGCAGAGACGAAAATGCCCCTCCAAAAGTTTCTGAATATCTGACCAAATCGTTTCGTCCCTCACTCGAGCGGTCGAGCCGCACCGTCGCTTCTCCGCACTATCACTTTGCTGCCCCACCATCACTTTGCTGCCCCACCATCTAGAGCCCTAGACAATCGATAAGACGATAACTGATATATTGTTTTTTTATCGTTCTCAATCGCTAGAAGTTTTTATCGAGGGTGTGCTGCCGCCTTCCCAGTATGTTTCCATCTAAATTATTGAACTTTTATTTGCAGTGAATGAATGGTCAACCTGCCACCTGGCATTGATATCTTGTGCCATGGGTCATGGCATGGTTCTTGTCCTGTTAAGCTTTTTGTTTGCTGGTAGGAGCACTTCCTTTAGTAGCCTCTGCATGGCTCTGGTATTTTCTTTTTCAGTTTTTTCATCTCCCATGGTGATCAATGGCATCGGATTTTAAATTAACTTTTTTTGAAGACTGCTATCACAGGGAATGCACAAATTGTGGTATTGGCCCAGCAAACAAAATTCAACTAAACCTAAAATTCAGTCACAATTTGTACTGGTACATTGCTTAGCAGCGACAACAATCAACCCAATCCCTGCAATTTTCTCAATTGCAGCTACAATTCCACAATTCACAACATTAGATAAGTAAGAAAATCGTACTGTTCTACTATTTGTTTAGGTATGTATAGAAGATCTTTCCCGGATTCAACTTGGATATACTGACAAGTCACTTCAAATCGATTTCGCAATCGGGACAGTGCACTATCGGAAGTGAGATTCGGATGTGCGACATTGGGTGAGAGGAGGGTCCGACTCAGGGTTTTCTCTAGCACTTCCTGGTGGAGGAATTGGGGTGGCAAAGGACAGGAAGACCATAAAGGGTCGGAGTGCTGGAACATCGTTGGAATGGTAGTGAAAGAGAGGAGGAACTAGGGCAGAATCATGGCTCGATTTGGGGCGGAGGAAGGAAAAATTGAGGACGAGGAGAAAAGATTGGAGATTGAGCAATATATCATCATCAACTCGTGTTTGTAAGAAAAAGGAGAAGGGAAGGAAAGAGATTAACTGGTAAGGGTGTATAAGGGCATTATAGGCAATACCAAAATACACATGTAATTACAGTATAGTTTATTGTTAAAAATATCAAATTATAGGTATAATGGCATTTTGGCAAGAGTGTAAGTTTTGGAGTGGCAATTTTGCAACCCAAAGTTTTCCAATAGCATTTTGACAAGTCCCAAGTTTTGCAATGGCATTTTGACAATTTTCCCATAAAACAAATGACCAATCATCCTGATACTGAACCATCACAAAAACTTAGCATAGTTTCATCACATACCATTATTGATATATGCGTAATGCAGATGTTCGAGATTGTAACTATTTGACCAATAAAATGAAAGCTGGGTTGTCTTAACAGTACAACACTAAAGCTTAAATGACCTCCAGTGAAATCTAACCCATTATATAAGGCACATCCCAGTCCAACTGATTTAAACAAATGAAATCTAGTAAATTGAGACCTCATAGGGTAAATAACAGAGCAATCGAGCTCCAATAAAGTAGCTCATACACAGCAGTCAAGCTTAATACTACCAATAGCAAAACTTTGTGGAGATCAATTTTACCTCGAAACATACTTTTTCCTCAGTCAAGAAGGACATCCTTTTGGTACAATGCTGAACAGAATAAAATAATAAACATACCTTGATAGTGCCATTTTGGGGGAGGTTATAAACCTCCTCACAAGTAATGCAGTATAGTCTTGTTGGTCGAGTGGAGATGTATTTCATGTATCTGGTGCACTTTCCACATTTACTAAGTAATCGACCCGAATCAGCAAGTGGGGAGAATTGAGCTTCAAACAGTGCATCCATATTTTCTATCTGCACGCATTAGAGTATTTAGGTGATAAACATGATGCAAATATTTAAACAACTATCATTACAGAATTGAGCTTCAAACAGTGCATCCATTTCTTTAATAACCAAAGAGTACACTATAATGCAAATGAAATCATCACATAAGAGTACTAGATAAATACTGTTTTATCTAGTACTGAAAAAGTTTATGCCAGCTCAATCATTAATGGTAATATGATAAAAGTAGCACAACACCTTTTTGACGAAGTAAGAGAATTTTTGTCTGAACTGTTGCAGTACGTGCTGCACTACTTGGACATGGTTGGCTTTTCCTTTGGCAACAAGGGTTATCTGGTGCTCAATGAAACCACGTATATCAGGTAAGCAGAGATCAGGATCAATACACTGGTACCCTCTTATTAGTGTGGTCCCCAGAGCTGTTGGCACCAGCCTCCTACCTGAGTTAACCTGGTCAAAACACGTATTATTAAAAAAACATAAAAAAACATGTAAGAGAGGTCAAACAGCCATGCTTTTCCATTAAAGAAATGTTAGCAAATACAGTATATTATTAAACAACGAAATCAAATGGTACCTGAACATAATTGCGCTCACATATATTGTTAATGTGAACTGGAATTGAAGCATCCGTGCCTATTCCATGTTTTTCCATTAGAGAAATCAGTTCACTCTCACTAAGATAATCAGGTGGCTTTGTGCTTGCCTAATAGAAAATAATAACAAGGGAAGTTTTTAACATGTCAAAAAAGCCACAAACATCATGGAAACCTCCACGAACATAAGAACAACATCTTCATGGTATAAAATATGAAATTGCTCTGGGAACAAAAGTACCCAAAACTACAGCCCTTATCTTTGCAATAGAAAGCAGAATAAGTTTGGACACCTCATAAGACCATTTTCAACTATAATAACATAATATTAAAATTTAGCAAGCATCACATCTTTCTTTAAGGTTTAAGAACTATCTATACCTCTATTAACATCTAAAATGATTTTTATTCAAAATTGCCTTGTGCATTTTCTGACCCCATTAAAATGGGTAATGGATGCATCAGATGAGTTATCCAGCATTTTGCAATAACACGATTATCAAAATAAGTAGGGTGCAATGTTTCAGTATATAACACAATAAAGAATTCTGGAAAATCTTTTGATGGACTCCTTTCAACTCAACTTATCAGGTCTCACAAAATAATGAAACAAATCAACATATGAAGTAGATTATTACTTCATTAAGGTCAACTCTGGCGATATTTATTTTGTCACCCCTTTTAAATTGTGGAAGACTTTTCTCACTAACAGCCAGCCATGGCATGATGGATGTAAATCCTTTAGAGCTGACATGTTGACCCCCACCGCTGAACAACTCCCCTCCACATGAAAATTCAATAGTTGTCCTAAACAGAAGCAAGAAACAAAGCAAGATTGTTAAGTTCATTTTTCAATACTTTTTGACTTCTGTGATGATCTTATTAATTTTCCATGTATCCATTGTAGTTCCCTCTTTCAGTAATATAGGAAACTTCAATAAGAATGACTACAATAATTACGGTAGACTGTATAATCAACTTTCTCCGCAAATAGTGCTCAACGATCATCCTGGTTGCTAAAGTTCAATAAACTCTTGATGCGAGTCAAAATGGACCAGAACCCCATTAGTCCTTACTCCTAATAAAAGGAGATTGGATTTTTTGACATGACAGTTCTATCTTCCTCAAAGAAGAAACCTCAGCTGTTGATTGTTTACTTAGATTGATCACCACCATTGATGTACATTAATGTCCCATCCCATTAAAATTTAAGGCCCATATTAGTTTCCTCACAAAGATGAGCTTTCAGCCCTTTATTATAAGATATAATAATTTCAGCCCAAAGCAAGGCGTGGGCTCTTTACTAATATAAATACAAATAGCAAAACTTGATGTGGATCACCTCTCAAAATTTAATTTAATTTAATTTACAATTTTTATAATTAACTTGTAAGAGATGCCGGCACATGGCACAGCCAAACCATCCTCATGTTGAATCTACTTGAATCTACTTTTTTTGATAATTTTATAGGTGAGTCAACGGAACTCATTTATACCAGTAACACAGCCCAAAGTCAATTAAATAAGTAGCTACATAAATAATTTTTTTTTTTGTTGTCAGCCAAAAGGGTACTTGGGAGAGGAAATTATTCAGGTTATGACCACGGAAAACTGTGACCTTAAGAAACTTTTTGTTTGGTGCTACACAGGAAAAAAATATAGCTTAATTCGGCAAATCATCAGTTAATTTCAACAAAACCTCTTGATCTTCATACCAAATAATATGCAAAGTTATAATTATAAACATAAATGCATAAGCACTTGGGAAATTAATCATGATAAATGGAAAGCATTTTGGTTGCTTGGAGCAGATCTAATGGGTCTTAGAATTCAATTCGTGAGCCCTATAAGCTTATAATCACCCTATCTATATTTTCCTCTGATATTGTTTTATAATGAACAACTTCATAAAATTTACCTTGTGTAGCGGCAATCAGGACTGACACTTCCAATAAAATGCTGACAGATGTATTGGTATAGTCTCCAGGCATCATTGCCAAGCACATCTTCAGTGGCAGGCCTCATCGGAGTAATGGGAGGGTGGTCCCCAGCATCATGGCCCTGACGTGGCTTTGCAAAACCATCTGTTAACAAAATCCTAACTTCATGCCCCCAGATAGGATTATTTTGTTGCGCGATGAGAACACTTCTGAAATCGAAGGATGCAGGATATGCTGTGCTTTCTGTTCTTGGATAGCTGTCAATTCAGGAAAGATAGGTCATTTACTTGATTTCTTTTTCTATATCTACAGTCACTTTGAGTGTCTGACAAGCAAGGGAAAATTTTTTAAAGCCCTAGAGAATTCAAAAAAAAAAACATGATCATGTATACGAGTGTATCTCATGCCATACAGAATTTAAAAACTCCGCATGATACATACAAAGAAATAAACATCGAAAATATCTTGGAGCTCACCTTTTCCATATTCTTCAAGAGATAGGTATAGTAAAAGTATCTCACCCAGGGGTAAGTTGGTCCATTTTAGTCAGAATAGAAGTAAAATAAGACAACTCAATGCATGCTAAGGTTAACGTGAGCCCTATAAAAGAAAGATATCTCAATATCTGCACACCTGATATAACCTTGAGTGTACAATCGCTCTGCCAAGTGCATTGCTGTGTGTGGTCCAATCCCTAAAGCACTAGAAGCAACCTGAAGGAAAATTGTTATTAGATGATTGATACGTTCCTCTATATTGGGGAACAAACTAGATGGCACAATGAACTCAAAGCAGTGTATTTAAGTTATAAAATTTCAATACTCTGACATGGAAAATATATCACACAACATCAGCTTCAGTGCATTATAGTTAATTAAGTTTCTGCAATTACATCCATTATGTTGCAATCAATTCAGACAACATTAACAATGGCACCCACAAGCTATATTATTCTTTAATATAACAGAACTTTACCATGTTACCTTAAGCATATTAACAGTGTTAAGGCCAGACGGATGACCCTTACACTCTTCTTTCGTCGACACATCAGTCACTTTTAGTGTACCATCATTAGTGACCATCTTTTGAAACATTGTTGCAACCTATGGAAAAAAGAGATGTGGAAGTATAATATTTTTGCAACGATATAGTAAAACAAAAATTTGCAAAACATAAAACATCTTAAAGAGTAGTGCAAGCCTATGATTGTTTAGTTTATGCTATAGGCAGAATACTTGGTCTATTCATGCACCGAACTTTTGCACTTAGATTAACTCCAATAACTGCTCAGCACTAACACAGGTACTATAGTAACTATATATTTGGAGTTCTTCTCGAAAAAAAAAAAAAAGATATGCTCATAAGCAAAGCAAAGTAATATTCTAAACATAAAACTCACATCAAGATCAAAAACACGATTGCGGTCCCACTCCAACTGAAGCTCGTAACCGTCTTTGAGAATAACAGGACTTATGTACCAGAATTTCTCAGGCTTAAATGTGCTTATTTGCATGGAACGCTGTACACAAAAACCAAGCGTAGGTGTCTGACATGGGCCATACCTAGAAAGAAGTCCACAAATTGAGATATCAAACTGGCATTAAGGTATTGAACAGGAATCTACGATTAAATAATGGGCAAAAATAGTCATAGCCAGGTGTAGATTTCCCCTTTAGGTACTGGGGCCAATTGACCACCTTTTTTTGTTCAAAATGCACAAATTTATATAGTAGTTTCATTTTTTTAATGGAAACCAGAAAAGAATTCCAAATTGAACCCCTAAGCTTCTAATAAGCATTTTCTAACGTTGGCATGGTCCACAATGTTTATACAAGTAATAGATTGAAGTTATTATAATATGCAACCTGCAGTAAATCCATCAATCTAGCTAATAAGCCCATTTCAATTATATGACAACACTGTTCTCGAAAAAAAAAACAATCTACACTACGTCCATGGCATACTGGTGAGTGGTGATAGTATTATTTACAGATCATCACTCTCTTCGTAATCTCTTTCATTGTCCGGATTGGGTTTGTTAAAGAAACTGCATTCAGTTTCAAGACAATGCGCATATATATTACCTCTTTTATAATCCAGTGCATAAATTTCAAAGTAGTAAAAAGAACGACGGATAGAGGACTCACGAAATAACTCTAGAGTCAAGATTCCCATACTTCCCCTGGAAGTATCGTGTCTGAAACCGGGTAAATGCCACCCCTACTTTCAAATCAATCTCCTGCCTTGCGTCTACAGAGAGTGCCTCGTCCTTGTTGGGTACACTTAGGGTGTCCATAGCAGTTTTTATATCCTTATCAGTGACAGAGGAAAACCGTGCACGAAAAATCCTCTTCCCAGCTTCATTTTCATTAATTCCACTCGATTCAATTACTAAAGCACAAAAAATAAGCACATTAACATATTGGCAAATGATACTGGTAATTTGCAGAGAAAAAGAAAGTCTCTCCAGTAATCCTTTTTCTCCCCGCAAGTTCTTTGCTGAATTTTATATGGTTCTTAATTGCCAGAATTTGGGTCTTTGGGATCAATTGGTGAATGAACAATTTGAAACTTAAATGCGTAGTTTGAGTGAATTGAAAAATCAGAAACTTTTATGCTTAACTTTGTTGTTGTACGCAAACATGGGTTATCTTGGATTTACTTACATTCAGAGTTCATTGAGATTACAGGTCTAAAAAAGTTTGAGTAAATTGAATATAGTATCATGGCAGGCCAATATTACAATGGTCAAATTTGACATCATAGACCAGCATGTAACAGCTTAATATTCGGGGTAAGAAATACCTTCAAAACATATATTTTCTCCTTCGCGGTCACAATCTAACCAAAGTACCAAGTAGGTACAACCACGGGCTTCATTTGAAATATGCCTACATATATGCGCCTTTCAAGATAAATAGAAGAATTTATTAAATACATACATTGCTTAGAGAATTGATTGGACTCTTAATTCTTAAATATAAGATGGGCATACAGTATAAATCTGAACTTCATTTTAAATTAGGTTCCATCTCATTAAACCTTAGTTGTGCGAAACATATAGTGTTGCCCTTAGTTGTGCAATTTTCCTTTGATAGCAAAGCCATAAAACTACCAAAGTTCCAGGTGTTTTTAGTAAATAGTACAGGAAAAGTACCTTGGGGTTACATTCGGACTTCAATACTGGAGCTTCAAACAGGTCTATTGGATCAGTTCCTTCCCAATTCTGGTATGCGTGCGGGAAATCAACACTGACAGAATATAAATTCACACATATCATTATACAACAAGTGACCAGTTTAAGCTAATCTATCTCAGAAAGAAAGATCAAAACCATCAATTTAGATAACTCATTGCTTTTTCAAAAAATAATTCTGGCCAGTACTAAACCAGTATAGGCATAGCTACCAGCTTTCCACAAATGTTTAATTAAGTTCTAGTTGAGCCTGATTTAGCCTCCTAGTATCTATCAAGTTTCGAAACCAAATCTATGCAAGTTCTGCTAATACCAACCTTCCAACGCAATGATCAACAAACCACCAATTTGATCCGAGTTTGCCCTGAATATTCCTAGCAAACTCCCTTTGATATATTTAATTGTTTCCATATTCATACTTATCATGCATATTGATCACCTTGATATGTTTAATTGTTTCAATACAAAATTACTGAACTAGGGATGATCATATGGCAGCACCTGAACACATGCCCGATGACGGACGTCACTTTGAACTGCGCACGGGCACCTCTGAACGTCCCCTCGAACTCGTGCACCTCCGTGCTGCCCCTCCGCGTAAACATCTGCGATCCAGCGATCCGCAGCAGATGAATCATGAACGATTGTAATTTGTAATTGAGCTCAATCAGAATAAGAAGGGATGGTAAAGAGGGGGAGGGAGAGCACGCACCTGGCCGCCGGAAAGCACGGAGGCGATGGAGAGAGCGATGCTAGGTTTCTCGGCCACCTGAAAAGAAAAGCAACCGGGATATATTAATATCGGATCAATAACAGATGCGATTAGATGACATGACGCACACACTGACGAAGTATATGCAGGTTCGGCGCCCGAGACAGACAGCCGATCACTGACTGCGCCGCGCATTTCACGCCGAAGTGTCGGGAATGAGGACGAGATACAGAGAGAGGGAGGTACCATGAGGACTTTGGGCGCCATGGCGGAGGAGAGGAGAAGAGCTGCAGAGAGATTACGGCGGGGAGCAGCTGGAGAAGAGAAGAGGGGCAAGGAATGAAAGATTTCCATATCCTCTGTAGCGCTGCAACGTGTAGCGCAGAATGTGGGCCGTCAGATCATCTCCAGATCTGTTCCAGCACTAATCCCGAGATGATCTAACGGTTCACGCTCTGTGCTACACGTTGCAGCGCTACAGAGGATGGGCACTCGGAATGAAAGGAATGAAGCACTGAAGTCTGAAGTGTTCATCCCCTCGAGATCCGCTCTGGAACGAATCTTCAGACGATCCAATCGTCCAACGGCGGGCATTGTGAACTGCACAATGCAGTAAGTCGGGGGATATGAATTCGTCTGAAGTGAGGTGATATGCAGTAAAGCATGTGGGCCGTTGGATTGTCTCACGATTCACCGAGGCTCGGATCTTGAGGTGATCCAACTATCCACGTGCTTCATTGCATATTACAGTACTTTCACGTTAAAAAATTCAATCTTAAGAATAAGGATTAGCATGCAATCCCTTACGCTGTGCTCTTATAACAAAGGCGTGCTCATTAGCTTCAAAACCCAGACAGTGTGAAGCATACAAATGTCTTAGAGCATCTCCAACGCTCAGAGCGGTTCCGCTCTCAATTCGGACGCCACGTCATTTAATCGATAGAGCGCCTGCAACAATTTTGATCAACTCACATCGCTGGGAGTCGCGATAACACTCAACCAAGGAAGCACTGACACTTCAAGAAACAAGCCGCACCAGTGTCTGACGCGTGTCGGACACAGACACGCTTGCGACACGCTCCGACACGCCTTTGACACGGTCAATGAGGACACGCGACACAGTCAATGAGCAGACACGTTCAAGACACGCCTCCGACACGCGAGGACACTTGGCACAGAAGATCAACTTGCATATTGCTCTTTTTCTTTTTGGGGTCACGTTGCCTGCTAGGTTGTACAAAAATATGGGTGAGTTGGGGATCGATCCCATGATAGATGGAATGACAAAAAAGAAGTATACCAACTGCATCTATCCGCTTTGTGTGTCAATTATTGCTCAAAAATATTTTCATACATATTTGTGAGCCGTGTCAGCACAAGTGTCATGTCCTTGAAATTTTGGAAATGCCGTGTCGTACGGTGTCGTATCGTGTCGGACACGACGCTCGTGTCCGTGTCAGTGCTACATAGCACTCAACGCAAAATAATTGAAGGCCGCTCAAAAACCTCTCCTGTTTAGGCTGTTATCACCGAATGCACTCTCCATTTAATTAACTCAGCTGAGCACGCGTGCCATATACTTGCCATTTCCAAATGTTCTTTGAAATCAGTTCAACACAGCAACAACTGGTATGTTAAAAGAAAGAATATTCACGTGACATGAATTTCAAGCATAAAAGAAAGAATATTCGTTCGAACGGATACTCATCTCCGATTTGGAGCACATAATAATCCAAAGTGGAAAAACAAGTGAAAGTAAAATTAAAACTCTATTACTGCAATGTTAAATTGTTAACAGCTCATCCAATTATTCAAATAGGAAAAAAAAAACAATTTTTTAAATTCATATAAAGTAACTAATATTACAAAAACTAATTTAATCATGGTTCTCATTTGCTCCGCCATTCTCGTTTGCTCCTAAACGGTTCCAAATCATCCCAAACCATCAATTGGGGACTGGCTGCCAATTATGGGTGCATTTCCAGCTTCTTCATGATCTACACATTTAAAATATAGCACATGATACCACCAAAACTTTAAGGGATTTCCAGTTGTTCACTTTTATTTTTGTTAGGTACCCATCTTATACCGAACAACTTCCAACTCCTTCCCAACCATAATCAGTGACAGTTCAGTGAAACTGTCAATCAAATACCAGACAGGAATGAGATCAGGGTGGAAGAAGAAAAAGAAGCAGAACAAGGGGACTCACAGAGAGCATGAGAGGGGAGTCGAGGACGAGGCTGTGAGGGCAAACGAGGCAAACGAACTTGCCACTGGAGAGCTTCTTGAGCGAACGAGAAGGAGAAGGAGAAGAAGAAGCGCCGGCGGGAGAGAAGAGAAGGAGAAGGAGAAGAGCCGGCGGGAGAGGAGAGGAGGAGATCGTCGAGCTTCCTCTTCCGGTGCTGCGCTTCCCTCCCCAGCTAGACCCAATCGGAGAAGACCGAGCTCGGAGAAGAGTTGGAATCGGCGAGGTTTTGCTCGAGGGTTTGGGACTGGACGGAGTCTAATTTCTTTCAAAAAATCGTTCGTTTCGCTTGCGTCATCATTTTGGGAGCGATCTGTAATTTAGAGAGCTCTCCTAATTTCAGATCGATTTTGGGAGCGCTCCATCGCTGAGAGTTGAATTGGGATTGACACGTAGGATTATGGGAGCGTTTTTGGGAGCGGCGTTGAGGATGCTAAGCAATAGCGATGTAAACCCTACATCATATAAACCAACTCACTAAAACTTCTATCCATCATATAACGGTTTCCCATGTAACTGCATTTTCTCATTTTCTGATTTTCTAATTTTGATGTGGAAATGTAATGAAATTTTGATGATCAAGTCATGCTATGAAAGTAAGATCCATTGCCAGAAATTACTATACCAAAAAAATAGCGATGTAAACCCTACAGACTACAAAAACACAAGTTTCTTTGTCAACGAAAACAGAAATTTCCAACACAATTTAACACTACATTTAACTAGTAATTGCATAAATCTTTCTTTTTTTCATACATCAAACTCGCCCAAAAATTTTAAAAGAGGTAAATAAGATCCATCTCCGCTCTGGAAATAGAATCAAAACTTCAATGGCAAACAAACAATCGCATCATCCAAATGTGTTACGTCAAACTACCACGAATCAAGCTGCAGGCTTCGCAGGAGGTTCATCTTGTGGCTTCATGGCCGGGAATAGCAGAACCTCCTTGATATTCTGAGAGTCGGTTAACAACATGGCAAGGCGGTCAATACCAAGACCCCACCCACCAGTGGGTGGCAAACCATACTCCAGAGCAGTGCAGAATGTCTCATCCAATGCCATTGCTTCATCATCACCTGATTGTCGGTCCTGCATATTATTTTTAACACACACTAGTTAGTGACACTGATACAGAAGACCAACAGGAGTATTATTCAGAAAAAAAAAAAAAAAACTGATAACAAAATAAATTTTTGGAGAAGGCTCCATGCTGTCTAGCTGACAATTCAGTATATAATTGGTCAATCACCTCACCAACCAGTCAGAACAGGGATTCTAGTGGATGATACAGGTACGACATTCTAGTATTACTGGAATTTATTGAAAGAACCCATAAACTGATCAAGTGTCCCCCATTGATTACGACAAATTGAAAGAATCCATAATCTGATCAAGTGTCCCCCATTGATTACGACAAATGATGGCACCAGTGTGCCATAGTGTTTTAAGTGCACACCCAACCAAAACAAATATTCTAATCAGATAATAATATCGTCCTGTAAAAATCAAAATAGAGTTTGGACCAATTGATTTATTGAATGCCTCACAAAAGTTTTTTACACCAGGTACTGTCAATTTCATCAATGTAGACAGACTCAGCTCATGGGGACCAGACCACCAATCCCTCCCAAGAGATTGGTTATACACACAAATGTTTTGTAGTTCAAGAACTGTTCTGGTTTATACAAACAATAAGGGTTTACTGTATTTACCTTCAGCTGTTCCTCAAAACGTTGCCTTTGTACAACAGGATCATTCAACTCCGTATACGCATTGCAAAGCTGAGAGCAGAAATAACAGTAAGCAACAACAATTATAAAAAAATAATCTTCTTAAACTTTATCTTAATCAGAAAAAACGAAAGCTACCTCATGCTTATTGATGAAAAGCTCAAACCTCTCAGTCAGGCCTAGCCTTTCTCTGTGGTACTTCGCCAATGGGCTCATTATCTCTGGATGATTGATAATAAATGTGGGGTTCACACATGTTTCTTCAAGAAAATGACCAACGAGCTGTAACAGGTACAATAATTGATCACGTCCATGAACAAAAGACATTACATACACAACAATTATATTGTTTCGTAGGTGTATAAATATACAAGAAAATTTTGGCACTAGCTCTTTCAAAAATCAAAATACTTGGTTAAACCACAATTCTACATACAGCCGTCTGTGAGTAATTTTGTACCATGTGAAGGTTTGTTAAACAATAACAAAGGTGAAACAGATATGAGAAGGAAGATGTATAAAAAACCTTGTCAAGTAATCTAGCAGTAGTTTGAGGAGGCGGGCACTTGACATCAAACTTAGCACATGCATCTATCAAGTACTTGTTGGCCTCTTCACTTGATAGATCCTTGGGTATGTTTAGTTTTGCCATTTCTTCCAATCCTTGTATCATATCCAACCGCCTATCACAAGAACCAAGAGAACCGCTTTTACTTGATGTACTCCAATATAGAGTAATTATAAACAAAATGTGCTAAGAAAACAAGCACAAACCTGAAAGGTGGGGTGAAGTCAATCTCAATAGGATCCTTGTCAACACCATTAGAATGGTACTTGATCTTATAACCTCCGGTCAATGTCTTTACCATACCTGTCAAAGTAAAAAAGAGGAGCAAATTAAATTACCACTATGATTAATTATTTGATCAACAGTCATGCAAAATATACATCGAGGATGAGGATAGTACAGAACATTAAACAATTAACTTCTACAATTTTATTTAAAAAAATAACAGATCCATGCAGTAAGGGCCTACATTAAGCTTTGTAGATAAGAACCTCGGATAATTGACTAAATATTTTTTCGAAATATGCTTATAACTTCAAATCTGACATTATGCATGATAATATTTATAAAATGGTAAGCTTCTAGATTTCACATGACAATAATTTTTCCCAGTGTCTTGTTAATCATGTTTGTGTAATCGAGCTTTCATTTAAACAAAAAACCTGATAGGAGATCTTCAGTAAGCTTCATGAGGTCATTATAATCAGCATATGCCATATAGAACTCGCAAGTGGTGAATTCAGGGTTGTGTGTAAGGTCGATGCCCTCATTTCTGAACTGCTTGCCAATCTCATACACCCGGTCTAGACCGCCAACAACCAACTCCTTAAGGTATAGCTCAGGGGCAATGCGCATAAACAACCGCATATTTAGCTCATTGTGGTGTGTCACAAACGGACGTGCAGCAGCACCACCAGCGATCATGTTCATCATTGGCGTCTCTACCTGCAACAATTCGGTTTCATATCATTTATTACTACATATAAATGGAAAAAAAAAGACGGTTTGTTATGTTCCATTGCTATCATGAAGTGCCCCACGCACAAGATAAATTTTAGAAGCAAAGTGAGCAAAACAGAAGCAAAGACAGAAAAAGAAAGTCAAAAGGGCAATCCTATATTTTACAACATATATTCTACATCCCTAGTAAAAAATGGTATGTATAACCTTCCTGATTAGCAAACAATTAATGGACCTTTCAAAAAGGAGGAAATTAAAAATGAATGCACAGCTACACTGACCTCAAGGAAATCACGCTCATTAAGGAATTCCCTGATGCAGTTAATAATCTTGGACCTTGTCTTGAATATATTCCGTACCTCATGATTTAGCATAAGATCAAGATATCTCTGCCGGTACCTAGTTTCCTGTATAAGAAAAACCAAAAATAAAGTACCAAAATTAGCTGCCATTTTATTCATTGTTTTCAGATTATAAATAGATGTGAATGATAGTAATTAGCAAGTAAAACCTGATCTTTCAGAACATATGTCTCTGGATTCCTTGGCATTCCTGGAGTCCAAGACTCAGACACTGCCTTCACTTCAGTTTTCTATATAGAGTAGAAGCATGTTACAAACAAGCAGGTTTCAAGCAAAAATTAAACCAAAAAAAAAAAGAAAAGTCAAATGCAATTCTGCAAATCAGCCAAGCACTTTCACATGATTATCATATTTGTTAACTATTTTACTTCAGGTGTTACCTTTGAGGCTCCATGGTCTGCAGCAGGACCTGCCTTCTGACGAGGCATCATATGAAGGCAAGGGGAAAGGACTACAAACTTGTTTGGGAAAATACTAAGCTCGCCTCTCTTACTCTTACCTGCCACAGAATACATTAACAGTAATAGATCAATTAACAGGCTCTCATACAGAATAAAATAAACCCCTGCTTTGATCCTACTTGTTTGTAAAGATACCAAATGCATCATTTCTCATCTGACTGGTCTACATATATGAAAGATTAAAATAGGCTTTGCAGAGCATTGATTAAAATAGCCTTTGCAGGGCATATCCAACGTTACTCATACATCAATAAACAGGTAATATTTGACAGTACTTATAGATCGTTTAAGGGCACACAACACAATTACTCAAAATATTTCACATGCATAATGGACAACACTATAATTTATTCGCATAGAATCATATAGCAACAATCCAGATAACACTCAGGGTGACAACAAGAATATTAATGAAGTTATGCAATAAGTAATACCTGGATATCCACAGATACCAACAATATCACCACGCTTCACACTAGAGTGATACTTTGTAAACTCTGTTTCATCCATTTCTGAATCCCTAAAATCATAAGGAAAAACAAAAAAAAATAGTACGTTTAGAGTCTGTATGAATAAATTGAGCAACCTCAATTGTATGAATCACATTAGTAATATCTTTCTATGGAAAGAAAACTTTGAAGTTTTTTGTTTAAGTTAGATGGCTAAAAGAAAAGGTCAATAAACATCATCGAGTCATATGCAATAATAAACAAATTATACAGAGGATTTTTAGCGTTTATTTAATCACTTTCGTAACTATTTATTATAGATAGCACGGAGGAATCTTCTACCCTAGAGAATAGATAAACTAACCACTTATCTTTGTATGAACTAAAATAATTTGTTACCTGGCATCAGCCATGACTTGGATTTTGACACCGCCGCCATAAAGATCATAAAAGAAAAGCTTGGACGAAGAGGTTCTCTTATTCATAATCCTTCCTATAAAAAATAAAAAAGAAAAATCATTAAGCAACTAACATTTAGCTTGATCAAGTTTTTCTTTCTCTTTAATCAGACAAGAAAATCAGGATTACAATGCTCCTTAAATAGAACAGAATAATGTACCTGCCACACTAACTATTTCAGCACCACGCTCTCCATCAGCTAGACTCCCAAACTTATTTATGTACTCTACGATTTGCATGCCAACCTCAAACTTGTGCGGGTAAGGGTTAACCCCAGATGCCTTCAGTCCAGCAAGCGTCTTCAGTCTGTTTTCATAATATTGCTGAAAAGGAATGGACATAAGAAATTAACTATCTAGTGTTGTAGTGATATCTGAGATAAATTACCAAAAAATTAATGAATTATATTTGTAAATTCCATCACAGAATAGCTAAAAGCCCCTCCCTGTGCTTGGTCATTAATTAATTATTAATAGGGAGTAATTGTTGACTAATCTTGACAGCTAAAATGTAAGCGTACTTCATTTACATAGGCTTTTAAATTTTAATCATGTGAAGCTATTCCATTTACTACTGCAGACATCCAATAATATACCCATACAACACTTCCTTTTTCATCCTTCGCCGTTCAATCTTTGATACAGTAAGAGGGAACAAAACAATAAACATCTATGGAGAATTGAAAAGCTAGAGAACATGTCACATTTGCAGATTAACTCTTGGGAGAATTTAAATGCAACATTGCAAATACCAAACGGTTGCTCAATTTATTTCTTCTGTTATTAAACATGAAATCATTTGCAAAGAACACAAACCGTGGGGTCCATCTCGTCGTCGTCGGCGGGAGGCTTCTGAGACTGCGACGCTGCCTTCGAAGCCGCCTGTGCAGCAGCCTGCAATTCAAATCAACGCCACAGTGAACAACAGACAGAAGGTAAAGCACTACATTTCCAAAGGATATAATTGTGTTTAAGCAAATAAGGACCTTGTTCTTCTTCTCCTCATCCTTGAGCCTCTTCTCCTCCTCCTTCTGCTTCTTCTTCAGCTCCTTCTTCAGCGCACTGCGTTCATCATCATCACATCACAGTCAACAACAACAATCCAGTAAAGTAAAGTAAGACAATCGACAACATTAACTAACTATTTCTAATCCGAATCTGTTACTTACTTCTTGCTGATGGTGGCCGCGGCGGCGGGGTCCGTGGACAGCTCGGCCAGCTTCTCCGCCGTCGCCTCAGTGGCAGGGTCCATCGAGCGCGCGCGACGAGATCCTTGTAGCGGGGAAAGAGAGAGCGAGGGTTTTAGCTTAGGCTTTGAGTTAGGTTTAGGTTTCGCGTCTTCTTTCGATGGAGGGACTCGGCGGCTCGATAGAATGGATTGATGATGTCTTGGGGCGGGGCGGGGCGGGGGCGGGGTCAAGTTGGATTGGGCTGTGGAATGCTTGGGGGCCAAGATTGGGAGTGGTTTGGGCTGGTTGTTACGTCGGCGTCAAGTAGGCTCGCTTGCTGAAGGGGACGGAGGCAGCTGATGAGGGATGTATAGGAGTGGCAAAAAAAACTCGTGGCTCGTGGCTCGCTCTTTAGTGGCTCGGGCTCGACTCGTTATTGGCTCGCTCGTTAAGCTTGTTAAGTTAATGAGCCGAGCTTGAGCTTGGCATGGCTCGGCTCGTTAAACTCGTTTGGCTCGATAAACTATTACTAATTGCAATTTATACTGCTCTTATCGTAAATTATTAATATCTTATACAACATATGGTCAAATGTATATGAAACTGTTATGTAAAATATGTATGAACATATATTTATTAGTCCATTTATATTAATTTTTATATAAATTTTGATATAACATACTTAAAATTTTATTATTAAAAAATAAACGAGCTTAACGAGTCAGCTCGGTCAGCTCGTTAATTAAACGAGCCGAGTTCGAGCTTGTGCTTTTGGCTCGCTAATTAAACGAGCCAAGCTTGAGCTTAGCCTAGCTCGGCTCGGCTCGACTCATTTTACACCGGATGTATAGGAATATGTTCAGAACCGCCGAAATACTTTGAGATCCGTGCAGTAAGAATCGGAGTACTTTGAGATCGATGCAGCAACTAATCCTGACCATCCGATTGGAGCAGCGCGTACTACTTGGATCACAAGTATGCAAAGATGACATATTAACTTGATGGTTTGCTTATGAAATATCAAAATGGTACTTAAATTGAATGAAACTTGAAACGCAATCAATGTATAAGTAAATGAATGTATTGGTTAAATATTTTCTATTTTTAAGATTTTTTGTAAATTTATTATAGTGGTGCTGACAACATATTCGTCTGGGTTGCATTTTCTGAGGCCTAATTCTACTATTTCGAGTGTAACAGTTTTACAGATATTCTCAAAAATAAATAAATAAATATGTGAAATGGTATAGAGGGTAGGGGTGAAAACGGATCGGATATTATCCGTCCGTATCCGGATTTGTATTCGGATTTTTGCGGATACGGATATTCGGATACGGATATTTGCGGAGACGGATACGGATACGGAAAAAAATTATGCGGATACTGATACGGTTTTCGATATGGAAATGGATACGGATACGGATAATTATCCGAATCCGAATATTATGGTAATTCGGATATCCGTTTTAAAGGCTTATTATATGTCTTTCAATTGGATTTTTTTTATGTGGATTTCAAATTTAGTTAAGTTGATATCTAATTAGGCTTTGCACTTCATCTTTTTTATTATAATTTATAACTTGTAATTAATAATATAATGAATATTATGAATTTTTTCTTAACTAATATGTGATTATATTATTATTGATTATATTTTATAATAATGATCCTGAACTTATAACATATTTATGATTATTGATTAATATTTTTATTGTAATTTAACCATTTAGTTAGTGATTTATCATAAAAAAGTAATTTAAAAAATATTTTTTTAATAATAAATCTAGTATCCGAAGTATATTCGTATCAGCATTCGTATTCGTTAAATATCCGATCCGTATTCGTATCCGAAACTATCCATATCCGTATTCGTATCCAAAAAACTAAAGCGGATATGGATACGAATTTACCCACTATCCATCGATATCCGATTCGTTTTCACCCCTAATAGAGGGGGATCGGTTAACAAGGTTTATTTTGACAATCTTGATAATTGAGTTTTTTGAAATTTTGAAAAATGTTCAAAGAATCTGAAGAATAGAGAAACGTGTATAGAACTATAGATATATAATTTGACTTATAGATTGTTAATATCTTAATTTTTAACAAATTTGGATATCGTTTGATAGCTTATAAAATTTTGTATATTTTTCAATAGTTACAAGAACTAGACTATTGTGCAAACGTTAGCATTTCGGACCGAAATGCTAACGCCTCAAACTTAATGTAATCATGTCCGAAATCACGATTTATGGTGCTCAATAAATTCTTCATATGAAAATATTGGGGAATACAAAAATTTTTAAGTATTTCTTTTGTATTTTTGAAAATAGCTTGTAGAAACATCAATTTTTAATTAATATTTATGAGTACTTTTCTAAAATTCAAAACAAAGACTTAGAAAACTCTAAAAATAGAAAATTTTTGTATTTCCAATATTTTCATATGAATAAATGTGATTTCGGACATGATAACGCTAATTTTGAGGCATTAGCATTTCAGTCCGAAATGCTAACGTTTGCATAATAGTCTAGTTCTAATTACAAATTAATGAATCTTTATTAATGGACTATTAGATAATTTTAAATTAACTATAATTAAAATATAGTCAATCTATAATGTTTAAAATACGTATTTATACTTTTTTCCATTTTAAAAGTTCTTTTTAGATTTATAAGATTTTTTGAAAAACTTTATTGTCAAGATAATTGTGACAGACGTCTCGTTTATTTTATCTTATTTTAATTTTTTTGGTGAAAGCCTTTAGGCATTGCATTGAGAATACATTGTTGCTTACACAGTACACACAAAGTTTAAAGAGAAACAAAATGTAGAAACAAATAAAATTACATACTTGAGAATTAAGTCAGCATGGAAACAATCAAACAAAGGGGAATTCAATTTCGCTGTTATCCTTCCCTTGGATAACAGGGTCCTACTTTTCCGATCAGCACCGTCGGATTAAAATGGACAGATGAGATCTGTTCGGCAAAACTCTTTTTTACTTCAAAAACTGAACTTTGCACTGAATCTGAACCGTTCGGTGTTGATCCGATGGTCACTGTCGGGATAACAGGGTCCTGTTATCGCCGAAGAATAACAGCAGAATCGGACGCAAACAAAGGGTATGTATACCCCTACGGCATCAATTTTGTTTGTTCTTGCCCAATTCGCCAGCTGGTGTGCTGTGACATTATCTTCCCTTTGAGATATGCACATTTTATGCTTTGATTCTCTCTGAAAAATTGCCAGAGCTTGAGCACTGGGACTCTCCTTCTAATAAACTGAGACCTGATCCATCCACCTTCCTTGCAATCATGAGAACCTTAATTACAGAGATGGCTTTTTTGTTTTTTTCTCATATAGGAATGAACATCTTACCTTCCAACCAAAGAGCCCCACATTGTGTTGAGAAACAATCGAAATGCAAGAGGGGGCAGAGCGTTTGTTAGGTATGTAATGAGTTGTGTGAACTCTGCTGGCAAGGTTTCAGTGTGTAGCCCCAAATTAAGGAGATGCCAACCATATTAATTGACCTAGCAAAATGACAGTGAAAGAGTGATTCCTCAAAAAAAAAAAAAAAAAAAAAAACAGTGAAAGAGTGCATGCATGGCAGTATCAGTGCTTTGTCCACATATGTTACAAAAATTGACATCCTAATCTATACCTCAGAAAGAGGGGTAAGTTTCAAGCCCTCTCAAGCATGCCACCTCATTTTTATTCCTAACCGTTAGATTGCTCCCTTGATGTTAATATGTACCAATCCAGCGGCTGTTTTTTTGCTATATTTCAAACATTGCTTAGGTGGTTATTACTACTTTAATTTGCTGCATTAATGTTAAAAGCCGTTTCACAAAAATCAATTTTGTTCCGATGTTACTCGTCTTCATCCATCCAGTGTCCATATAGAGAGTGCCACGATAAATGCCTCCACTTTTGACGATTTTCATTTATTATAGGACTGCAAATAAAAATTTGCAGATTTAAATGTTTTTCTTTTGGTTTATTTTGTACGCCGGAATATAAATTTGAGACATAAAAAAAGTCAGAAGAACATGTTAGTGCAAATGGCCAATCCAAGTATAAAACAGGCATAATTAAACCTGTTTAATTTGTTACGAGCTACATGTGTTATTAGCCAGCGCTAAAATAACGGACCTATATATCTGACCTTTCAAATGTCAAAAATTCAAAATGAAACAAAATTCATGTTAAAAGAGATCCTATATATCTCAAGCAAAGTTTCTAAACATTGTAGATATAATTAAATATTAACGCTGTGGTACAACAAACAAACACCAATTTTCTGTTTTTTTTTTTATTTCATTTCAAATTCAACCATTATGCAGTAATTTATTTATTTCCGGGGCGAAGCCCGGGTAACAACATTAGTAGACATTAATTATAGTATACATTCGGATCTGAAATTACAACACCGGGCCATAAATAATTTGTATACTTTATTTAGGTTCTAAAATAATGTAATGCATACTCATCTTAATTAATGTAGTTAAGATTTAAGGCGCCAAAATAAAAACCGTGATTATTATTTATTTCTGTATATAGCAACAAAGGTAACCCAATGATCATAACTCGTAACGGAGTGCAATACTTTTCCAAAGGTGAATGAATCATGGTGAGCCAGTGGAACGAGTTTGCACCACAGAAAGGTACGATTGTGACTAGTTAATTGGCATTCATAATTGAATCAAACAATTTGGCAGCTTAATAGGCTGAGAAGGCACTAAATAGTTGGTCTCAGGCTACGCTCACTGAGCAATCAATCAGATCATCCTTCCTGATGATGTTTCCCTTGGAGTGTTTAGGGAACACTAATTAAAGTTCAGTTTGATGAGTTAAGCTCGTTGTTTGAGTAGTTTATTTTGAGAAAATATAATTCTCAGTTAGAGTTAGTAATTAGGTGTCTGATTAGTTGAGTTAGTAATTAGGTGTCAAATTTAGTCTTGTCCGACTAAAATTAGGATAGCTAAATTAGAGTAGAAGCTATTTATGTTTTTAGAAGCCCAAACGCGGGATGTTATTTAGATTTGTAGTTTTGTTTTTGTGCTATATAAACCCCAAGAAAGATGCATCTTCATTGCATCGGAAAAATTATTGTCTCTTATCTCTTCTTTTCTGTTCTCAATACTAGTACAAATTACTGTTTCTTCTCTCTTCTTTTCTGTTCTCAATACTAGTACGGATTTGATATCATAACCAACACAGTTTGCAAGAATTCAATGTATAATTACAAGTGTATGCAGAAGGTTAATGCTTTGTAGGTAAATAGAAACTAAATCTCAAAAACTATTGGCCCACAATGTTATTTCAGACCTCTATATATGAATTCACAACAGAATACACAACACTCTCTATACCATTTTTCTTTGTTTTTCTTTTTTCTTTTCTTACTTTTCTTATGTTACAATTAAATATGAATACATCTATCTTCATCTATTGTCAGTATGTACACAAGGAGAAAAAAAAAGAAAGAAGAAAAGAAGAAGAAATATTCCGTGAGTTTACACTTCCACTCTACTTTCCTCAAGGCAGTTTCAGCGGACTAAATTCGGGCACCTTCGAGCCCTCTAATTGGTTTAAATCGGTTCGTTGCAAGAGGTTCCTCTGATTTGTACCAGAAGTTCCCTTTACATTGTTCCTATCTTTACACAATTCCTTCGATGAGTAGCAGTGCTTGACATGGATGCGGTGAGTTGTTGTGTCAGTCGAATTGGGTCCAGAAATGTTAACTAACAGTACCACTTCCTTGTCCCTTGTATCTTCGCACCACCAATTTTGCGGTATACCATCAACAAACTCTTCTTTTGTGTAGAATTCTTCATGATGAATTGCCACCTCTATTGTCTCATTGGGGTTTATTAAACCAGTTGCCGGATAGACCTGTTGCAAGATGCGGCAAGAAAGTTTAGGATGATGAAATAAACAAGAAAAAAACAGAAAGTTATAGTAACTCGATACAAAATCCCCAACTTGCAGCACGTCATATCATATAGGATGGTGTAAGAGTCTAGGTGAAACACTTTGAGAATGAAATTATCGATATATCTATATATTAAACTAGTTCTATACCTCCAGCCATGTGGGAAATCCGAAAGAACCCCTAGAGGAGAGCTCTGAGGCGCTCCCTTCATCTTTAACAATTCCCACGCCTTCACAAACGATATTATACACGGCAATCTTTTCACCACCTTTATTTGTTATTCTAAGAATGGTTGTCCCTTTGGTTTGCAGGATGATGTTATTCGTGCTGACAATTGTTTCAGGTACGTTGCAAGAGTCCGGTAGAAAAGAGCGGATCCTTTCATCAGATTCAATTATTTGACCGTACTCCTGTCTCTTAACTAATTTATCCGTTCGTGAAATCTCCACATTGAATTTGCACCTTACAGGTTTGTGGTCACTTTCAATCGCATCCATGCATGCTTCGTACCTGAAAAAAAATTATAACTCTCATAGTTAGAGGCACGTAACTGGAACCAGGGTGAAATAGTAAACTATATGAAACAAGTCATAGTTCATTACGACACAATATCTAAGCAATAAGTAAGCACAAGAGGTGCTTAGTATTTAACTGTGTAATTGAAGCAACCACAGGGCATTCTAATGAGCACTCCGCGACAGCAATAGATCGATTGTCACGATACAATATTCTATCACACCATGCTGGAATGCGCTTCTTTTCTCCTGAATCGTACCCTACAGAAATTGATTATAATGTCAAATTAGCCAGATCGATATAGCGGCTCATACAAGATCCCGAAGGATGGAGTGATAACTAAACTAACATATAGATGATTGCTGACTTGAAAAAAAAATACCTCCAAGACCTGGTACATTTCTCTGAAACTTGTAGGTAGGTGGGAAGGTTATTTGTGCTTCACGCATCCCTTGAAAGACCCTCCCGGCTTTCATCTCAGCGTGAAGTTGATCCTTATCTCTTAACCAATCAAAACATCTCTGAGAAACCATGTCTCTCGCCTCATCATATGTAATGCTGTGGAGCCGGTAGTTGAAATCCCCCATGAATACAACAAGATCTGCCTCCGACAGCTCAGGCATTCCTGTATTCTCTGGCTGGACCCCATTTGTCTGTGTATTGCAAAAATTATCATCAGGCATGTTCGTTACTTTCAAGTGCATGTTCATGGTAAGGCAACCTGTCTATAAGAAATTGGCTAGTTCCGGCATTACCAGAGAGACAAAGTTTGATCTCATTATATTTATTTCAGAATATATCCTTTTTATACCACAATGCTAATTTTTTAGTTTCCATTTTATTTGGCCCAACAAAATAGAATGGCGTGCCACAATTTGTAGTCTTTTCCAAGGGAAAATTATAAACGGATGCACTTACATTTACTGCTCGATGCAATTGTACTGATGTGGCGCCAGCTGCATACAAACAAAAAAAAAATCAAAGTTTAAAAAAAAAATGTTATTGACTATTAATTTGTTATTCCCACTCGATCACTCGGTATGTCAAGTATGTAAAGTACTTTTCATTATCTAGATCAATATCCCATGTAAACCTACACATTATGGCAATATACTGTATAACAATATTAATCAGGGAAAACATAGTGTTATGCCTCCGGATATTCTACAAAATTTGTGCCAGCAGTTGGAGAACCAATACAAGATATTTCCGTGGAAAAGATACAACAGAAAGTGCCGTAACAGACCTTGTGTCCCCTGAACTCCAATAGAAGGTCTGCTGAAGGTTAAGCCCCGATATATGAAATCAAAGTCTGCATTTCTTTTGTTAACCGCATCCAGATGAGCTGCAAAATGGCTGTTGACAAAACACATTGTTCGACCATACACTCTCATTCTTAATCCTACAGCTCCCTGTTCACACAAAAAAAAAAAAAAAAAAAACACAAAAAGATCTTAGCATATTTACTAAACTTCTATTTTATCTAAAAGTTAAAAAATATGTGAAAGTTACCATGAACAAAAAGTATCTCCTTACAAATTAAATAAATTGGGAAAAGTTTATCTATTGGAGTAAATTAGTACTCTATGAACTTCAAGTATGTTGTGTGAGGCCAACTAGCTTAACTGTCAGTTGCCTTAGGATCAGGATTAAAATAATTATTCAATTCTTGAATGCAACAATATTCATGACTCTAGTTTGCTTTGTTCTCTGTATTAAACCTTTGTTAAAGAAAGAATGAACCATGACAAAACCGGCATGTATTAGTACTGCCTAGTACCACACGCATATGACAGTACCAAATTGAGGACCTTTATGATCATGCTTATCATATGTACCTTGTTTCCAATGGTACGCCCCAAGGCGCCTGTTGCAATTGCCGCTGCATCAACATCACCAATATATGGCCGGAGGTTCATCCTTGCCCTGCAAAATATTTTCATAATGTGAAAGCCAAACATATAAGATTTTTTATTTTCTAATCATTAGAATGTACAAGCTAACTAAAAGAATTTAGTTGAGCTTATTGTACTGATAGAGGACCCTTGTGTTTCTCATGATACCTTTTCATGTCATGTCCATTAACTCGACTAAATTTAATTTGTTTGTTCACTTAATTAAGGCCAATGGTTTTCAAATTTGAATTGGAATTTAAATTATGTATGCTTAATTATTCTGTTGTCTTTATTAACACTTACAATTACAGCTTTTAGTCATCCCAAATCAATACTCAATTTGTAAGTGAGAGGTAATCTATGATAGATATGCTGAACAATAGATCTTAAAATTATAACCATTTGAAACCATGCTATTTGAGAGAGAGAAGGTACCAAGCACCGATAACTAATCCCGCAAGCTGTCTAGAACCAACACGCTGGAATGTTGTACCCTCGTCTAAGGTTCTTCCAATGGCATCTAACCACCACTGACCGTTGTTGCTACCCTCAAGCCCAACCTGAATTTTTATTCAGAAAAAAAGGAAAAAGAATATGTTGCATTAGTTTCAAAATGAAACGAACAATTTACTGCCCAGCTGTTTCAAAACAGAGAAATTGAGGACTTCAAATAATATTTTGGTGAACAAAAAGTGGTGTGCCTGAAATTCTATTTTTATATGCAGAGTGCTTAGTATCAAAACATCACCAAAAAAGGGACCGTGAACAATTTTTCATGTGGGTATTATGGTTTTAAACTTTTAATTAATACTAATACCAGCATACTCCCCTCTATGGAAATTTTTGCCACAAAGGTTGTAAATATGCACTCAAATGACATGATTCTACATAAGAATTGAAACAAATATTTGAAGTAATGGCCAAGGAGAATTGACAATTCCAGACAGATGCATCCGACATAGCAAGAAATCTAAGCGAAAAATATCTGTAACACTTACCGACTCCTTAGCAGCCGACATAGCAAGAAAGCCTGCACCCATCTCCACTTCCTGCAATCCAACTACAACTAATCCGACATCTGATACTGCGCTACCTAGCCAAGAAATAAGCGAGTCAGGTCCTGCTTTCTCCTGCCCTACATTCCAGGTGCCTGCCAAAATCTTAATTTTCTCCTTTTTAGTATATGCAAGCTCTCTCTTTGCCAATTCAGTTTTCAAGATATCGTCAACAGGCCCCGGCGAGGTCAAGGGCCACCCACGGATCCCACCGTGGTGGGCCAAAGAGAATACGTACGATCCAGCTATGGCCATGCCAATCACTGGACTACTGTGTGCGACCCATTCGGCAATCAGATTTCCATCGAGGTCTATTAGTTGGACAACTCCGTTAGCATATCCGACCCACAATCGATCAGCAAAGGGGCAGATGGACTGGACTGAGGATATGTGGTGTTGAACCTCTAACAAACGGTTCCCGGAACCGTCCCACTGGACAAGAGATCCATTTGTGAACCCGGTCCATACTGTCCCATCGGCATCTACAGATACCGCAGCAATTCTTCGATTATCTTCCACAAAAGCGCCTTTAGTCGCAGCCCTATATATATATATGTCCAGTATTAATTAACACTGTTAACTTTCATTGGCGGCCCATACATTGATACATTTTAACATCTTTTTACTCTGGGAAGAAATTCTACTTTTGGTCCGTGATCAATTGCATTTGGTTCAATTTAGCTTCTCAGCTTTTTTTTTATTTATTTATTTATTTTTATACATTTACCTTTTGAACTTAGTGCATACAGTTTCTTCAAACCCAACCTTCATTAAAATATATATAACATTGGATGGTGAAGTGGTGGTGACAAACCACTCAAAACAGAGTAGTGCCACAATCTTCTATAATTGGAGGACCAAATTCAACCAAATGCAACAGTTTATAACTTAATAATTATATCCAAAATTTTCAGGATCCTAATTGAATCAGGTTCCGGACATTCCTTTCTTTTCTAATTATATTCATCTATCATTATAGATACTCTTTGAAGGTACAGTACCAGACTACTGGTTGGCAAGCTACTGGTCTTCTAGGTCAATCCACATGTGGTAAATCCAAATTCCAATATGATAAAATAATCTCTTTCATTGCCAAAAAAAAATATACTTATCTACTTAATTGCTGTAAATCATAGCAAGATAATACATCCACGAGTTCAAAAATCTCTAATACGCACCTGCGTACGGCACCAGCTGCTCCCATCAAAGCATTCCGAGAGCGCTGAAAGAAGTTATTCGACTTTTCCTTTTTCGAAATGGAACCTGCCATGAACTTCATTTTCATTTCATCTTCCGCATTTGGCTGAGAGTCGGGGAAAGGCTCAACCTTTGTCTCAACCTGTCCATCTATGGTGAACACCTTCAGGAGCTCCCTCGTGCGTGCATCCCTGATAAAAACAACAGAACATATTGTTGACCCGTTAAGGACCTTAAAATTCGATGCACAGGTTGATTATGCGGAAGAAATCGATCGTGTGAGACGTACCAAAGTGCGAAGGTGAGGCCAGTGGCGGTCCATACTTTGGAATGGCATTTATCTGCCACCATGATCTTGATATCCGAGGCCGGTAAGGGACAGATACCGTTTACAGTGACCTGGCTCCTCAGGTCGACAAACGATCTTTCGACTAATAACGAGGCCATGTGCCTCTCTTCCGCTGTTAGAGAGAGCGATTTTAGTATGCCATCCCAAGGCCACGCTCTTATCGATCCTCCCTCTGAACCCGTCCATAAATCACCTGATTATTGAAAATGGAAATTAATTAATTAATTAATCAATCAATTAATTATTTGTTGCTTGTTATAACTAATCAATAAGTAAAAATGAGAAGAACAAACTGCTCCCCAGTTAGGAACAATACTGCCCCATAATTCTAGAAAAGATAACAATAATTAAATACAAAATCAAATTTGACAATTCTCAATGAGTTCACTATACAGGATAGAATCTCATTTACAATTCATTGCAGATAATCAATTTTTGGTTGAATACGATCAAATTATTTAAACAAAATCATATGTTCAAATCATTTAAATTAGCAAAAACAGAACAATTGGTAAAAACAGAGGCACTGACCATAAGATGTGATTGCCATACACAAAACCGGGTCCTTGCCGTGCGCCTGCCACGAGAGCCCCTCGGCGAAATGGCTTCTTCTACCGTTGCTACTAGTACCACTCGATTTGTCCTCGAACCCCGGTACCGTCCCGACGTCCATCTTCCAGGACCGGATCTTGCCGTCCTTGTGCCCACTCCAGACGAACCCGGTGGCCCGGTCCACCGCCAGGCATATAATGGGCGATGTCCGGCCCGTCTCGTGGAACGGCGCGGTCTCCTCGTCCCCTCTCCTCACGCCGTCCGCACTGGAGGCGCCCCACATGTCGAACAAGTTCCACATGCGCAGGCCTGATTCGGATGCGGCCCACAGCTGGTCTTTATTGGCTGCCAGGGCCCGGAGAAAGGACCCGGCCTGGGTCTCCCTTAACGGATGCGGACGGAGTTCTAAGGCTGGTGGTCGGGTCGGGTGCACGGCTGAACGTACCGGCACCCGGAAAATCCCCGTGTTCCCGCCCCCGCCCATGAACTCCGGCAGCCCGCCCGTCGACACGCCGAACTCGTAAATGGCCTTCTCGAACGCGTACGAGCCGGCACTGCCGCTGACGGACTGCGCATGGTGCATCGGCGGGAGGCTCGGATGGTGCGCATAGAAGCTCGATGGCGCAGCGGTAGTAGACGACGGCGACGTATACTGCGGGTAATACAGCGACCGCTCGTCGTCCAGGCTGTGCTTGCGGTGCGAGGACCGCCGCGGGAGAGCGCCCAGTGCCGGCGGATTGTGGTTCGTCAGCGGCTGGCTGTACGAGATCGCCTTTCGGCTCGCCTGACCCTGCCACGCCATGCCCGTCGTGCCCGACGACGACGAGGAGGAGGAGGAGGATGTGTTGTTGCCGTGATTCTTCTTCGTACCGTTCCTGTTCTTGCCGCCATTCTTCGCATTACTTGCGGCCCCAGATGTCGTGGTGGTGGTGGTGGTGGAGGAGGAGGAAGAAGAAGAAGATTTGCGTCCGTCGGATTCATCCTCTTCCATTGTTATATATATATGGGATGGAGGAGAGGAGAGGAGAGGAGGAGATCGGGGAGAATTTGGGGGAATGAGGGAAGGAATGAGGGAAGGAGGGAAGGAGGGAAGGAGTCAAAGGAGGGAATTGGGAATGATGATGATGAGAGATTGAGAGTGGGGAGCGACGACGACAGAGAGGAGGGAGTTACGCGGGAGAGAGGCTGCAGGCAGGCCACCCGTTGGAAGAGGCAATTGAGCCAGCTGTTCGTTGTTACTTGTAATTACTTGTTGTTACATACATATAGTAAGGGTAAGGGCCGTATCAGTATGTATCGGATGGTCCGGTCCGGATCGCTGCGGCATTATATATGTATGATGTTATACACAGTCCACCTATTGAGTTAGGTCACCCATCCATCTCTATCACAGTTCTGATACACCCACGTGCACTCATGTACTTACCACAGTTACATACATGTTTACTGGAAACCGTTATGTATCTGTTTATTAGAAAATGATATGTGTTGATCGGAAAGATATAAATGTTTACTGAAAATGATATTTGTTTATTAAAAATACGGTAGATCGGTGGATAAGTAGAAAGGTGGTTGCTGGATATTACTCTTTATTTATTTATGGGGTGTTTGAATTGAATGCTGATTGGATTGGAAGTTGGGATTGATTGTGGTTGATTATTATTTAGGTTTGTGAAATGGCGCTTGTGGGGTGAATAAAGGTGGACGAGACAAGTGTCTCCCTCTGACTCCATTAGCATTATGTTTTGATTATTTAATTGATTGAATTTGGGTTCAAGTTTAAAAACAAGGGTCATATCTAGGGGCCACAATGTTGGTGTTCACCTTGTTACAAAATTGAATTAAGAGTTATAAAATTTGATATAAGAGTTACAAATTTTGTGTATGTGTAGATATGTGAATAGTTAAAATGAGTACACATAGAAAATTCCTAAAAACAAATATGTATTTTAGTTTTACTTGAAACAATTTGCAAGTAGAATTGTAGCCTTGTAGGATAGATTAAAAAGATCTAACTTGCAATTAAAAAAAAAATCAGAGTTGTAAGAAACTAAGAATAAATATAATTCAATCCAAAGTTTTGAAGAAACGCTAAACACAACAAGTAATTCCAGTAGATATTTGAGCTAAAATGTATGATCAAGTTATTTCAAAAAAAATGTATGATCAAGTACTGAGCTCTCAAATTATTTTAAATGGTATTAACTTTAATAAGTTTAACATAATAGCACAAACATTAAAAAAAATACAAAGCTAGATTAAAGCTTTTTATATTTAAATCAACTCATTCCAATTTATTTATCAATTTGACGAGCTCCTCCCAACAATATTTGTATATATTTTTTCCTCAATTGTATTGTGTATAGGGGTGTCAAACGTTCCATACGGCAACAGAAATGAGATGTTCTGTTTCCGTTCTGTTATAATGGACGGAAGCAAAATCCGTTCCGTTGAACGTTCTGTTATAACGGACGGAACCAAAATTTGTTCCGTAGAACGGAACGGAACGAAACAACGGAAATACGTAGGAAATACGTGGAAAATACATGTTTAGGGCGGAAATAGGTTGTTCCGTTTCCGTTCCATTATAACGGATAGAACCAAAATCCGTTCCATTTCTGTTCCGTTATAACGGAACGGAACGGAACAATGGAAGAACTATAACGGAACGGAAATGGAACAACGGAAAACGTTCTTCCATTGACACCCCTAGTTTGGGTATGAATCATGCACGGATGAGGAGACTAGTCCTCTCGTTGTCATTGGTTACAAAAGATAGTAGTGCAGATCCACTCGGTGTAGGCGTGTAGCAAAGCAATACCTTCCCTTCCTTTCTGCAATTGGTGTAGCCAAGTTCGTTTCATGCGGTGGGGCTGTACAGTACAGTAGAGTGTAAATTGTATGGTCCTTTACTCCTTTTTGGGTCGGCTTCGGCAGTTGGACGGTTTCCTTGTTCGTCCCGTTTAGTACCACTTTTGTCGTAGTTTTTTTATTTTTCCGGCTTTATACAGACTTTTCTTTGTTATCATTTGCATTTTCTTTTTCAAAAGTACAAACTTAACGTTCAAGGTAAATAAATATCACGCTGCTAATTAACTGGTCTTATTAATTAAATGACGGGCATTATATACGTGACTCGGTTTTATTTAACTTAAAATTGATTTTTAATTTTCTGCTATGCTTGATTGCAAAAAATCGTTGTATTTCCACTACAGAACATGGAAATTTAATCAAGTATATCATCTGTGCTTTTTTTTTTTTTTTTTTTTCTATGTATAGATGATAAATTTAAGGATGCAAAAACATTGATGCATAATCAAGACTTGTTAAATGTACAGATGTGGAAAACGTGTCTGGTTTGTATATAGGTTTATTCAATTTGATTAGAATCTAGACTAGTTTATTTTTTTAATGATCACCATAATATTGATAATTTTCTTCATACATAAACATACATAAATTCATAATGTGCGATGTTTTAAGCAACCTTTTAATTATAATTTTAAAATTTTGGTTCTTTACATTGTAAATTCTTAGTTAGATTGTCACAAGAAGCTTGCATGTTCAATCATATATATATATTTTTTAATAAAACTCACAAATTCGTATTAAGAAAAGCGTTTTTCCCAAAAAAGAAAAAAAAAAGTATTTTATGATATAATCAAACCTTAGAACCAAAAAAAAAAAAATCCAACTTTTCAAAATGAAATTCAAGAACGTACGTCTACATTTTAAAATTGGATAACACGATACCATTTAGTCTTAATTGGCGTAATATTGGGGCGGTGCTTGTTTGAAATATTTGCCTTCTAATTAATTAATTAATTAATTAATTAATTAATTAATTTATCGTGTTCAACACATAAACCTTAAAAATAAGAAAAACAAAAACAAAACTAATTAAAAGTGCTGGCGCGTTTACACTCGTAGTCTTCGTTGATTCAACAATCCAAGTATATAAAATATAAACAACACCAACAAAATAAATGACAATATTTGACATTGACATGCCAACTTTAGAATTGAAGATAATGGAGTCGTGACCTATATAGCTCTTTATTTATATATTACTCGTTGAAAAAATATTTATGGTATGTTGACAAGACAAGAGTCCATGATGATGATCAAGTTGAAAAATGGGTTTTCCAAATTTTTTAAGAGGTTTTGTTTAGCTTAATTATTGAGTTATCCTTAGTGTGTGATTGAAGTTTTGAGCTAACTAACATTAGAGTTTCACAAATTTCCTATCTATTTGAAATAGGTAATTAATTAAAGGTCCCTATATAACTCCCCAACCACACAAAAAGGAAGGGGAAAAAAAAAGTCATTAGGCAAAGTCATGTGTTGATTATAATTGGGTTTATCTCTATTGGTTCATCTTACACCACACATAAATGATAAATGTACTTTTGATTGAGCTTAATTTGACCTAACAAAAAAAGTCTAATGAAATGCCAGATCTAATTAATCTAGAATTAATTGTCCATTGTGTATAAAATGTATTTTGGTGGTAATTAAGTAGTTAATTTGACATTTGAAAATATAGATATATGGGGTTTACAAAATGATGACGATGATGATGCCAACTATATATATATATGACGTGGATAATTATATTTGTGATTGTATAATTGCTTATTATTGCTTTTGAACTATTAATTAAGTGTTCAACACTTCAACGAGTCTGTATCGGCTATGATCCAAATTGGATTGGAGGACCTTCCAATCTTGATCCGACGACTGCAGCTTTTAGGAGGTTTTTTAGAATAATCTCAGCAGTCCGATGGGGATTGGACGGCCCTCTGATGCAAATTTGTGACTGTATAATTGCTTATTGCTTTTGAACTATTAATTAAGTGTTCAACACTTCAACTGTGACAAAGAAAAGGCAGCCTTTTTTTTTTTTTGCCCCGTCCACATTTTTACTTTTTTTTTTTTGACATGACAGTGAGGGAAAAAAATATTAACACTCTGGTTATTGAGATGGACAGGATAAGAGTAGATTCTCGTGTGTTTAAAATTTAGTTAATAATTAAAATCCATACAATTTATACATGTATATATATTCAAATTTACAACAAAGTGCTAAATTAAGATTGTTTAATTTGTATACACGTACTTGTTTCAAAACTAAAAAATAATCATAATTATTTTCATAGTTAATTACATTTATTTTCATAGTTAATTACATTTTTTTTTCATAGTTAATTACATTTTCAATATATCAAACGGATGGCCTATAGAGTTATATTTAGATGTATATGTGATTGAATTAATATAATCTAATTAAACAGATTAATCAACATGACGACGTACACAATTTTTGGCCACTTGCAGTCAGAATTCCATATTCAACTTTTGTATATTCCTTTTTTCTTTTTTTTGTTTTAAACTTGACATGATATCATGCGAAACGGAGGATAAAGACCGGTTCTTAATAATTTATTTATTTCTTAATAGTGACTTTATCTTTAACTTATTCGTACAGTAAATTTAAATTCTCAATTCAGATACAAAATAAGTTAAATAATAATAATCTTATAAGTTAAATAACAATTACTTATACCAAATAATGTAAATATTTCACTCCAAAATGCTAATGTTTGCACAATAGTTCTACTCTGTATATAATTATATATATCACCTCCTTCAATTATATTAATTAATTTATGCGATATGTTATTATGCACCATGGTGCAAAACACGTTATTGCATCGCTATCGAATCTCTATTTCTAAAACTCAAATGACCAAACCGATGTGCCCAACACAATCTACATATTAAGATTGTGCAAAGTAAAACCTTTGGAACATTTAACTATTTTTTACAGATTTTTCAAAGATGGATACTTTTTGATATTCCAAATGACATTATTTTATTATTATTTTTTTGTCTATCTTTCAAAAATAAAAAAAATAGTTAAAAATTCTAAAAATTGTAAAATTCGGTATTCCACCATATTTCAATACATAGAATGTGTTGGTTCAATTAGATTTGGCATATGAAGTTTGGTTTGTGAGATTTTAAAAATGGTGGTGCAAAAAAACGTGTTTTGCACCACGGTACATAATAATATATCTCATTAATTAATTTATTTATACAACAATTTGTTCATCAGCATTCCATCTTAATTACCATTCCTTTATTAAAGCAGATTGGTAAGAAAGACACACCGATATATGACTCGGCAGTGTTCCATTTTTTATATATATATTGATATGGATAACATACATCAGCATGCATCAACCACAACCTGACAATCTCTCGGATATCATTAACAATTGCATACTCTGCTTGCGTTATACCAGCAATACATATCCAACATATAAAATTGCTTATAATTGGTTCTATAAAAATAGCAAGCTAGGCCATCATCTCTATTCGGTAAGATATAAAGATAACGATTTCTTTTCATTTTTGTGTCTTTCCATATATACTTTCCTGAGTTAGACTATTATACTAACATTATCATTTCGGACCGAAATGCTAACGCCTCAAAGTTTATATTATCGTGTCCGAAATCACGATTTATGGTGCTCAATAAATTCTTTATATGAAAATATTGGGGAATACAAAAAATTTCTATTTTTAAAGTTTTCTAAGTATTTGTTTTACATTTTTGAAAATAGCATGTACAAACATCAATATTTTATTAATATTTATGAGCTTTTTCTAAAATTCAAAACAAATACTTAGGAAACTCTAAAAATAAAAAATTTTGTATTCCCCTATGTTTTCATATAAAGAATTGATTGAGCACCATAAATTATGATTTCGAATACGATAACATAAAATTTGAGGTGTCAGCATTTCGGTCCGAAATGCTAACGTTAGTATAATAGTCTAACTCATACTTTCCGGTACTGGTAGGATAAACAATGGAGTTGTCTGAGTTGCAAATCCTTCCCAATTATTGCCATATTAAATCACAAAATAGTAAAATATATACAGATCAGGAATTGCCTGCCCTTAAGACTTCAACAGGCAACACAGCTCCCTAAATTGGTGATGGCATGATGGGTCCCAACTCCCAAATAATATATATCATCAATATATATAATATATATACGATCTGTATACTTTCTATTAGCTATATAATTAGTCAACACCTAGCTAGATACATTCAGATTCAGTACTAACATTTTCTTATTTGGTACTGGCACGTATATATATAAATATAATCGGATGGTTCTGGCGCTTGTCCTGCATGCTATCCTTAGTATATATGGATTGAAAAAGAGGAACACATGTGTGCCCAATTGTCCACTGATTTACCATTTTAAACTCACTGTCGATATGTAATTAAGTAGTCATCGATCCTTAATTGGTAAAGTTTAATTATGTATTGTCACCATGTGTGAGGTGTGCTTAATTAATTATAAATGTCAAACTTTTATCCAATCCTTACAAGTTACATGTTGGTCTTTTTGGTACCTGATCTCTTGATTAAATTTGTTGGATTGGATGTGGAGGTCAATCTATAATTAACGATCTGGGGGTTTGTAATGTATCCGACTAGTTCGATCTAGTTCGATCTAGCTAATGGCGAATTAATTAACTATCTGGGAGTTTGTAATGTATCACTGCTATGGTATATATATATATATATATATATATAATTCATATTAACTGATTGAATTAATTTGATGCATGTCTAACATATATAATTAGTGGCGATGAGTGTCGAATCGATGGATGCTCATGTTCATGCATGTCAGAGGTTGATAAAGTCTAATGGGTGTGTTTGGATCGCTAAGGTTAGTGCTACTCTCATGTTAGTGTTGCTAACCTGAGCAAGAGTACCATCCAAACATGAATCAACAAATTAGGAGTAGCCCGAGTAGCCACTACTCAGCTAACTCGTACCAATGTTGGTTTAGTAGAGTAGACCATTATGAGGGTAATGATATCAATAAAAAAATACCAACCAAATCATTTTTTTATTGTTTCTCTTCCCAACATTAGAGTAATTTGAAAAAAAAAAATGAAATAATCCAATATTTTATTCATCCCCTCCATCACTACTCTAAAGTTACTATCCAAACAATATTTTACTAATCGGAATAGTCAAAAGTTAGTTCTACTTAAACGTTTCCCGAGTTAGCACTAACCTCACACTACTCTCAATCAGTAACCCAAATATCACTACTCTTGCACTAATCTTTGCACCATCCAAACGCACCCTAGGTGTCTAACCATCCAAAGAAGACATTGACATGATTAATTACATGATGACACTCCTATCATCCTATATATGACAAAAATAGGTTTGTATGTATGTTAATGTTAAAATTTTTTTTTTTTTTTTCTCTGCCATATATTTACGAGTAAGAGCTAGCGTCTACCCTTTTTACTAACCGGTCCACCGTATTTTCAATGAACGAATATCATTTTTCAGTAAACATTTATATCTTTCCGATCAATAGATATCGTTTTCCAATGAACATATACACTACGGTTTCCAGTGAACATTTATGCGACTGTACATAGTAAGTACACGAGTGCACGTGGTGTGTCAAAACTGTGAGAGGGGTGGATATATAGGTGGCCTACAAAATAGGGGTGAACTCTATCTGTTTTTCTTAATTTCTATATATTTATCCAAATGAATAAAAGTATTTTAAAATTTGAAATTTTGGAACGGCCCAACATAGTAGGACACATGGCAATCATTGGTTGATTGACTAGCATTTTTGTGTTGGCGTGTTTCAAGCAAATACATTAATCATGAATTCATGACAAGTGAGAAATGACAACCTCAATTAATTCTGTTGACATTATTCAGCCAATAATTCTATGAAATTGTATTCCGTGGCATCCTATACTTAATTATGAGATCGACACTAAAATAGGTTCCAAAAAAAAAAAAAAATTTGCTGATTCACTGCACCGCATTTAGTAATCATTGTCTTTTTTTGAAAATAAATTAATTGAACCCAACATTTAGTAAATGGAAGTGTCAACTTCCAAATTTAATCAAAGCAAGAGAGAGCTTCAGAAAGACACTATAAGGATGTTTAAAGAGAAGTATCCAATTCCAATATGGTCGTTGTGGATATATACTTTTTTTGTTTGTCCGTATTTTTAGAAAAAAAATATAATACTAATGAGAAATTATCCTTACTCTCATTAACTTTCCGCCTTATCCATCCTCTAGTTAAATTGTTTAATATTTTCTTATTTTCTCTCATACTCTCTTAATTTTTGAGTGAATTTTTTTCACTATTTCTTCTTCCATCATGCATACATTTTTTGCATGATTAAGGATATGTATTTTGACCATCAAAAGTATTTGTTACATGTTAAAAAAAAATTTCAACTAAAAATGTATTAGAATCCATGGATAACGAAGATATTTAAGGGGGCAATTATCACCTCCCAATACTTATATATACATACACCATTTTAGAAAATTCAGACAAGGCAAAATGTAAACAATAAATTTCACAAGCTCAACATTTTGAGGCATAGTCTTGTCTAACGTTTGCAAATTGCAAAGATGAATACAAATATTATATTTTGTAAATAAAAATGTCAAAAACCATACTGATGAGGTGTAGGATTATAGTTGGTGGAGTATATAACATAACAGAAATGGGTTCCACAAAAAGTTTGACTTAAAAGTTAAAACGTTGCCTTCATGTCATAAAGTGGCGGCAGAGGCTATAAACATGAAAATCCAAATAATTAATAAACGCCATCTCATCTCCTGTTTCATCCAAACGGACACGTCCATGCGTTTATCCGACCATTTCGACAAAAGAAACGTGCTCCAAATTATGATTTCTTAATTACCATGTTAACATAAACATGAAAAGGTCAATATTATATTATAAAAAGTTTATGTAATAGTAAACTTTTTTTTTTTTTTTTGTTTTTTTGGGTCTCCTCTTTGTCTTTGGTACTCTTGTTCCTCTTGTTTCTATCTTTGACAATGAACTAATTAAAATTTTCCATTTTTTAGTTGTTAAGCTCCTTCCTTGTGTCTTCAATTATTATTTTTTGTAGATAATGATGGTTTTACACTCAACTCAAGCTCTGTTAATCGATCTATCAAGAAGGGTTGTGTAAAGGGATTGTGCGAATTTGTAGCCTCAAATGTTGACCAAATAGCAACATTGTATTCAAATTGATGTGTATAAATTGGAGCACCATAGATAACAGTTTGTGCCTTTGGATTGCCTAAGTGTTAAGAATTAAGGGATTGGATATTGTCCAAAGCCATTTGGACGGTCCAAAAGATTTTGAGAGCCGTACTATCTAATTGATCAACCGTGATTTAATCATATATGTGCTAAAAATAGCATGCTGGTTATATTTAGAATGATGAGGTCACATGCTATCACTGTTGATAAACATATAGATTGAAACGAACGGTTTAGTTAAGGCTTTGGACAAAATTCTAGTCCAAAAATTAAACAAATACTTCCTCTGTCCACAAAAGAATGAATTTGTAGCAAAAGTCAAAAGAAATAGTGGAAAAGTGAAATTACTTTTATGCCCTCAATTAGTAGAAAAGTGGACATTTTTGGAAGGAGACGAGAGGCATTTTGGGAATTTCGTAATATATATATATATATATTTTTTTTTTTGAGGAATAAAGTGGATTCAAACAAATGGTATAAATTCATTTAATTGTAGACAAGTTGTAAAGGATATAAATTCATTTAATTGTGGACGGAGGAAGTAGATTAATTGATTGTCTATAACAAATTCAATACAACACTTGCGCTCATATTGTTTAATGTTCATTAATATTTATAACTTTTGTTGAGGAAGAAAACATATTTATTATTTTTGTGAATTGTATAACATAATTTACAAAAATTCAAACCGCCAACACAATCAATCGATCACTTGCGCAGTTGCATGTGAATAGAGAGAGAAACAAACTCAATTGCAATTATACTGCATTGGATGAAGAAAATACTTTCATACTCATAACCAATCCGAATTACACAGCTTTTTCTAGAGGTGGCAAATTTTGACCCGACCTACCGCCCGACCCGATCCGAGTTTCAGGGAAAGTCAAACTGATCTGAACCCGATCCGAATCCAAACCTGAACCTGACCCGAATACAAACCTGAACCTGACCCGAATCCAAACATGAACCCGACCCAACCCGTGTTTCAAGGAAAGTTAGACTGACCTGAACCAGATCTGACCCGATCCGACCCGACCCGAAAAAATGCCGGCAGACGTCAACCTGATACCCGACCGGAAAAAATGTCGGCAGCCGTTAACCCGATACCCGACCCGACCCGACCGGACCCAACCGGAACCGAACCCGACCCGACAATATGCCATCTCTAGTTTTCCCCTTATTTCATGAAAAAGAAAAATGATTAAGAGCAACCTTGGTATTATTATGTCTAATACCTACTGAAATAATGAGGTGTATCCTAAGACAAGTAACCAACTCTCTTATTTTAAAATCTTATTGCACTTAAAAACCAACCAAATCTGTACTTCCATTACCATCTAAAAATGGAGAGCAGCTTTACTATATTAAGCTTCCTGTAATCCTGTGGTGAGTGTCCCAATAATATTTTATCTTTAAGAAAAGTTTGGTGAAAGACCTAACTAACTTGGGGCCACCTATAACTATAAGGTTTGAATAATGGCAAAAAAGGAATTAGCTTGGGCCACCTGTCACTTGTTTGAGCCAATGGACGGTTCACAACTTAGGCCCACTGTAGCTAGCAATCCATCTAACGGCCTTTAATTTTTGAATGATATAGTATTCATAGAAAAACTGTTCATAGCGTTTATAGCTTACATTTTAAGATATTTATGTTCCATTTTGGGATGTATCTATTACATTCTTTATATGTCTATGGATGTATGGACGGCTTCTCAGTAGATGCAACATGATTCTCCTAATTTGTTGGTTTTTTCTTTTTTTTTTTTCTTTTTTTTTTTCGAGGAGACTAATTTGTTGTGTTGTGTTGTGTGGCACTTTCCAGCCAGGGACTGATGGAGATGATGAGATTTTGTTAACTATGACTGAGACATGAGTGACCTCAAAGTAAGTAACACTGGCTAGTTAGTAATTGACTAATTGCATCCTATATAAAGCCAATCAATGAGAGCAAGAAAATGATTAAAATTTAAAAACCAAATTAATTCAGGAAAGAAAATAATTGACTTGCTTAATTAAGTTCTGGACATGTGGGTGTCAAGGGAACAGCTTGCAAACTGGTGCAAGCAAGCAAGAAATTTGTTATGTATCTTGCCCTGCCAGTGAATTGTGTTGCTAACTTGCTATAATTATAATTGAGTGGTATTTATTTTGGTTGGGTTACAACTTACAACTTACAAGGCCATTTTTTTGACATCTGTTTATATAGTGCGGTTTAAATACGCCATTATGCATTATGATATGATGGAGTCTAAATTTGGACCTGTTGTCAATTTGTCATAAAGGTAACAGAAAGTAAGTTGCCAGATATGTCAAAAGTTTTTATTTTTTTTTTTGGGAACATTCAAGGCCCGTAGGCAACTAATTTTATTCATTTCAAAGGTTACATCCATGAGAGAAAAAACAAAATTGTTTCTCAATCTAAATCCAAAAGATACAAGATATTAACCAAAACCTTCTACAACATAATTTCTGTCCCGATAAACTAACATAGAGAGACAAATTTTGAAGAAGCGCATAATTCATTTTGAAGTTACCGTCTTGGCTTTGATGAATTCATCGTCTTTGAAATGATTGAAAAACTTGTTGAGCCCACAAATCTTCAAATCTTGAAGCACCGTTTCCGTTTGTTGAAGCATGAGCAAATTCCATTCTTGAGCGATTTATGACATAACATCTTAAATGAAGAACAACGAAAAACCCTTCTTAGAACAAAAAGGGCGACGAAAAGACGGACGAAAAGTTGATGAACAAACAAAAACTTGAAGGTAACCAACAAAGAAGAAGTAAAGTGTAAAAGGGGTGGCGGGGGAGAGGCGGTGTGTCTCTCCCCACCGGAGGATTTAATAGTAGAGGCGGCTAGGTTTCAAGAAAGAAGACGGCTAGGGTTTTTCATGATTCGATATGTCAAAAGTTTTAGAGACTTAATTTCTCATCGAAATCCTTACTTCTAATGGAAGGAGATTTGATTTTTTGATATGAAAGTTCAATCTTCCTCAAGGAATAAATCTCAGCTGTTGATTATTTACTTAGATTGATCACCACCGTTGACGTACTTTAATGTCTCAACTCATTAAAACTTAAGGCTCATATCAATTTTCTCAATTTAAGGCTCATTATATATTATTTTAAAAATTTATTATAAGAAATAACAATTTCAGCGTGAGCTCCTTACTAGTATAAATTAAAACGTTTAAAATTTCTAAAGTGAACGTTTAATTAGTTAATGATTTTACGAAGAATGATCATATTATATAAATTTTAAAATAATCAGATTTGATACATGTTTTATTTTTAGCGTAAACAATACTTTCAAGTACATATATATGCCATAAAATATGTTGAACATCACAAAAAGTATATAGGACGTCCATTAGAATTATCATTTTTACATGACCAATTAATATCTGTCACTATATGAAGTGTGGTACACAAGTCGGAAGTACGCTAGAATTATCTACAATATTCGGATAATCTACATTAATTCAACGAAGTAGAATTATATTATATTCTCAATTATTATTTAATAAGGTATGTATTATATATGTGTCAATTTGTAGTTTAATTCGATCGGTCAATTAGTCATTCATCATAAGCAAATTGGACTCCACACCATTAGAAAATTTATTTATTAATTATTTGATGAAAAGTTAAACTATATTTTTCATTTAAATTACACTAGCTAGCTATTTATAATGTTCATTTATAATTTAAATATTGCATTCAAAATATGAAATAGATTACATTTTTCCTATAATCAAATACACTGGAAATATCATTTTCCAAAGGTGGTCATGATTTAAGGCATGAACTCACAATTAAGATGGAGAGTTCATCAGTTGGTTTAATTCATTCTGACATCTGTTTAGCATGTTAGCTTTTTTTAATTAAAATGAAGGCTTAGAGGTTTAGAAAGAGTAGAATTGGTACCATGATATCCTAATCCTAATTAAAATAAAGAAGAAGAAGAATAAACAAACTTAGTTTATGTAATCCAAATTCTAACTTAATAGACCTAGCTAAATAGATATATCATTAGAGATTAGGCAGAATGCACAAGGGCTCAGTGCTGTTGCATGCCTATATAGCTAATGCATGCCTATATAGCTAATGCATGCCTATAGTAGATAATATAATTATAGTTTAATACATAAGATTGAGAGCAACTGTGCTTGTTTCATTAATTCTTCTATGTTCATAGAAGTCCTCCTCCATGTATCATCTTTTTGTAATGTCTGTGCTTGTTAGACGACTTAATTAGAAGTTAAGAATCAGCTAATTGTTGTGTTGAAATGAACCAAGATGAGTGCTACCTAGCGTCCATAGTTAAACTACGTCTATAGAGTTTAAATATTATAAATTGGATGTAACTGTTATAAAATTTGTAGTTTACATACGAATGGACGGTTATTTCAATGGACGCATGATATTTCGGAACCCAAATCAAATGGCATGTGCAAAAAGCCCAGGTGCATGCAGCTAGCCCCTATTATATGTATATATTGTATATTCATGTTTTGTTGCTTCTGTAGACAAATTGCCATGCCATTGATCTATGCTACTAGGCAGTTGGTAGGTGTATGTAGTACAGACTACAGACTACAGACTCAAGTAAATTAAGCCCACCAGGTTGCATCACCAATTCTATGACTTCTGTCCATAGGAGTCCGTATCTGCTATGATCCAAATCGGATTGGAGGAACTAACAATCCATATCTGACGGTTGTGATTTTTAGAGGGATTTTTTGAGATTTTTTGGAATAATCTCAACCATTGAAAGTTGGATTGGAGGGTCCTACAATCCAATTTGGATCGTAGCAGATTTCAGCGCCTGTCCATACCCCCTCCCCCCCCCCCCCCCACCAAACACACACACACAGCACTTTATCCTTATTTAAAAATTTGTTAGGCAAATATAATCAGATTGTTAAATCAATGGTATGACAAATGAACTCAATAATGTGAACTCAAATGTAACAGTTATACTCATAATGTAACAGTTATGTAACACTTATATAGATCGTCCATTGATGGATGCATGGTGTTTACGATAAAAGAACCTCATATCAGTAGGGTTTTTGCCTTGCACTATATTTAATAAAACCAAGATGAAGCTCGCTCATCATAGAATATTTTGTAGAGGTGGCAAATATTGACCCGACCCGAAAAACCCGTCCGACCTGTCCGACCCGCCTGATCCGAAATCCGACCCGACCCGAGTTTCAGGGAAAGTCAAACCGACCCGAACCCAACCTGACTCGTGTTTTAGGGAAAGTGAGACTGACCCGAACCCGACCCGACCCGAGAATAGAGGTGCAAAATCTGACCAAAAACGACCAAACCCGAAAAACCCGCCCGACCCGACCTGACCCGAAAAATGCCGACAGCCGTCAACCTGATACTCGACCCGACCCAAACCCGACATTTTCAGTTGGTCAAGCTGACCCGACCCGAGAATCTGCCACCTCTAATATTTTGTCATGTGGAAGCATTTACATCAACTTTGTTATTTCTTTTTTGTTTACACCAAACTAAAATTTCTTAAGCTTGGCCAGCTTTTTTTTCTAATTGTTTTCTGGTTTAATTTATTTTCTATGTTTCCTTTCGTTTTGCTTTACAAACAGTCGTGTAAATGAAAACGTGCATTTTGACACCAACCAAATGCTTGGTCTTCAAATTTAATTCTCAGCAAACTTTCAGTGTGTTGTTGTTACTTCAATTGCTACATTGGTACAGCTTAGACTAGAGAAGAATCACAAATTAATATAATCTACATATTACAGAAAACAGAATGCACCTTCTCATTGAACGCGATTTCTACGTTGTTTTTCGAAAAAAAAAAATTAGATTACAGAAGATAAATTGAAAAATTAAAATTGGCATCAAATTTCATCACCTGTGCCAGGCACGCAGAGAATTTATCTAACTTATTTGTCATACAGTTCTTCTCGTACATGATTGACCGCAGTATGTACATATCACATTAGAAGCCATCCAAACTAACCCACCATCCAAAAAAGAAAACTACAACAATACAACCAGCCGTGATCCCACCATTCCCCGTAACTGTTTTTTTTTACATTAGTCCATCACACATTGTACAATAACCAAGCTGAAGATGAGCATTTCTTTGGTTAGACACTAATCTTATTAATCAATTATCTGCAGTGCCTAAAAAGGAGGAATTTCGTAAAGCGTCGGAGCTACTAGCCAGCAAGCGTGTTATGCTATTAAAACTGTCACTAAATCCAAGTTCAGGACCATGGTATCTGATAGGAGGCACATCCAAATCCAACGGTCCAAGAGAATCAGGCTGAAACAGAGGAACACATGAACCAAGAATCATCGGTGGTTGGCCAGAGAAAAGGAAATCACTATTGTTGTACATTTGAAACATTCTAGAGCCAAAATTTTTGTTTTCTAAACCAGGGAGTGAGTGTGAAATGATGTTGGCCTGCACTTTGGACCCAGAAACTGACATGATTATTTTCATGCCAAATTCTTAGTCAATGATTCACAAGGTAGCAGATCAAATATAACAGTTGATACAGATTTCACATCATTACAAGAGCCTGTTAAGGTAAACACCAAAAGGTATCATTTTGAAACACTAAAAGGTATGGATCAATGAAACCTGGACCTTTGATTTCAAGCAACACATGATAAGTGTAAAAATATTTTTCTTCCAGAAACAAAGAGAACTAAAATCTTGCTAAGGTGGTTATTTGAGCAAAACTGGCAGAAAATAGAACTGTAGTATAGAAGTATCGAAAATTACCCAGTAGATATCGGTAAAGCCTTTATCATCTGGTGCATTGCCATTATTATCATCAGAAGATGAATCTTTTGCCTCTGAGACGTGGTCATCTTTTCCCTCCTTGTTAGCATCGTCATTATCATTGGTAGCCATATTTACAGAAAAGTCCTATCAAATCATAAACTTAACAACATAAGATCCAGGTTATAACATCTGTACAGGTTAACACACATACCATTAATTGTCAGTATCACAGTGTGACACAAGTTATAGGTAACGGGTAACCCAATACGCAAGATCACATTTCAATACTGTTATCAATTTTAAGTGAGTGTAACAGAACTAACCTTCCTAAGTCGCTGGAAACCTAAACTGACTGTGCAGGCTTCATATGAAAACCCATCACGTGTCTCCTCTGCACCTAATAGTGACATGTTATTAGCCGAGGATAGATGTGCGGCAATTGTTGCATCAAACGAATCAATGCTGTGTCCAGCCTCATCAAGTGCCATGTCTTTATTTACAGATGACTCAGCACAATCAAGATGGGCGGCACGGGATGCTTCAGAAAGTAAGTAGCCGACACTGATGTTGGTCAAGCTGTCAGCCCATTCCCTAGCCGCCATGTCCCTTGCACATACCTGAACAAACAAAAGACTTTAGCATTATTCAATATTGAGAGTTGTACAAGGGATTGCCAATCCACAGTGTTCACAACTTGAACATACTACATCCCTACCTGACCCAGTAATAAAGGGTTAGAGTAATAAAGTAGCTAATAAATAGGTTGCAATAGTTAACACTGCCAATTACAGACAAAAATATCCAATTCATTGAACTCAAAGTGCCCAAAACTGTTTCTTAAAACAAAAGAAACCAACATTGCTCCTAGTTTGGTATCTATTTTCCAAAACTCCTGTACATTAGGTAAGCATATTTTAAAAGCACCAAACTAACATTGTACCAGTAAACACAACAATGTGCATACAGTAAAATGACAGACCATCACTTAATGGTACATACTAAAAACATGGTATGGTACTATGTGAATTTAGGCATTAGGTGAAAAAGAAGAAACAAATATACCACATAGTTGTCTTGATTTCCACCAACTTCCTCTACGTTGTTAGGCCTTATCTGTGAGTTCAGATGTTTGATTCAAAATTAGCAGTAACTTATAAATATTATTCCATTTAATAGGAAACACACAGATATGCAGATATAGGAGGGACTGAAGTATACCAAGCCGCGTCCTGCAGATTGTTGACAGCAATGGTTATTATTAGGTGCTAAGAAATGGTTTCCAGTCTGAACACCTTGTGTGATGCCACAGTTACTAGATTTGATCTCAGCACTGGTGAACCAGCCATATCTAACAGAAACAAGAATCAAATTAGACCTTTATCATTGCAGTCGATTAGGAAACAAAGTCACATAGCTGATTAAGAATGCCAAAAATTATCTAGTGCATGTATGCATTGAACAGGTAGACATAGAACAAGTTACCATAAAGTAAATTACATCAGTTAAGACATAAAAATGTCACAAGGATATGACTTTACATCTATATAAAAAAAATTTATGTAAAATTTTCATTTTACATGTATCAGGGGAACATTGACTAAGGATTAGTTTCATGCAAGTGTAGACATATAAAGAGGCCCAAAAAAGGAAAGAAAACAGAAAAAGACAAAATAGCTAATATAAACATAAATAATGTAACCTTAAGCGAAAAACAGCAGGGCTTCCAACAGAAACAAACACATCAGAAACAACAACAGTGTCTTTGAGTGTCCATCTCTGACAACTTCTGATATCACCAATATTAGCAGTGTAAGGAAGCAGAACAAGCTCACCGCAGGCCACATGAGAATGACCCCATTTCCTATTTAGATGCTCTAGTACTGATGCTATTCTCTTACGGCCACTCAAGGTGAGCTCCAGGTGTGGGTTGTGCGAGTCCTGTGCATGCAAAAAACACCGAATCAAGCTCAAGTAATAATCTTTTCTTTGGAGTTCAGGGTGTAGTTTGGAATCAGTATGGGTATGCATACCTTCTCCAGTGCTTTTCTGGTCGCCTCATTTACTGGAAATAGTTGTAACTTCAGTTTCACAAAGGATTGTGCACCTGCATTATTTGTATCTTTGCAATAAGAACCTGCTGATTCCATACTCCCAATCAATGTTATGGAACTTTTGCATGTTAAACAAGTAAGACTTTCAATAAAATTCAATTAATCGCTACTGCTTACTGTACTCTAGTAGTCAAGGTGTACTTGATGGACGCTTACCATTGTGAGTACACATCATACTAGGAAGTGCAGTGGAGTGATCTTTATTTAAATTGGCACGCTCTAGCTGTTCGGCTGCATCAGCAACAAGCGACACGCCTTCCATAGCAGCTTTCTCCCATTTCTTATATGCAGCGGATCCCATCATGCCTATATTAGTAGTGAAAAATCTTCAACAACAGTACACTACATTTAACATGATAAAAGACAATGCACCTAATCAAAACTGGGTCAATAACAGTACAAGGCCTGTTATAGTCCATTCCGTTTTCTTTGTTTTTGTTTAATTCATGACCAATTCAGTTTTCACATATACCACAGCCATGGCTTCAGACAAACATCCTCTGGATTTTTTCTTATTTCTAGATGCCTAAAGCACCCTGATTTGCTCGAGAACAATAATTTACTTTGAACATGAAAAAAGAAAGAGAAAGGAATTGTTACCCCCTCTGCGTTTTTGTTTCACAGTTTTTGTCGAAGTAAGGTCCCCCTTTGTGCCTCCCACTTTAAAATTAGCATTTCCAGTTCCATCCACACTAGCACGTTTGTGAGACCCTTTAAGTGGTAATTTAATACTATTTGGACAATTCACCCCTGTACAAGCATCATTATTCCCTGTCCCAAGTCCCTTGCCTGAGTTCGGCAATGCAGGAGCTGTGCACATTTCACCTTGTGGTCGTTTCCTTCTAGACTTGTTTCGGTCCTTTATAAGTTGATTCTCCTACAAGGTATACCAAAGATTAAAAATTACCAATGATCACTATCTGTTTGCCATATCAGTTGTCCAACTCCGTGCCAGTTTTGGACAGAGATTGATCGAATTACTTGTTTAATACTTGATCTTATACTAGGAAATTACTCTTAAGCTCTGATATCATGATATCTATATTGTCTTGTTAATTGTATATGACTGTAAGGACAATATTCATTCCAGCATAAGCACAAATTAGTGTCATTGAAGACATCAAACAGACATAAAACCAATCTCACTTTGTAAGAACCTGGTTAAAAAAAATAATGTAAAAATGTGGAATTTAGAGAAAAGATAAGTGGCATACAAATGCTTCAACAAATGTCTTAAATCTTCGAGGTTTAAGACGCAACTTTGAAGCTGTGCAGCTGAACTTTTCAAGCAAGGACCACCTGTTGATTACATCAATTAGTATTTATTATTTTTTTTGCAGGGTGTAATTATAAGAAGAATGATTCAGGTCAACTTCAATGGAGGTCAGTAAATCTTATGTCTATGTAGGTCTTCTTGTAAGTTCATTTTAATCCAGAACGCAAAAGGCATGACCTGATATATCCATCTTTATCCCACAGATACCCAAATTGCATGTATTAAACTGTAAGATGTAGGGGAACCTCATGAATTCCCACCAAAATATCATGACATTTTGACATTTGACAAGATTAAATTATCAGATAATCAACTACAAACATCAAAGCCTTTAGTCCCAAAATAAGTTGGAACAGGCTAGAAAAAATGAAAGCCAGCCCGAGTCACAAGAGATAATCAGTAGTAATTTTAATTTATTACATATTTGAAGTCTAGAATAAGTAGAAAAACTAAAATCGAGATGATGGGGTCAAGAAGCTGTAACAAGATGACTGGGTTAACTGATTTAAAAAATATGGAGTATAGTTCAGTGACCTCTAGTTCAATTATTAAAGAATTCGAAAATTTACCATCTAAGCATTGCAGCAATGGTATCTTTGGAATTTTTTGCATCCAGACAGTGGCCTGGGCCAAGAAGCTTATTCATCCGTCTGACAAGGCGGTAATAATAATGCCGTACCTATATTCACCAGGAAGGTTATAGCAACAATAGTTCTTGTCAAAATCTATATCAAAGTTTCAAACAGTTACTGATAATAACCCTACAAAAGACGGAGAACTTATCACATTGCAATTTCAAATTAATGATCTGCATTAATACAGATATGAACCATGACGAGCTGGGGCTTCAATATGACAATATCTTTGGGGCATTTTTGCGTTAGGATCGGAATCATTTATAAGAAGTTCCACAAATATCAAATGGACCATGATGTCACCCTCAAGATTGATCTTCCTCATAATATTTCAGCCAGCAATTTAATTCCAAAGACCACTTTAGATAATAAATTATTTACAATGTGTTTTCTGTTAAGTAAATTGCATCTATAATAAAAATTACAAACTAGAATTACAAAGATGCCAGCACCTGATCCTTATTCTTGCTTTGGACACGGCATGTGATCTTCTCAAAATTCTAACGACGGAAATGAGAGCAAAAAACTGAGTCACCAAATATTCAGGTTGAGGTTTAGTTATACAAAACATGTGCAGGAGATAAATTGTACCTTGCCAACTTGTCTCAGAGCATTGAAGAAGTTCTCTTCCTCTTGCCTTGTCCAGGCCGCCCACTGTCTTGGCTTTTTTTCTACTCCGTAAAAGAAAACAATAACAAAAATTCAGGCCGACATACAATAACAACTGATAACAGAATTTATCAATTGAAGCTCTTGTTTTATCTTCTCAATGCAAAATTGCTACATCTTCTATTATTATTGTTGCACCGACATTACCACCTGAATTCCAACAGTATTTCCCCACATTTCATCGGCTATCTGCCTACATACGATACCAGACCAGTAGACTGTCGATAAAAAAACTATAAAGTTTAATGACTTTCTTAAACCTATCGAATCCTCATTCATGTTCAAAGATCAAAAGAGTGATTTAAACATACTCAAACCCTAATTATATTATAACATATAACATAATGTTGACATAACTATAACAATGTCATGTTTGTTTGTTTGCACCTTTTGGAGCAGCAGCTGCAGCAGCAAACCATACCAGAAAGAAAGAAAGAGACTGTACCGGGTTTCTGATTCAGCAGAGGTGCAGCAGCAGCAGCAGCGAACAACAGGTCGTTGCTTGCTGCTACGCAGAGACGCTCTTCCGATGACAGATCTCGTTCCGAAGCGCTGTTATCCATCCGGACCATCTCACCGCTCACCTCCCGGATCTTCGCATCTGTCAGATCTCCGATCTCCTCTGCAATTCCTATCTCAAATCCGCGGCAAATCAGTCGCTGCAGATCGAATCGCGAATCGAATCGATTGAATGAAATGAAATCAGATGTGAACAGTAAATTAAGTAAAACAGGAATTACGTGCCAGAAAAATTAGAAAAGGGGAAAGTGGATTTGAGATGTTGTAAAAGGGGGGAAAATTAATTAATTGATTGATGGAAAGAAGAAGAAGAAGAAGTACCTTGATTGATTCGTTGATCTCGTGAAACAGCGAGGAATAATTCTTCGAATTACCAGAAGAAATTTCAGTAAGTTTAGTTTAGTTTAGTTTAGAACTTTAGATTGTTTATTTTTTGTTTTTTATTTTTTTTAATTAATTTTGTCTGGAAAGAGTAAAGGTTGAAAGTTGAAAGTCTCAAGTGCATCTTGTTTGTTTGTTTCACACACCTCACCAGGAAACAAGATAACGGGTTTGAAGTTCGGTTTAATTAAACCCGTTAGCATCTTTGCTTTGATTTTATTTTGATTTTGATATGTTAAAGTAAAGTAGCCCAATAAAAAAAAAGAAAAAATCTAGTTGAGGTTGGTTGCTAGGTTACATGCTTTCATTTAGTCGGAATTAATAATGAATAAAAATTTAACAGAATAAAAACAATTACTAATTGTTTAGGGTTGAAATTTTTTTGGAGCAGAACTGTTGTGGAAATTTTTATATTTCAAATTATATTTTGTCACGTCTGAAATTTTGATTTATGGTTCATACTAAATTCATCATACCGTGGAAATGTTCGACTTCTTTTTAAATTTGGCTTGATGTTGTCACAATAATAAATATATCAATAGATGGTTATATTAATCTAAACAAATATTATTCTATTATAGAAATATCAAGATAGAATATTTTATGCAATCAGATGATTTCAAAAATAGCCTATCTTTGTTCGTTCGTTTGATGTTTACCATGATCCAGTTCTTTATAAGTAACCGTAAACGAATGCTTTGATGAATCTGAAATTAATTTGGTTTGAAGTTGAAATACTACAGTCTACAATGGTGTTGTTTTATTTAAACGTGATCAAATAAAATAAATTTATATGATTTTAAGCTGTTTTCCGTACGTACTAAAATCAATTAAATTTATTGCACTAACGATTTAATTAACATAAGATATGTAGTTACCATAAAAAAAATGAATACAAGATGTTTTAACAGTAGAAAAAACATTCATATTAACATGAAAGGATAAGAATGGCCTGAAAATGAAGAAACTAAAACTTAATAAAAAAAATAACTTAAAATCATTAAAAAAAAATACTTCAAGATTTACATCATGCAATTTACGCATGATTTTACCTTTTTATTAATTTTATTAATCCTTAATTATATATATACATAGAGGAGGGATCCAATAACCACAAAAATTGGTGCCCTTAATAACCACATTATTATTTGTAAATAAATTAACAAATGTAACCGTTAGATGTATTGAAATTGTATATTGATTAGATGATATTTGTTATACAATCAAGCCTGAATATATAGTTTAAAACTACATGAAAGGTGCCAAAGTGGTAACATTTAATTTGTTACCACATTATTATTGTCATGTATTGCTCCTTATCAATGAAGAATTTGATAAATGAAAGGTGTCAAAGCAAAAAATAAATCCATTATTTTTTATCTTTTAAGAAATATTAACATAGGATTTATAAGTAAAGATCCATAATTTTTTCTTTTACTTTTTCTGATTGTTTTTATAAATTTTAAGTTTATCCAAAAAAATAATTCTATAAAAATATTTTATATAGGAAAATATTATGATCTAGTTATTTTTTCCACTTTAATTAACATAAAAGATAAAAATAAGATGCCCAACTGATTTTGGAGAAAACATAAGAACATAAAAAGTTGGTAGCAAATAATATAAGAACAAATTAAAATTTTTGAGTCTATTTATAAAAAAAAAAATCACTTATAAACAATGCTCATAAGAGAAATCACAATCTTGATGAGAAATCTATGGTAACCAACAAAAAACCAACTTCTCTTAACACCTCTTAATTTGAAAACGAAATAGATGGAACTAAAACTTATGATAACCGTTGAATGATGAGATCAGACGATTGTGAAACTCAAATGAATGAGGGAGCTTCATCTTTCATCTTTCATCTTTCAGCTTTCATCTTTCAACTCTCATCTTTCCCCTTTTAAAGGGTATATTTAAAGGGGTATATATATAGTCTGAATCGAACAGCCTCTCTCGCGTGCTGCTTTGGACCAGGGCTGGCAAAAAAGTTTGCAGTTTGTAACTCGTTCGAGTTCGATTCGGTCTGAGCTCGATCCGGTCTAAGCTCGATTCAATTTTTTGTCAGCTCGATTCGTCTGAGCTCGGCTCAATTTTTTCTTGATTCGATTCGGATTCGATTCGTAATAGCTCGATAAACAGTAATTTGCACATTTTTTGAACTATTTTGTTTAAATTGTTTGTAACAATATACTTATTTTATTATTTAATTAACAAAATATACTTATTTTATTATTTAATTAACAAAATATACTTATTTTATTATTTAATTAACGAAATATACTTATTTTATTGTTAAATTAATAAATTATAATTTTTTAATCATAATTTATTATAAAATTAGTAAAAATAGAGATAATTTGTTTATATTATCAAACAAAACAAAATAATATACTTATTTTAACTCTAATTATCTAATTATTTATGGTAATACGGAAAATAAATATAAAATTATAATAATTGAGCTTGTATGGAGCTCGGACCTTGATTCGAGTTTGAGCTAGTTCGATTCGGTTTAGCTTGGTTCGATTTCAGTTCGAGCTCTAGCTTGATTCGGTTCAAGTTCGATTCGATTCGATTCGTTGACAGCCCTACCTTGGACAGCGTTGAAATAGCTTATGGAACAGTTTCTATATCAAAACTGACCAAAATGCCCTATAGTTAATGGTCCATTTCCATTTTTCAGAGAGGATATTTCAGAGAAGATATTTTCGGTACAAAAGCCGTCCATTAGTAATTTTAGCGCTGCTAGGAGCATCTCCCGCCTCTCTCTCTCTCCTTACTTCTTAGACACGCTTAAGCAGACGCGAATTCCCAAAGGGCAAAATCGCAGAAGTTATCTGATAACGCACCGCACAAGAACCCGGCGCGCGGTGGCCTCAACTGAGCTGCGGTGTTCTCCATCCCTCCCTCTCTCCCCCCAAAACCATCAATCAAATCAAAGCAAAACCGGAGCTGTGATCCGATCAGCAGGGGATGATCGAGAAACCACCATGATGATCTACATCATCGTTCTCTTCGGCGTCTTCGCCCTCTGTCTCGTCCTCTCCTCGTTCTTCGTTCGCGTAGAGAAGGCCGTCCGGTCGGTTCCGGATGGACCGAGGCCGAGGGCTAAGATGTTGGAGCCGCTGAGTGAGGCGGAGGGCAAACCGCTTCTCGAGGAAGAAGGCTGGTCTGCTGTCAGGACAATCGACGAATCGCTCTCCACCCGCGTCTACGAAGCGGTCACCATGTACGTACTTCGATCGATCGATTCTAACGAAATGGATAGACGCTGGCCATTGCTATGAAAGGATGAACTTAATCCATCTACCTGTTGTTTGTATTGCAGCAATGGCGAGACTGTAGCGGTGAAGCAGGTGCATCTTCCTTCCTTGAGGGCAAGCGTTGAACGGAGATGGTATCGTGAGCGCAAACTCCAGCTCCAGAATGTGTGTGCATATATGTATATCTGCACTTCATTTTCTTCCCTTTTGGCTGCTGGCACTAATATGAATGGCCGATTTATAGTCAAGCGGCCTCTTATTTCTAATTTTCTGCATTTTGTTTTTTTTGTTTTTTTTTTTCTTTTCAGGAAATTTCAATCTTGAAACGCCTCAACCACAAGAACATCATTGCTTATTTGGGTTTCTACAAGGTGATTTTTCTTATATGGACATCTCTCTGTCATTAATCATACCTCATAGTTTCAGACTTTCAGTCGTACCGATCTTAACCTGCTGTCCCCTATCCATATAACAAATGTTTTGGATTAATAAAAGTATATATACACTAACCCTTTCCTAATTGTAAAGTAATTGAAGAGGATTAACCAAATGAAAGCATAGAAAAAAGAAGGAACAATTCATCCATTTTTGGTTGAATATCGTATAGAAGCAAAATATTTTCTCAATTTTGTTCATACCACTCTTTTTCTCCAAATTACAGAGGCAACGGTTTTTGAGAAGTATTTTAGAAATATATTAGTAGCCATTGGAAAATGGTTTGAAGTGATTGGGTGTGATAATGTGCCATAAATATAGAGAAGTTCACATTAGAAATTGATGCGAACAGAGAGCACATAGAGTTATAATTGGTGGTCTAACTTATTGTTAAATCAATTTGTAGTGTAAGAGTTCTAGTCAAAAGTTTGTAAATGTTGCGAACCAGAACCTTCTAATACATTAGAGTTTGTAATATTGTTTGCTTTTCTTGCATTGGTAGACAGAAGAGACGGTAGACATTTGGTATGAGTACATTCGTGGAGATTCAATAAGGGAGCTTTATTTGGATGTCAAATTTGACAAGAGGAGGATACCCACCTATACACGACAAATACTCGAGGCTCTCAAATATCTTCACAAGAACAATGTCATTCACCTGTGAGAAAAATAAATACTTCTCTTTGCATTTTGCTATAACAACACATCAACACTTTATTAACCACTTATGTTTCATTTTTTGAAGGCGTCTTTAAATATTATGTAGCAGTGCTACCTCTAAATTATGAAAAATGTAGTTGCAAATATCTCCACATCCTTTGCATCAATGTTTGAGTTCAGAATCCACCTATGAACATCTAGATCATTGTGAACCATATTGTAGAATTGTGGCATGCGAAAAAAATTGGTACCACCTGCCTAGAAACCTTTGAAGCAGTTTTGTTGCACTCATTAAATAAGATTAACTGACAGCATTTTGACAACATAATAATAGTTGTACACCATGTTTCACCATCTCTTGATAAAATTCTGTTTTGAAACTATGTTGTGAGAATTTTATTTTGTAGAGCCAACTTATAAAGAGTTGAATCCTTGGCGAAAACTTAAATTTTTAAACTTCCAATTGCAAAGAGACAATGAAAGGTGATGTAATTAATACATCATATACTGACATGCATGAATAAGTACCAGTCACTGGCCACTTCCATCCGAGATTGTCATTAAACTCATTTAACACAATGTTTTAGTTGTAATTTGGGGAAAGCTTCAATTGTAATTTTTCATTATTAGGGTATTACAATTCGGTCCTTATGCTATTACAATATTTACTTTTTTCTATTAGGAATCAGTCCCTACACATTACAATACCCCGAAAGATATTCACTAATCTCATCTTATTACATAATCTAGGGATATTTATAGAATTAAGGCCTTTAGTGAGATGGTATGCCAGTTGATTCTCAGTTGATACATCACTTAGCTTCAATTGTCCACTGTTTAGCTTCTCCTTGATGAAGAAGCTAACAATCTCAATATGTTTAGGTCTATCACATTCTACTAGATTATTGGCAATGCTTATTGCTGAGTTTCTATAACAAAACAACTTCATTTGCGCACCTTTCTCTATCTTTAAACTCTATAGAAAGTGATTTTAGCCACAAAATTTGAGGGACTCCCAATGGCATTGTCCTGTATTCAGCTTCAACTATAGATCGTGCCACTACTAATTGTTTTTTACTTCTCCAAGATACCACTCCCACAAATACACATATCCAGCGGTAGACCTATTCATCAATGCAACTTGTCAAATCAGAAGTCGCGATAGGCCTTGATGCCCCTGCTATCATTGTTCTTAAACAACATCACTTTTCCTAGGTTACCCTTCAAGTATCTGAAAATATGATAAACATCATGCAATTGACCCTTCCTATGATCATGCATGTAGCGATTTACTGCGCTCACTGCAAATGAGATATCTTGATGAATTGTAAAACATGATGGAAAATTATAATTTTATTGAAAATTATATTTCAGGGACGTGAGTTGTTGCAATATGCTGCTAGATGAGAAGGACATCGTAAAGCTTGCTGGTTTCCATTTTGCTCAGGAGGTTTATATATTCCTTGTTTTAATGTTTTCTACAAGGAAATTCATCTTCTTTATTTTATGTTTATTTCCTTTATTTTAGTTCTTAGTTGTTGTTCTTTTGGCTTTTACATAATAGATTGAGGGGAACATGACAGTTCCAAGAGAAAAAGATCTTGATGACTGGGTTAGATGGACTGCACCTGAGGTGTGTATTTTCTAATCTTAAACATTTGGCTAAAATTTATGGGAAATTTGATGCATTTGGTGGTTAATTGTAGGTAATGTTACCCAAAGAACCACATTGTGGGCCTGCTAGTGATATTTGGGGCTTGGGTTGTGCCGTTTATGAGATGGCAACATCGGCATTTCCATATTCCAACATGCCGTGGGTATGCACTTTTCATTGAGTATATGATCCTTAATTATTGTAGATACTTATAACATAGGCATAAATTCATGTGCACCTTAAAAAGCTTCAAAATTACATTACCCCTTGTAAAAGATAATATCATATTTGACCTTCAAAATCACTAATACTCTTGCATTTACCCAATATTATGTATTCGTATTAAAACTCACTCAATACTTATTAAATATTTCATATACATTGAAATTAAGTTTTTGGTAATAGAAATGTGAGAGATGAAATAAACATTTATTTGGAAATAAAATCAAGGTTTCGCGATCATGAGATATTAAGATTTTAATTTGAGTTTCAAACATTTAATGAGATTAGTTAGAGTTTTTAGCATAATTGATATATGATTAACTTTGTGTGTGGCTAGAGTTCTAACTTCGAGTGCTTTAGAGATGATTTTTTTATTTCACATGCCTTTTTTTGAGGTAATGATAAAGTACTTGTGGCGTACCATAATAAATATATTGGATATTATGTTTCAGTTTTATGCAATTATGGAGATCTCTGAGGGGAGAATGCCAATAATGCCAGACACATTGTCCAATGACTGTAGAGATTTTATCGAGAAGTGCCTACAATTCAATCCATCGGATCGTCCCACTGCATCCCAGCTTTTTCTTCATCCCTTTGTTGCACGTGCCAAAACAATTTGATTTTCCCAGTCACGGGTACATATTAGCGTCTTATTTGGAGTGGGATTATTTCTAACTTACATTTAATTCGATTTGGGATTTAACGGGTAATTGGTTTAGGTGATTAATAATTCTTGGCATGGCATATGCTTTGGTTACTTACATATAATTCTCTTATTTCTTTTCATATACTTTTAATTGTGTTTATGTGTAGGTGTTTTGGAATACCTTCAATCAAGCAAATAGAAGATCTTTGAGGGGGATTTTACTAATATTGAGGATTTTCTTCATTATGCTTGTACCGTAACTAAACATAATAGGAGGTATTCAGTGGCTTGGAGTTCCTTATTTTGCTGGAGATTTTCCTTACTAATATTGGGGATTTTCTAAGTATTTGTTTTGAATTTTCTAAAGTTAGTATGATAGTCGAACTCTTTCTTTTAAATGAATTTGTAAATAAACTTAGAAAAATATAAACTTCTACAAATATGTTCTACAGTCAAGGGGCAGAAAAATATATCCAATTCATTGAACTCTTAAAGTGCCCAAAACTGTTTCTTAAAACAAAAGAAACCAATATTGCTCCTAGTTTGGCATTTATTTTCCAAAACTTCTGTAACATTAGGTAAGCATATTTTAAAAGCACCAAACTAACATTGTACCAGTAAACACAACAATGTCCATACAGTAAAATGATAGACCCGTATAAACACAATATTTTCCTTAATAAAGGAAACTATTATACTTAAGCATCTCAACATTTCGATTTATGGTTATCATTAAATTCTTTATATCAAAATCTTTTAGCTATATACATTATTTTATTATTATTTTAAAATCATCTCTAAAAAAAAAAAAAATCTAAACCCTTAAAAAAACACTTATCTTGAATTTCATTGTACATCTGCATCATGCCAGATTTCAGATTTGTAAGTGGAACTTGCTCAAGAGATGATCCGCAAGTTTCATTTATGCACGGGGAAAGATCTTTAATTACGAAAAGAAATACAAAATAATAGAACGCAATAAAACTGAACTGTCAATTGATAGTTTGATCCTATGTATGTAAGTAAGATAACCTACTTGTATATTGCGAAATTCAATAATGTAAATATACTAAATGGCAATAAAAAAAAGATCAAATAAAAGATTAAAATCAAGAAAAATTTTAAATCTACGTATGAAGACTGCAATGTAATCTCGTCTGAATTTAACAGAAAAGAATGTCAATAATGATATTATGTTGTATGTAGGCCAAATTGGTTATATCAGATACAATTGTCTACGTATAAAAAGGAGGAGAAAGTAGAACAATTCTAAAATTAAAAAATTGAGGAGGGATCAAATGACACAATAATATTTTGATATAAATGTTACACTAAATCATATAAATTTATAAAAAATCTTTAAAATGAAAAATCTTTTATAAACATATTCATTCACTTATAGATCGATTGTGTGTCAAATTTTATTCAATTTTAGTGTCATTTGATACTCCATCAAGAATAATTAAATTTAGACCGTTCTAATTACTATATAAACTTAATGGTCGTTGATGGAGTATCAAATGACACTCAAATTGAATGAAATTTGAAACACAATCTCAAATTGAATGAAATTTGAAACACAATCGATGTATAAGTAAATGAACATGTTTGTAAAAGATTTTCTATTTTTAAGATTTTTTATAAATTTATATGATTTAGTGTAACATTTGTGTCAAAATTTTGTGTCATTGGATCCCTCCTCATAATCCAAATTCAAAGACTGTAGGGGTAAATTTGCAATTGCCAAAATGGTCCACATATTCAATTTTTTTTTTTGTTTTAATTTTCCCTCTAACAGACTGAGAGCATCTCGCTCTCATTTTTTCAGAACAAACAAGCGAGAGAGACCTCCTCACACCGGAGAGAGATCAAGCTCTCTTTCTCTTCTTCTCGTGCAAGAAAACCTACTTGGGTTCATCTTTACTCGATCTTAATTTCACCTCTTTCTTTCTTTCTTTCTTCTCCCCATCCGACATACCCACGTACACTGGCTATCCCTCTCTTTCCCTTTCTGTACGAGATTGTTGCGTGGAAACTGAGAGCCTACTACTCTAATCGAGATTGGAAAAGAGACGATCGATACTCTCTTTCAAGCGAGATCAATATTGGAGCATCTCTCGATCTGGTATATATGTGTCTTTCTTAAATCTTAATTTTGTCGATTTTGTAGATGTATACTGCCACTGGCATGGGATGCTTATTTGATGATACTCAGGAACATAGTTGCGTTTGGCAGATGCAATTGAAGTTCATAACAAAATCAATTTGAAACATCGATGTGTTTGATACATCATTAATTAAAACCTACTCCAGTACTCCATTTGGGATCAAGGCATTACTTCTTCTAGAATTGTCCTAATGTTTTCATTCTATCTGACCACAAAATTTTCACCGTACAAGCTTTAATGCTGAAATTTAGTCATACTACAATGTTGTATCGTTTGCACTTTGCAGATGCAGAGTAAGTAACGTCGACTAATAGTGTTAATTTCTTAAAATACTATCTCTGTCGTTCTTTGTAGTTAATCAGAATGTGGCTGAAAGATATCGTCAAGAAGATAGTCAAGTTGCTGGTGGCCTTGTATGGTCTTTTGCTGGTAGGTGTTGGCGCAACTCTTATCAAAGCCGTCTCAATAGATGAGAAGAATGATATTGCATCAAGACCGACACAACCGATTGAGCAATGGACAACAGCTCAGAGACTAGGAGGAGGAGCTGGTGGTACCGTCTACAGTGCCATTGATAGGTTTTAATTTTTTGGTCACATGAGATTTTAGTTATTTGATTTCTTTATGATTGAGTATTGTGTTTTTGCAAATCAGTCCACACATAAATTCTAAGTTTGCCAATGAGTATGCTCACGGTTTCCGTTTGCAAGACATTAAATAGATGCAAACTGAGTAAATGATAAAGATTAAATTGCTTGCATCATAAACAGGAAAACAAACAATTCGAAAAAGGTAATTTATTATTGAACAATTTAGTACTGCATGAAACTATGTTTGCTATAATAGGATGAACTTTGTTCCCACTTTCAATTACCTTCTTTGTTTTAATGTAATTAATAATGATGCTTGCATGCACAAAGTATTTATCAAATATAGAAAAATAAAGGGTGATGAGATATTAGAATTAGGAAAAAGGACGGCTCATCTCTTCTCACAAATTTACTAATATTTGCTCATTATTTTTCATAGAGATGGTTTTCTTCTAAGTGTGAAGATTGCTCAAAAGACAAGAAGACGAACCCATGATCATGTGTTGGTAAGACATATACCTTTTTTTTTTTTTTTTTTTTTTTCCTTTTTTTCAATTTGAACTACAATTTGGCATTAGTGAGAGAATGACTCGTTAGCTTTTCTGTCTCTATGTAAAAATGCAAATATTTAAAATTTTGGCATTGACATCTTGCAATTTGATAATTAATGCTCTGGAGTGGCTTGGTAATATAACCCAGAAATAGTTGCTTTATGCATTCATAAGAAAAAAATCAATTGAGTGAAGCATGCCCTATATGAACGATCCATGGGAACCACACCTGGGTTCTGATTTCTGGATATTTGCGGAGACAGTTAATGTTCCGTGATTGCAACTTTTTTGTTATGGTTATTATCAACTTATTTATTAAAAAATTGGTAGTTGGTAATTAAACCATTGAAGGAACCCTATCAAATATTGTCTGAGGACTGAGTTGTGATACTTATGCAGGAAGCAGATCTCTTACATGCATATCCTCATGCCAAAATAATAGAATTTTATGGCACTTCGGAGGTAAATATTTTAATCTTTTATTTCAATCTTGTTAATGTAAATAATATATTAATTAAAATCACTAGAGTAATAATGTTTATCCAATTCTGTAGAATGAGAGTGAGCACTGTATTTTTGCTGAGATTATGCCTACATCTCTCTCGTCATTCCTTGCACATGCTGAACAAGGCCTCACAGAAAAACAAGCAGCCTTTTACATTCGACAAGTTCTACAAGCTGTGGCACATCTCCATAGTCACAGCATTATCCACCGGTACTACATTATTTATTCTTGTATTAATATCTCCATAGTACATATCCACCTAAATTTTTATTTTAAGTCAGCTTTATGTCATCATACATCAGCTAATAATGTCCATTTAGAGATTTAATGAAACAGGTTGCCATATATTACTGGACTTTAGAACTAAATTTAATGAGTAAATAGAAAGAGGTAAAATTTGGGAACAAAAATCAAATTTGAATGATCATAGCCATTTAGGTAATTTACTCAAAGAAATGTCAATAATTACTGAGACACCTTCAAGAATACTTGTATAGAAACAGTAGTTATTCTTTTACTTCGTAGAGACATTAAAGGGGCCAATATCCTTGTTGGACCTGGTGGAATAATAAAATTAGCAGATTTTGGATCTGCTATCAAGGTATCTTTTTCTATGTTCAAGATAATTTCTCAAATTAACTTAGCATATGGTAAAATTATATATACATATTAATTATGTTTGTCTATTCACCTGTTAGGCCTTGGTTGTTATGAGGAAATTCAGACCAATTTGATTTTTTAAAGTTCTTTAACATAGTTCAGGACAAATGAAAGTACAAAATACAAATGAAAGTTCAGGACAAATATAGTTCTTTAACATAGTTTAGAATGGTGAATTATCCTTGAAATTCTATATGTGAATACTTATTTCATTGATGTTATTTGCTGTAATGATAATTTGATGAGATTATGTTGTTTTTGTGTGTGTGTGTGGGTGACAAAAGTAAATCAATTCGATGTAATTTGGTGTAATGACAACAAAATTTTTTTTCAGATGATAGACCTTGAGGATGTGACCGGATACATAGGGACATTGGGGTATATGGCTCCTGAGGTAGAGTACACTGTAAAACAGAAAGGCTTTTACTTATTTTTGTAAAATAAAATTAAAAGTGTTGCGTTAATTTATGTTGAATCAGGTTAGGCTGTTACAACGCTATGGGGTTGCAGCAGATATATGGAGTGTAGGGTGCACCACTCTTGAGATTTTGTGGGGCAAGTTCCCTTATGTCAACATGAGCCTGGTATAATTTAAAATTTTTTAAATATCTGGTTTAGTTTTAGGTGACAAGTTGGCAGGTCCTGAATAGAGGAGCAGAGAACACTCTGCTAATTTTCATTAAAAGGAAAGTAATAAATACATTTTATTTTAGTTTACAAGACCCCTCTTATTAATAAAGCAGAAACAGAAAGAAAGAAAGAAAGAAAGAAAGAAAGAGGAAAAATGAAAAGAAAAATAAAATAAAAGAGGCACCAGCAGTATTTGTTCGATTGCTTTGCCTCACTGCCCTTGTGTTACTTGGCCCTTTTTTTTGTGAATTTGAAGTTTTGATATTGGTAATTTCAGTCTTAGGTGTCTGAAAGTTAAAATCTTGTTCTTATGTATATCTAACTAACATATAATTTTTTATTTAAAATTACAGTTTGAGTCTACTCTTCATATTCAGAGGGGAGGGAAGCCATCTCTTCCTCCAAATGTGTCACCAAGTGCGAAGAACTTTATCGAGACTTGTTTGGAAGATAGAGCAATAGATAGACCAACGGCCTCAAACCTATGGGCCATTCCTTCATTAATTACTAAATTGTTATGCTTTCTTCTGAGAATATTGTGCTCCGAATTTAGATCTTCATTTTACATTCTTGACATACTTTTTTGATAGATTTTTTTTTTTTTTAATATATTATGTTCAGCACGGACAAGATGAACACACTTATTCTTTGCATCTAGAATTCTCATAATGATAATATTGCCAATTGCAAGCACCGAATGAACATGGATTGCGACCGACGCCGTTAAATAGGGATCACACTTTTTTTGTCAATGATATTGCATGATCTATATCTTATTTGAAGGGGAAAATTGCAGTTTCCTCTGGATATCGTAAATAAGGCAGCAAGTAATTTTCTGTTCATTATTTATTTTTTGTAAAGGAAAAGCACCCAACAAATACCGCTCTTCGTTACTTTCCGAAGACAATTGCAAAAGTAAACGGTAAACCTGTATAATAAGCCACCAGCAATATGCCGGTGCTACAGATGATTGCATACAAATATACATAATACGATATCTATTTTGTGGAATATAAATTATTTGAACTATATATAGCTCCGTGAATATGCAATAATATCAGTCGTATACTCATAGAGTATGTTTATCAAAAATGTACACAAGATTAACAAGAACACAAAAAAAAGTGTCATGTCATCCACAAGTCGGTATTCGTTCATTAACATAAGATCTAAAATAAGAGAGAGATTTTTATTTAAAAAAAATGAATAAATAAAAGCCAAGGATTTAGTTTGAAAATTCTTATTTTTCTGTTTACACTTAATTATTTATGTTTTTTCCCCCGCGAAAGCTTTTGATGTTGTCTCAAGAATTAAACAAATCTAGCTTTTTTATTTTCTCTTTTTAATGCATAACATTTGTTGCCAGATTGAGAGATGAAGAAAGATCACCTAGCATCCATAGAGATTTTGTTCATAGCGTCCATAGATTACAAATTTAAGATAAAAATTACAAAATTTGATAATCTGTTCAAAACAAAAACTTAAAAAACTCTACAAACAAAAAAAATTTGTATTCCCCAATATTTTGATATAAAGAATTTATTGAGCACTATAAATTATGATTTAGGATGCGATAACATAAATTTTGAAGTGTTAACATTTTGGTCCAAAATACTAACGTTAGTATAATAGTCTAACTCTTAAATAGATATCAAAATAGTACCACATACAAAGTTAATGTGAAATATGACGAAATAAAAATGAAAGACTATAAAATTAATCTAAAATATGATGAGATTAAAATGAAATACTAAATGACATTAATTTTCTTTTTTGTTATTTTTTCCCTCTCTTCTCACTCTTACATATACTTTCCGCAACTTTTAAGTAATATTTACGTGATTAAACTTTAAAGTAATATTTATATGATTGAATAGTGATCAAAGTAATCATTTAATTTAATAATTGGCAAAATTGGGTACATGCCCATCAAAACTTTGGTTTTGAGATATTCACCCATCAATTCTTCATTTTCTCCTATATTTGCCCATCAAAATAGTTTTAGAATAAATAGACAAATTTTGATATAGAAAAAGGAGATAAATATTAGAATTGACAACTTTGTCCTTCCCTTCATCCCCACCGGTCCGTCTCTCCAAGGCAAGAAGCAGGGAAAGTCAAACCGACCCGAACTCGAACTCGAACCCGACCCGACCCGTGTTTTAGGGAAAGTCAGACTGACCCGAACCCGACCTGACCGTGTTTCAGGGAAAATCAAACTGACCCGAACCCAAGCCGACCCCACCTGAACGACCCGAAAACCTGAGATAACCCAGGAGTAGAGGTGCAAAATTTGACGAGACCCGAAAAACCCGTCCGACCTGAAAAAAATGCCTGCAGACGTCAACCTGATACCCGACCCGACCCGAAAAAATATTGGCAGTCGTCAACCCGATATCCGAGAAAGAAAGAGAAGGGAGGGGCAAAGTTGTCATTTCTAATATTTATTTTCTTTTTCTATATTAAAATTTGTTTATTTTATTCTAAAACTATTTTGATGGGCAAATATTGGAGAAAATGAAGAATTGATTGTGAATATATAAATTTAAGGTTTGATGGGCAAATATCTTAAAACTAAAGTTTTGATGGGTATGTACCCAATTTTGTCTTAATAATTTGTATTATTCAATTTAATACTACAATGTTTCATTTAAAGAGTCATATCACAATGGAGATGGTTAAATGCTAAAGTAATGTGAACCATAATAGGGCACACAAAAAGGAAAGGAATAAATAAAGAGGAGAAATATATTGACAATTACTATATTGACAATGGCTATATTGACCATCACGACAATAAGATTTTTTTAAAAAATTATAAAAATTTATAAAAAATATTTAAAATGAAAATTTTTTTATGAATGCATTAGTTAACTTATAGATAATGATGTTTCAAGTTTCAATTAATTTGAATTTCGCGTGTCAATAGATCCCTCGTAAATAAAATAGTAAAAGGGAAGGAAAAATGGAAAAGGCAAGGAAAGGAATAAAAATCAGAATATAACAAAAGGAATAAATTTGTAATAGGGCACAGAAATACAAACGGACCCGCAGCAGGAAAACCCAACCCGAATCCGCTTCTCTCTTTCTTCTTCCCCCCGCCTCCTCTCCTCTCCTCTCCTCTCCTCCCTCCACTGCCGTCACCCTTCCCCTCCCCTCCTCCTCTTCGCTGATCAGAAGTACCGCAGCTCGAGAGTATATCTATCTACCTACCGAACTGACTATGCAGCTGATCTGGCGGAATTTAGTCCCCGACGGCCCCGGCAGCGTCAAGGTCCCCCCTCCCCCCTATCCCTCTCTCTTAACTGCTCTGACGACTATACTTTGTTTTCTTCAGAATATATTATATAAGTTCTGTTAATCCTATTATATGAACTGTAAGAAGTAGGCCAGAGGAAGCTTGGTAGATAAAGTTGAAATTTGTGATTTTTGCCAATAGTGAAATAATAAGAGAGTTAATTAAGTTCCTTTATCTTTTGATAATTTGTTATGAACAAAAGGTGTAAAGCTAAAGAATTTCTTACTGGTTGAGTTAAAATAGTCGAATATGTCAGGGATCAGGTATCGATTTACTCAAGTTTGGAACTTTGTTTTTGTTTCGGAACAGCTTAAACCAGTGGAAGATGACGATATGTGGCATGCGTACAACCTCATATGTCCAGGGGACACACTACAAGCCACGACTGTTCGGTACGGTGCTTTAGATATGTTACTGTTCAGGAAAAGAGGATTCCTGTCATAGTGGTGGTTTATTGTTCATTATGACACAGAGAGGTTTAAGGACTGTTCTCTGCCATGGGTACTGGCGTGTTGGCCAATATCTTGGTTTAACGTTTGAATTGTAGATTATCCCATCATAATTATCTTGGAATTGGGCCTTATCGTGTTCAATTGCTTATTGAGGGTATTAGAATGCTATCGAAGCTTCAATATCCACATGATCAAACTTGAAAGAAAAATCCAGAGCGGTACAACTGATACCTGCATCTACTCCCTCAGATTTTGGCATGACAGTGTAATTCTAAACTATGAGGCAGCGTGGTTAAAAAAAATGTGAAAGGGCTGTGTAGCGATACCAAGAATTTTATTCTCTTTTGCAAAGGTCCCATGGCATGCTACAAATACAATACTATGATTAGCATCATGGAACTTTGTGTCAGAAATGAGAGTCAATGGGACAAATTCTTTTAGTCATTGGGATCCTGGGTAGTAGGAGAGGTAAAGTTGATCAGGAACAAAACATGTCTTGAAACTAGAATTTACTGTAAGGATTTATTTTTCTTATCTTAAAGTAGAATCGTTTTGCATGTACCTAAGTGCCTTATTTTACCGTTTTCTTAAATTGAATAGAAGGAAAGTGATGTTTCTGGTACTTGTGAAAGGTCGACCTATTTTCAAATGGGCAAAGGAAAATGATTACCGTTTACTCAAGCAAAAATTGATTGATTGTTTCTGTCATTTGCTTTTTGATATAAAGAAGCTTTTCTTTGTATGGCAGAAAGGTGCTTAGAGAGATGGCTTCAGGTGGAAGAGATGCATCACGTGTAAAATTGAAGCTAGAAATCAGAGTTGAGGTAAATGCATTCCAGTTGATAACCATCTGGGTCTCAAATTGTATCACCTCTTTAGAGTTATTGCCTTTTGTTATCTCCTACCGCTCTTATCATTCACTTTAACCACTCGAAACTATAGCCTGATCATCTTTTTGGTACTATTTTGAGGCTATGCTCAATAAAGTAATAATCAATTAGTCAGATTCTTTACAAGATCTAACAACTGTCGATTTAACATATTTTACTTTAATGGGTCGGCAACATTTTATATTGTCACATGTTGCTGCTAAGTCATCTCTAGCTAATATGACTTGAGCCATCGTAATTTCAAATTTTTGTTAATAGGGGCAAACTTCCAAGTAGGTCAGCATGTGCTGACAAATAATAAAATTCCATTTTGATAATATCCAATTTTTGAAGTCATTACTCAATCAGGTGGTATAAAAGTCAAATTTGACAATCAGAAATCCTGTTTTTAGTCAGCTCGTATGCCATGGGCTGATTGTTTATCTGCTAAGGCCCAGGCTCACTTTCTTGACCTGCTGGTTGGTTGGGCTCAACAAAATTACTTGATTATACCTACTTAACCATCTTTAATTTAACTTGGTTTTGTTTTCTCTTGTGAAATAGACTGTAGAATACGATAAGGAGGGCTCAGTATTGCGTGTACGTGGCAAGAATTTGACAGAGAATGAGCATGTCAAGGTTGGTTACCTATGTTTTGAAGAGTCATATAGCTATTGATATAAAACATAAGAAACATAGACTAATCATAATATTGACACTGTGAGATCTCGTCGTGCACTGCTGTATACCTGTTTCTTAATTTGGTACCTTATAGAGGATAACAGTAATGTCGCAATTTCAATTTTTGACCGACTTTGTTCTTCTTTTGATGCAGATTGGGCAATTCCATACTTTGGAACTTGAGTTGCACAGAACTTTTGTAATAGGCAAGGTAACAGAATTTTATGGGCTAGTTTTTCTGAATAATTCATGAGAAAGAGCTTAATTTTGCTAGTAGAACTAAAGTTTATTTGATGCCTTTATTTAATACATTTTGCTGAGAAACATTACTTTTTCTAATCTTGTTAGGAAATTTGGGATTCCATTGCACGTGATGTTCTCCATCAAGCATGTGGTATGATTGACAGATACCTTTATTTATTTGATTAGTATCTTCATTTATTATCTAATTTGTATTATACCTGAGGTTCCATAGATGATACAAAGTCTGATGTAATATGACCCTTGTCCCTTTTTTCCTAAGAAAAGAAAAAAAGAAGAAGAAGAATAGCTATATTTTAAAATCCCAACAGAAGTGTGTTGCTGCCTGAAAAACTAATTATGGATTTTTGAGTCCTACAAGTGGTATTGTAAATACCTCCATGACAATAAAGAAGTGACTTATTATATTTCCGTGCCATACTCAATGTTTGATTGTTATCGTGTAATCTTTCTAATTTAGATCCTGCTGCAAGTGCTGATCTCTCTGTTATTCTGATGCAAGAAGGCCTTGCGCAGCTATTCTTGATTGGTCGGAGGTAAGCTGTATGCGGTTGTCAGCACTGCTTAGATTCCAAACTGTTAGTTCGCAGATGTACCAGTAAGGTATCTCAAATCTGTAATTTGGTAGCCCATGTGTAAGAGTTAGTGACACCCACTACTTCAATTCTGTTGCATAGAGAGAATATGATATCTTATTCTAGGCTGTTGAAATTTGGAAAAGGGATCCTGCTGTCTTGCGTTCTTTTACTAGTTCTAGATCACTACATGCTTCTCCAGGAGACCCAAAAAAAAAAAAGAAAACATTTTTTTGTTGGTTTCCTGTTTGCAAAAAGCTACTCGTGATTTGTGATCTCAAAAGATACAAGTGCCTGCAAATTGTCATTTCTTTTTGGAGATCCAGTACAACATAGAAAGAACTAAAATGTACTGCTGATAAAAAATAGCGTGGGAATTCATTGACAACTACAAAATGTGACAACCATGACAACAGACTCTCAAGTCTCAAATGAATAGCAGAAAAATATCTAAATCTCTAAATCCCTGGTCCATCCTAATTGCCTTCTAGTGTCTTTCATGAAAGGCCAATTTGGTATCTTTTTCTGATGACATTTTAATGTATGTGAACAGCATCACAACAGCGAGGTCACGTATAGAGACATCTATCCCTAGGAAGCATGGCCCTGCTATTGCTGGCTACGAATCGGTATGCCATTCATGCAATGCATTTATGGATCTTGTAAATGTCATGTTCCTACCAGAAAAAGAGCTGTGGCAATTTTTAGTGTATTGTTACATGGACTGACCTTAAACTCATGTTAGTGCCGATTCAGTTGATCTCAAGAACCTAATGGAAGGATCTAGTTTGAAAACAATTGGGGGAAAAAAGTTTTCTGCAGCTGTTTAATATAACCATGCTTAATTGGATGCTGAGTATTATTTTTATTTTGTAGGCTCTCAAGAAATTCTTTGAGAATGTTCTTCAGGTTAGTTAAAGAAAAGGCTGAAAAAAATTTGAGGTTTTCAATTTACCCAATTTTCTCCCAAAAGTTATGAAAAAGCTTTCTTTTATGAAACAAGCGGTAGGAGGCCAAACTTTGAGTATAAGAATGAAACCAAGAAGGTTATGATTGATACTTCTATGATTTGAAGAGATTGTTTTTTGGCATGGAAAGAAACATATATACAAAAAATAGATGTTCTCTTGTAAAAAATGAATTATTTAAAGATACACAACTTTGACTGCAAATTTCTTGTATTTCTTAGGCTTGGTTAAAGCACATTGATTTCAACATCGTCCAATGTGTTGTGATTGCAAGCCCAGGTTTCACAAAGGTTGGACTTAATTTATTTACTAATAAATACTCAGCAGGCTGTTTGTACTTTGTAGCATTTGGCTTTTAATAATTCATAGTCAGTTTTTATTATTTGACAGGACCAGTTTCGTGACTACTTATTACTGGAAGCGCAAAGGCGTGATTTAAGAGCAATAATTGAGAACAAATCACGGATTATACTTGCTCATGCAAGTTCTGGTTACAAGTATGTTGCTTCTTGAGTTATGATTATTTACACTACTTTTTTGGGTAGTTGAGACTGGTTCGAAGTTTTCATCTCTCAGGGGAGACAAAAGGGATTGACAGATCATTATTTTATTACTTATTATTCCCATTGCTTCAATTGAACTGACCTCGGATATTTGGGTTCCAAACAATGCAGTTGTTAAAATCAAATGCTTGATACTGGTCATGTTTTCAATTTACATATGCGGTTATGTGAAACTTTGTTGAGAATTAATGTACAGTATGGTTTGGTTGCTCTAAATCTTAATAAAATTTTGTTTTTTTTCTTTTCTTCATCCGCTTATATTATTCTTTCTTTTAGATTTATGTAATGAAAAGATGAGCTAAAAGAGACTTGATGATTTTCATTTAGATTTCCTATAAAAGTTTTCCATACACTAAATATTTATTATTGATCACATAGGATGCAGTTATTACTGTGACCTTTGATTTACAATTAGACCTCCTACACTGTTTTTTTTTTTATTTTAACTGTTTATTTTGCAATTATGTAGGCATAGTTTGAAAGATGTACTGGAAGCTCCGAATGTAATGAACCTAATAAAAGATACGAAGGCAGCCCAAGAGGTGTTATATTTGAATAAGAATAATACAAGCATGCATTTGATGTTTCTGAATTTAATTTACTAATTTCAATCTTGAAACGCGTTGAATCCTCATGTTATATTTGGTTCCTCAATTACAGGTACGGGCCTTGAAGGATTTCCATACTATGCTTACAAATGTAAGATCTCTTTCTTTTTGTAATAGTGATAAAAGTGCTCCTATTGGATTCCTCATTCCTTTTATGCATTCTTCTATCGCATACTTGTAGGATTCTTCACGTGCTTGTTATGGGCCTAAGCATGTTGAATTTGCAAATGAGAGCTTGGCAATCGAGACTCTCCTAATAACTGATAATCTTTTTCGGTATTACATTCTTTCCTATATTTGATTACATAAATTCAATCCTTCGAGTTTTACTGCCATAAACTGATGGCCAATTTAAAACCTGAAATTGATTTTGGCATCGGCACTTGCTATGATGTGTGATATTCTTTTATATGCAGAAATTGAATATTGTTAATGTTTATGAAAACTTATTCGCTTCCAAAATATACCATTCTATATGCAATTGTTACCAACTCTATAGAATCTTGCCATTTCATTTTCTTCGATTCTTCGCTTTATTTTGTACATAATATTTTTCTACTAGTTTTCTAATGGTTGATGAACTTTGTACAGTAATGCTGATATAGCTGAGAGGCAACGGTTTGTACGTTTGGTGGAATCTGTCAAAGATTCAGGTGGAACAGTGCACATATTTTCTTCTATGCACGTCTCTGGAGAGCGTAAGTATATAACACGTGTGATTTACCTTAACCACCTTTTATGAGGTTAATTAGCTGTGTATTTCTTAAAACCATTATTTTAATTTAAGACCTTAACCACCATCATTTCATGGCATTTTAATTCATGTATGTACCTTGGAATTCCAGCATGTATACACTCGGGGTATTTGTATAATAATTAATCTTCATATTGCTTATTAATTTTGTTATTTTCCTTTTTCAGAGCTGGCACAATTATCCGGAGTCGCAGCCATACTACGGTTTCCTCTGCCAGAATTGGAGGATTTAGAGATGTAAACATTTGATGCAAAAGTATTTGTATTAATTTTTTTCGAGGTAGATGACATATTTAATGTACTTGTCAGAAGTGTAGGAATAAGAAAGCTAATAGAAAAACAATTATAAATGTATTTCTAAACTTTAGTCGTGTATGCAATATAATTTAATTCTGTAGAATAAATGACTTTATGAAAATCATATTTTATATGTTCAAAATGATATGATGAACTTCATCTAGGCAAATTGAACAAGCAAATTATATGTGCACATTGCACTGCATTGATTGCAGAAAGCAAAAATTCTTAATAGTGGTGCTCGAACAGTATAAAATATTATTATATTAGCCTTTAGGAAGTCATTTATATGCTAAACCTTTCATAAAAGTAACTAATATCCAATACTGTACATGTACGATAATACGATATATGCTAATTGCTACCCTTGTGACTGTGTACCCATCATCAAATTCATAGCAGTTATAAAATATAGAATTCGTAATTATATCAGGCGAGAGTAAACGAGCATATTATAATGTTGACAAATGTTACAGAGGTAAAAAAATATCTAATCAATACCGACCGTATTAGTATTCATATCAAATGAATTCTAATTAAATCTCAGAAATTGGAATAAAGTGCAAATGATCGATCTAAACCTTTGAATGTAATTTCCACTTGTAATTGTTCTTGTATTCCAAATAGTATAGTTTTTAGACAAATAAAAATCACATTTCTGAATGATCCACAATTTTCATATCAAATCATTCTCTAATTATCTAAAAAAAATCATAAAAATATTAAAAAAAATAAAATTTGGTTACAATGATATTTGTATACAAAGATCACATTGAGTAGTTCAGATCGACTATACAGACTTTGAAAATGATGTATGAAGTGTTGTATCGACCGATCTGTACTATTAATAGTACCATGGTCATAATATATTATTAGCCAGTTAACAAATAGATTTGTTGTTCTAAATCTAATATAACACTAAAAAATGAAATGTTTCTTGCAAAAAATAAGAAAGTCGAAATCCTCAAAACCTATTTTTTTTTTCTTTATCGATTTTATAACTGGAAAGTTGATTCGTTCAATGCATACACAAATCCTAATTATAACTTTTGGAAATATTCTCTTCATAATTCTATTAATCACTCACCATATTTTAGTTCCTCTAATTCTGTTTCTGCAAATTTCATCCCAGACAGAAACAAGTAAATAAAAAATTTCCTTACAAAAATGCTGAGATTCAAGTCGGTGACCATTTTTGTCTCAAGAATCAAAAAGACTAAATTTATCTGCTTCACACCTACAAATCAAAATAAACTTCCAAAAATACACCCCAATTTTCATCAATACAAGTATATATAAAACCCTCTGACTATATATCTTTTTCAATTGATAGATACCTTTCTTACTGCAAAAAAAAAAAAAAAAAATTCAAAAGAGAGCTGGCAATGGAGGAGCCAGATGAAAAAGTTCCTCGTAGAGATGCCGACGACATACCGGAAGATGTCGTTTACCAGAAAATCTTGCCCCAACTGCCATGCAAAGTGCTCTCGCGTCTCAAGGCGGTGTCGAAAGCTTATGAAGCCACAATATCCGACTCGCACTTTGCGGCCCTCCAAGCTCGCAATCCTTCGCCATTGTCCTCTGGATTCGTGTACATGGAGGATCACATTGGCTTATTGTTCCTCTCCGAACTCGGTATCATAGGTGTCCCGGATCCGTCGTTGAAATTCATGGTCAAGTCCCCTGGCGATGCCATGTTGCTATGTTCGACGAACGGGCTTCTCCTTTTCGGTCTGTTCAGCGATGATGATGAGCAGTCTGATATTTGTGTCTGCAACCCTGCAACGATGGAAACGGAGATTTTACCGAAGGGATGGAAGGAGGGTAGAGACGCATTTAAGAATCTCGTAGTTACGGGGCTTGCGTTCGATCCCCGCGGTGCAGCGCCTGAAAGATACGCCGTTGTCGACGCACTACACGAAAGAACACTTGATGGAACGAGATATATGTTCAATGTGTTTCAGTCACGGACTGGCGAGTGGACACTCTCGAAGCAACAAGTTTACCTCCAAGGATTAAGTAATTGCCCGCTGAATCCGGTGTATTCTCGGGGCATATTGTACTGGGACTGCATGGACCATCTTATTTGGTTCGATCCCGAGAAAGACCGTTCCGGTAAGGTTTTACTTCCGCATTACGAGGACACGGACCGCGTAAGGAAGTTTGTCGAGGTGTTCGAAGACGAGGAGATATGTTGCATGTGTGTGACCGCAGAAGGGGGAATCGAGGTGTGGATTCTGACGGCTTCGGCGCAATGGGAGAGGAAGTACGCGCTGAGCCTGAAAACACTGATACATGAGAGCCCTAACAATCTCTATTTCGGCCTCCCTGACGCCGAGATGCCGACGGGGTACCCTGTCGAGTCGTTTGTGACACCGCTAGCGTTCGATGGGAGGAACATGTACGTCGCTGTGTGCTCGGAGGTTTGGCTTCGTGTGAGAGACTTCGCGATACTTGAAAACAGCTGGAATGCCGGCTTGTCGCCTGATACACATCGAAAAGAGATTGATTACGCAGAGAATAATCGCGAGACTGACGACGTCGTCGTGGAGGAGGATCTGTTCTGCTGCGACATGGTGACTGGAAAAGTGACCAGTACGAAAAGGAGCATGATTCGAACGGAACGCAATTACCGAATCCTCCACTACCGGAGTAGCATGGTCGCACTGCCACCCGTTTTGAAGTTGTAGCTTCTTTCGGAGCTCAGAAGTGCGTCGATCAACAGGCGAATGTGCGACATGGATGGATTCTTACATATGATCATCGTGTTTCAAGTTAATTAATAGGCAGGATGTTTGATAGATTGAATGTTGAACATTGTACTTAATTAGTGTATAGTGTTTATGCAGCTTGGTATCTGAATGTGCTAATTATAAATCCATTGATAAAGTTTGGTTCATGAATTTTCTTGGTTTTACTGTATAAGATAGTTTTGTTGACATGGTATACACAAGTTAAATAATAAACTGTTATAATTAGTTAATGAAATCAAAATTAAAGCGTTTTAGTTAATTATAACAACCACCAAAATTTTAAAATAATTAAGGGAGATTAATTGCGAATATATGTTTGCTATGTGTTGAATTACCGCGTGATCGATCGATGATGGAAAAGCAACTCAGATTAATTATCAGTAACATACTTGACTTGCTATATATGTGAGATACTATTTTGAAAGCACAATTAATCATAAGGAAGAGATAAAATGAGAATGGCTATATATCTTGAAGGTCTTGACCATTGAAATTTAGATAAATTAAAAAAAAATTAAAAAATGTAAAAAAAAAGGTTTTCTAAACATATAGATTGATAATGTTTTAACAATTTTATGGTGAACAATCAAATGTGACTTGAGTTGTTTGAAATTTAAATCATAATTAACCAGTTTACAAGTTTCACAACATTTTTTCCATTTTTCAGTTTTTCAACATTTTATTCAATTTTTGTAAATCCATTGTTATTATATAAACATTGTCAGTTAACTCCTTTTCATCTTTTAGGTAGGTCAAATATGTCAAGTCAAGAGCTTCCAACATTTTCATGCAAGTTTAAAATCAGGGAAGTGTTTCTTGTATGTGTATTACTAGCTCAGTGTATGGAATTGCAGTTTCTGAAATTTCAAATTTTCAACTACACCATATACTTACATATAATATTATATATGTTTATGTTATGTATCTACTAAACAAAATGATCCAAAGAAAATTTAATCCTCATAAATTGTAATCTGTAAATAATATGATGCTCTCAAAATAGAGTTCTCTAGCTAGAGATCTTCTCGTTACATTGGCGCGAAATTCCCGCGGTGCTTTGCCTCCCCCTCTTCCTAGCTAGCTCTCTACGGCCATGGGAGAATATATATATATGGGAAGTACGTAGACAACTCCTCGACCGGCAATGCCGTGTCCATGATCTCCTACAGCCTACTGGGGTTGCATGTGTGGACTATAGGCTAATGGCCCTGAGGTTTGTGCTGCATATCGATCTGAGTGTGGAAGCTCACTGACATGTGGGGCACACATGCTGCAGGGGTGAGGAAGAGGAGACGTCGAGCTAGACGGGAACAGTGTGCCGTTTTATGAAACGGGTCGGACCTCAGCCTGTCATGTAATATTGGGCATCACAGAAGTCATTTCTGGGAGGGGCTTTGTTTTATGATCATGATGATCACTTCATATTGTAAGTCTTTAAAATGGAAAGTGAAATTTCTAAAAAAAAAAAAAAAACAAGAAAGAAAATAGAATTTCAGAATATTAATTTTTGGGAATATAATGTGTATAATTGAGACAACTGTTGATCAAGCCAAAAATAGAGTTTCTTATAATAGAAAAAAAAATGTGATTTAAAAAAAAAAAGAAATTGATAAAAAATTAAAAATAGAATGAATATAAACATGAAAGCTAAAACTGTCTGTTTATTTTCAGATATTTCATATTTATACAGTGTTACTGTTAACCGACTAGGAAAGAAATAAAAATAGGAATAAACACTTAAACAGGCTATAAAAGCACCCATGCACAACACAGGCTAACCAAAAATCCCCTTCTCTCATTTTCTGAAAGCTTGGTAGTAGCTACCAAAGTTTACTTCTCTCTTTCCTCACTTCTTCCATTGTTACATCCTCATCTTTCCTGATCAAAAGTGAAGAATTTCAGAAGTATATCTGATTAACAATGCAGCTAATCTGGCAGGATTTGGTTTCTGGCGGACCCGGTAGCGTCAAGGTTATGTTTTCTTCAAAGTACAAATTCTGTAAATCCTATGTTAATTATGGTGGAATTAACTTAATTTTATGTTTTTAATTTACCGATTTGGGAATTAAGGTTGAGGCGGGATAATGAAACAAGAGAGTTCACAAGAAATTTTTTTTTTAATACCTTGTTATGATTTATGAAAACAAAGTAAAAGGCTAAAGAAAAAGAGTTGAGCTACCCTAATTTCTTCTGGTAAACTTAAAATGGTCAAATATGTCATAAATCCGGTATAAAGTTACTAAATTTTGAAGCTTTCTTTTTTATATCAGCTGAAACCGGTAGGAGATGACGATATGTGGCATGTCTATAACCTCATATGCCCAGGCGACAGGGTACAAGCCAGAACTGTTCGGTATGATCGATACTTTAGATAAATTACTGTTCATTAAGATGATTCCTGTCATACTGGTGGGTTACATTTTGAATTGTTTCTGTCATATGCCTTCTGATATAAAGAAGCTCTTCTTTCTTTGTATGGCAGAAAGTTGCTTAGAGGGATGAATTCAGGTGGAACCGTCTCAGGGCGAGTAAAGTTAACACTAGAAATCAGTGTTGAGGTAAAATACATTCCAGTTGATCACCATATTGGTGCTGTCTCAAAATAACTTTATGATGCCTACTTAACTTGACCACTTTTGTTTACTTGGTTTCATTGTCCCTTGTGTAATAGTCTGTAGATTATGATAAGGAGGGCTCAGTACTGCGTGTGCGCGGCAAGAACTTAACACAGAATGAGCATGTCAAGGTTGGTTATATTCCCATGTTTTAATTAAAGAGTGATATGGCTACTGATTTTAAACAGAAAAAAAACATTTACCAGTATCTACTGCTTGCACTACCTTACAAGTTACTATTGATGCTGTAAGGTCTGATCAGGCACTGCTGTTTACCTGTTTGTTCAGTATTAGTACCTTGGATATTGGTAATTAGAAACTTTTAAGTTTGACCTACTTTGATTCTCTTGACGCAGATTGGGCAATATCATACTTTGGAACTTGATTTGCAAAGAGCTCTTGTAATATACAAGGTAAAATTAAGCCTGATATGTTCTAGGTTTTCTTGAATAATAATAATAAAAAAAAACTTGTTACTAGTAGAACTAACCTTAATATTAAGTTATCGAGTAGATTCATACGATTAGCTTAATGTCTTCCTGTATACTTTTTTTTTTTTTTTTTTTTTTTTGTGTGCGCGCTTTACTCGATTAAGAAATAAGATCACCCAAAAAAAAAGTAGCTCTTGTTTTTGTTCATGTATGTGCAGAGACCGCCGTGTTCATAACATCTTGTGATCCATTTCAATTGATGCTTTTGTTTAATACATTTTTCTTAAATACTTCCCTTTCTTAAATATTCTTAGGAAATTTGGGATTCTATTGCACTTGATGTTCTCCGTCAAGCATGTGGTATGATTAACAGATACTTTATATGTTTGATTAGTATCTTCATTTAACTTTTATCCTTCTTGTTTGATCGTTATCATGTAAATTGTTCTAATTTAGATCCTGCTGCGAGTGCCGATCTCTCTGTGATTCTGATGCAAGAAGGCCTTGCGCAGCTCTTCCTGATAGGCCGAAGGTAATTAAGCTGTATGTAATAATTGTCAGCATGGTCTGTATTCCAAACTGGTACGTAGTTCGCAAACGTACCAGTTAGGTCTTTAAAATCTGTAATGTATACCAATATATGTAACAGTTAGTAACACCACACTACTTTTATTAATTTGGGGCATTTCCTAACAACAATAAAGTGCCAATTTGATATTTTTTAGTTCTGATGACATTGTAATGTATGTGAACAGCACTGCAACAGCGAGGTCACGTATAGAGACGTCTATTCCCCGGAAGCATCGACCTGCTATCGCTGGTTACGAATCGGTACGTCATAATATTAATTCATGCAGTCCATGTATGTATGAATCTTGTAGATGTCATGTTCATACCAGATCTGTCGCAATTTCTATGTATTGTTATGGGGACTGATCTTCAACTTATGTCAGTGCTGGTCCAGTTGATCTCTCAAGTACCTTTTACAGTTGATCTCTCAAGTACCTAAAGGAAGGACTTTGTTAGCTAGAGAGCAATTGGGGAAAAATTAGATAAAAAGAATAATGTTCACAGTTGTTTGATATAAGTTATATTTATGCATGATTTGATGTTTGAATATTATTTTTTTATTGTAGGCTCTCAAGAAGTTCTTTGATAATATTCTTCAGGTTCGTTATAGAAAAAAACTGAAAATATTTGAGGGTTTTTATTATTATTACCTCATTTTTTTTTTTCAAGAATATAAAAATTGTATCTACCAACCCAATTTGGCAATTTCTCTCCAAAAGTTATGAACTACAGGTTTCTAATAAGAATGCAAAGAGGAGGGTTATTATTGATACTTCTATGAATAAAAGAGATGGGAATTAGGGGCTGAATTCTTGATTTTGCATGGAAACAAACATAATTGTATAAACTACAATCTCTTGTAAAAATGAATCCTTAAAAGATATATACATGAATTTGACTGGAAATGTTCTTGTTTTTCTCAGGCTTGGTTACAGCACATTGATTTCAGCATTGTACAATGCGTTGTTATTGCAAGCCCAGGTTTCACAAAGGTTAGACTTATATATTAATTAATTCATATTGTTTTTGTTTTATCTTTTCTTTTTTTTTGTGGGTAATGTAAATACTTTCTATTTTTATAACAGGACCAGTTCCGTGATTACTTATTCCTGGAAGCACAAAGGCGAGATTTAAGAACAATAATTGAGAACAAATCACGGATTATCCTTGCACATGCAAGCTCTGGTTACAAGTATGTTGTCTCTTTTATTTGAAAAAAAAAAGTATGTTGTTTCTTGAGTTTTGATTGTTGGCTGATTGGTTTATAGTTCAATTCTGGTAGTGTGGCTTAAACAAAAACAAAAATGCAATTTCCTATTGCTTTTAATTCAATTTGAATTGATTGACCTCAGCAAATATATGGGTTCCAATTTTAAATTAAGGATGTAGTTGAAAATAGTCAGGTTATGTGAAACCTGATTGAGAATTAATGAGCATGGATTGGTTGCTTTAAATTTGAACAAAAAAAAAAAACATCCATTTTGTCTTTTCTTCATCTGATATATATCATTAATAATTTCTTCTAAATTTATGTAATGAAAAGATAAGCTGAAGGAGTCTTGATGAATTATCAATGATCACATAGGATGCATGCAGTTATTATTATCATATTAATTTTGATTTACAATATATAATATATTGTACCTCCTATATACATTGTTAATTTATAAATCCTTTTTGATTTTGCAATTATATATATATGTAGGCATAGTTTGAAAGATGTACTGGAGTCTCCCAATGTAATGAACCTAATAAAAGATACAAAGGCAGCCCAAGAGGTATATATATCATTTGAACAATACAAGCACACATAATTTTATGTAACTGAATTTAAGTTTGTATTCTTAATTTTGAAATATATATGTTGAATCATTTTGTTATATTTGGTTCCTCAAATATATACAGGTTCGAGCCTTGAAGGATTTCAATACTATGCTTACAAATGTAAGAACTCTTTTTATTTCTTTTTTGTAATTGTAATAAAATTTCTCCTATTAATTAATTGGATTCCTCATTCCTTTTTAATTATGTGTTCTTATATTTATATTGCATATTTGTAGGATTCTTTACGTGCTTGTTATGGTCCTAAGCATGTTGAGTTTGCACATGAGAGCTTGGCAATCGAAACTCTCCTAATAACTGATAATCTTTTTCGGTATAATATTCTTTTTCCTATATTAATTAAATTACAGAAAATTAGTCAGTTTATATAGTTTTATTTTACCCCCTATAAACTGATGACCAATTTAAAACCCAAAATGTTTTTTTTTTTTTTTTTTTTGCAACAGCACTTGCTATGATGTGTGATTTTTTTTTTTTTTTTCACATGCACTTATATACGCAGAAAAATAGAATATAGTTTGTATTTATGAAAACTTATTTTCTTAATTTCCATATCGATCGTTTTCCTCAATCCTTTCTCTCGTTTTGTACATAATAAGATTTTAATTTGTATTAGGTTTCTAATTAGGAAAATTCTAATTAATGGTTGATGAACTTAATTTGTGCAGTAATGCTGATATAGCTGAGAGGCAACGGTTTGTACGTCTGGTGGAATCCGTCAAGGATTCTGGTGGAACTGTGCACATTTTTTCTTCTGTGCACGTCTCTGGAGAGCGTAAGTACATATATACCAGTATAATTAATGAGGAGGGATCTATTGGCAATGCTTAAAATGACAATCTTGACAATCAAGATTTTAAAAAATTTGTAAAAATAGTTAAAAATTCTTAAAAATAGAAAAAAGTTTATAGAGATATTGTTTAACTTATAGATTGATTATGTATCAAATTATATTCAATTTAAGTGACGTTTGATAGCTCTTTAAAGCTCGTTAAATTTCAACCGTTAAAAAATGTATAAAATTTTGATAAACTATCAAACGATGTTCAAATTGATTGAAATTTAAAACACTATTAATCTATAAGTTAAAGAATGCATCCATAAAAGATTTTTATTTTTAAGATTTTTTATGAATTATTACAAATTTTTCAAAATCTTGATTGTCAAGATTGTCATTATAAGCATTGTCAATGGATCCCTCCTCATAATTAATTATTACCTTAATAAGTATTTTATGAGGTTTAAAGTTTAATTATCAGCTGTGTATTGCTTCATTAAGTAATTAAGACTATATATCTTTTTTTTTATTTAAGAGTAGTAATTAATTTCATTACATTTTGAATTTTTGATTTCATGTCTGCACTTTTTTGTCCAGTAATTATTTTCATCTTGCTAATTATTAAATTTTGTCATTTTTTTTTTTTCAGAGCTGGCACAAATATCCGGAATTGCAGCTATACTACGGTTCCCTCTGCCAGAATTGGAGGATCTAGAGATGTAATTACTAATTAAACATTTGATGCAAATTAGTTAACATTTTACTGATTCTATTTCGAGTTATTCCATAGATTTCACAATTTATTTATGTACTTATTAGAAATGTAGGGATAGGAAAACATTAAGCTAATCAAAAGAAAAATAATAATTATATGGTGCATTTTAGTTGTTGTGTGCGATATATGTATTGTTTTTTTTTTCTTTAGAGTGAATTGAGTTATTTATGATTTATGAACTCCGAAGTATATTTTCAACTAAAGGGAGAATGACATATATAAAGAATTATCCATAATGATAATTTGGCTGATTTGTCAAAATTTCAAATTACTTTCAAAATAATTTCGTGAGTTTATACTTAAAATCATATCAAAATACTTTCAAATTTAGATTTATACAACTTAGTATATTCTTTATATCAAAATTTTATTGAATACAAACATTTTCTATTTTTGGAGATTTTAAAGTATTTGTTTTGACTTTTGTAAAAGTAACTATACAATATTAATAAAATATTTAATGTTTTATGTATCACTTTTAAAAAATTTAAAAGTCAAAACAAGTATTTAAAAGTTTTTGCATCACACAAGATTTTGATATAATGAATATAATGAATATAATAAGTCATATAAACTCAAATTTGAAAGTGATTTGATAGCATTTGAGTTTAACCTCACGACATTTGCGTACGTTGTAAAACCGTCCATATATACATCTATAAACATATACGGAATGTAACATATTCATTTTGAAATATAACATATGCATGCCAGAATGTAACATATAAATATTATAAACAGTTTTTCTTAGATATGTTAGGTATTATAAAAAAAAACAAAAGATAATAAAATTCTCTTAGCTTTGATTTGACTCTCTCAAATTAGCAGTCTGTCCTCTAGAAATCAAACTTGGCGCGAAACTCCCGCCATCCCTTCCCTTCCTTCCTTCCCTCTCTCTTCCTCTCCACCATTTTCGCACAACACAACTCATCAACCTCCATCTCACTTTCCATTTCTCGCCTCTTCCAACCCCTCTCCACCGCCAATTCCCCAAATCAAGATTCCCCCAAATCAGAACGTACCAAATTGCACCAAAATTGGCATCGAAAAAGGAACAGAGGAAGGGGAATTGAGAGTGATCGATCGATCAGCCATGGGAGAAGGGGAAGCAGTAGACAACTCCTCCTCGAGCGGCGGCGGCGGCGATGCGGCATCATCGACCATCTCCTCCCCCACCTCCAACCCTGCCACGCCACCGCGGCCCTCCACGCCTCCACCGGCGTCGACGGCCACGCGCAAGCCCATCTCCTACAGCCAACCTCTGACAATGCAGACCGCACAGTACTTCGGCGGATCCACACGCATCTCTCCACACCGCAAGCACAGTCTCGACGACGAGCGGTCCCTCGCGTACCCCCAGTTCGCCTCTCCTCCCCCCAGCTACTACCACCACCCAAGCCTCCCTCCTCACCACCACTCCCGCGACAGCAACTCCCTGGGCGGCAGCGATGCCTCTCTTACATTGGAGATGGCGATGTCCGAGTACGGCGGGACGTCGGGCGCTTTACCAGAAACAACGGGAGCCGGCGGGGGTGAAGGCATTTTCCAGGTTCCGCTGCGTGCAGCGATGCACCCGTTGCGGCCGCCCGCATTGGAGCTCCGTCCGCATCCGCTCAGGGAGACTCAAGCAGGGTCATTTCTTCGTGCCCTGGCAGCCAACGGCGCCGAGGTGTGGGCCGCATCCGAGTCGGGGTTGCGCGTGTGGAAACTGGCAGACATGTGGGGCACGCATGCTTCAGGGGTGAGGAGGGGAGACGAGAACAGCGCGCCGTTTTACGAGACGGGGCGCACCTCGCCAGTCATATGTTTGAAGGTGGACCAGGCGGTCGGGGTCGTGTGGACCGGGCATAAGGACGGGAAGGTGCGGTCGTGGAAAATGGAGGTGGCGGCGGAAAAACCGCCGGATGAAGATCCGTTGGTGTGCACGTTGGGCAGTAGCGGTCACGGAGGCGGCCATTTTAAAGAGGGGCTTTCTTGGCAGGCTCATTCGCGCACGCCGGTTTTATCCTTGGTGATCACTTCGTACGGTAAGTAGTTTTTATTCTAAGAATTTTACTACAATAACAATACTCCCACAAAAAAAAGTTTCTTTTCAATCTGACGATTATAAATGAATATTATCCGTTATGAGATTCAGCTGTAACCGATAAAATTATCTGGGTGTGAGCGAGCATGGAAGCAACGTCCTTATTCTAAATAGTTGAATGTTATGTTAAAAAAATATGGACTTGTTAGTTTCGCCACTCGGCATTTTACCGAGAACTATTTGTTTCTGACGAGCAGGTGAAATATGGACGGGTTCGGAGGCAGGAGCTATACGAGCCTGGCCTTGGGACGCGATTCATAAATCCCTCTCTCTCACAAACGATGAGAGACACATGGCAGCGTTGTTGGTAGAGAGATCCTTCGTTGATTTGAGGAACCAGGTTACGGTAAACGGCGTGTGCGCATTGCCGGGCTCGGACATCAAGCATATGATAGCTGATTTCTCGAGATCGAAAGTTTGGACCGTCACCAGCCTCACTTTTGCACTCTGGTAAAGTTTTAATGTACTGCGCATATTTTCTCTTTCGCAGTTGTTCCGAAAAGGCCGGACCTTCAGGAGAAATTTCATATTCTACCGACCCGAATGCGGTTTAATCGTATCATTCTTTTAGCAGTCTTTAAATTTTTTTTTTTCTTTTTTTTTTTCCCCAGGGATGCACGCACAAGGGAGCTCCTGAAGGTATTCGGAATAGACGGGCAGGCTGAGATACGGGTTGAGCCATCACCGTCAGGTCATGAATCGCAGCCGCCGGTAGAGGACGAGGTCAAGGCCAAGGTCCCCAGTTCAAAGAAAGAGAAAACCACCTTTCTGCAACGTTCGCGTAATGCTATCATGGGCGCTGCGGATGCTGTGCGCAGGTATATATGTTCGCAAAATTTCGTTGGTGACAGTAGGTGTAGCCGTTCTTTTAGGAGTTAAAACACTATTTTGAGTCGAACACGGAAGATTGCTAGCTTTCGTTATAGAAATCTGAATGCTAGTAGTAAGACTCCTGATAAAAATGGCATCAGACTGCCATTGTTTCCAATTATCTGTAGATCGATCCTAATCGGTTGCCGGTGTTGTTCTTAACAGAAATATCGTACAAAATCACACAAGGCAGCAACATATCGGAACTATGGTTCTCTTATAGTACTGTTAACTGATATAGTGATCACTATATGTTAGCTGCAATTGTACAAGAGGCAGAGCCCTGATACGACCCGTTTGATCAACAATTTAACATTGAACAAAAAAAATTGGTCCTGAGTTTCATAAATAAATTCTGTTAGGAGATTTTTCGTTCCACTAACACCTATACCAACAGGGTCGCAACCAAGGGAACTTTGGTGGAAGACAACCGTCGTATTGGAGCCATAACAGTCTCAGCTGACGGGACTATTTGGACAGGATTTACAAACGGTAGCATTGCCCGGTGGGATACATACGGGACCCGCTTACAGGAGATCCAGCACCATTTCTCGTCGGTGCAATGTTTCTGCCCATTCGGTGAGCGGCTGTGGATTGGATATGCCAGTGGAGTTGTGCAAATCATGGACCTTGAAGGGAAACTACTCGGTGAGTGGATTGCGCACAGCTCTCCAGTGATGGACATGACCATTGCTGGGTCCTACATTTTCACCCTGGCGCACCACGGAGGAGTCCGTGGATGGAATTTAATCTCACCAGGACCTATCGACGATGTTCTAAGAAATGACCTGATGAAGAAAGAGTTGGCATACACAAAAATGGAGAATATTAGGATATTGGCCGGTACTTGGAATGTGGGTCAGGAGAAGGCAAGTCATGACTCTCTTATCTCATGGCTCGGCGCAGCAGCATCCGATGTCGGTTTAGTAGTCATCGGACTGCAGGAAGTCGATATGGGTGCTGGATTTCTTGCCATTTCTGCAGCCAAAGAAACTGTAAGCTTCTTTGTGAAGACTGTCTCAATTAGACAGTTTAAATTTTCAATAAAGTTCAATTAGGGAGCTGCTGCCATGATATCTATGCAGCTAACCAGCACATTATACTTCAGAATAAATTGACTAGGTAATAAAATTTGACAACATCAAAAAAATGTTGTTAAAATTTTGTGCAGGTTTGGAAATAATAATGTAAAAGGATTAAAATTAACCTAGTAATGCTGTATAGATTTTTCCTCTTTGGGCATACTTTCTTAAATGTTCTAACTAGCAAGGCTCTTCACATCTTGATGAACTAAGAAGGCTTATGATTGGTTGTAGGTGGGGCTTGAAGGAAGCGCTAATGGGGACTGGTGGTTAGACTCCATCGGAAGAACCCTAGATGAGGGGGTGACCTTCCAACGCGTTGGGTCCAGACAGCTCGCTGGATTGCTTATCGGTGCATGGTATGCTCTTCGTTCTCACTCTTCACATTTTGCTCTTGGAATTATCAATTTTGAAATCACTGTCTTATGAAAGAGTCCTACAAAGGCAAGAAGATAACTTGCTTTATATAATTTATGGTTATAGTTTGTGAGAAAACAGAAAATGAGTGACAAGTTGTGAGTTCCCTTTCTCTTAATATATGGTAATGGTATATTGGTTTCAATTAAATGGTCTTTGGCAGGGCAAGAAAGAACCTCAGGCCACACATAGGTGATGTCGATGCGGGTGCAATTGCAACTGGTATTGGCCGAGCAATTGGTAACAAGGTGATATGTTTATAGGTTTTCTTAACCTCCTCTTGCTTTATCATTAAAAAGGAAAGAAGTATTTTTTTTACTGCAAGTTGAAACTCAGATGATATTATCAAACTTAATGTTATGGGAAGGTAAATATAACCTCAAACCACGGTGTTCTGGAATTCAATTTGTTATGGTGCATAGCTCGATCGTTTCCGTATTAAGAAAAACTGACAATTAGATATCACAGGGCTCTGTAGGGCTAAGAATGAGAGTATATGATCGAGTTATGTGCTTCACCAACAGCCATTTTGCAGCACATTTGGAGGCAGTTAACAAAAGGAATGCTGATTTTGAGTTTATATATCGCAACCTATTATTTAGCAGGCCATCTGCTGGAGTTCAAGGTGCAAAAGGTTTGTTTCCTTGATCTGAAACAGAAGGCATTTAACTTATTATGACCAAGTAACTTGATTTTCTCAAAGTATTATGAGAAAAACCAAATAAAGCTGTTACATTTTACTTGCAATTTTAACTCAACTAGATGATAACGTGGCCTTCACTTGTAAATTGAAAGCAAGTTGGTGCTTTTGTTCTATTCTTTGTCCCCCTAAAATTATCTGAAGAACGACATACAGAAATTAACTCTAATTATGCTTCGCATTACCTTCTACAGCGGGTGCTACATCTGTGCAACTTCATCGAGCTGTCAATGTAAGCACTAAATTCTGCTATTAGTTTTTCTTCTGCTGCTTTACATTTTTGTTCTTACAAAAGTAGGTTCTTGCTAGCATGATTAAGATGATTTTCTTAGTCTACAACCTCTAACTGCAATTTTATATTTTTGTTTTCTGGATCTTTTATTCATAATTAAGAGAAGAAAATTATAACTTCCTCTTTTATTCTTTCAACAAAAATGCTATAATATGTTGCATTGGCGAAAATCCCTTTCTATTTCATTTTTGTTCTTAGCAAATAAGGTTTCTTGTGTAAACATGAAATCTTATGCTTTTTTTATTCATTTAGCTCAAATCTGCATAATCATTTGAAATGCAGAAAAATGGGTCCAATTCAGAGCAGGAAATTATGCCTGAGTTATCAGAGGCAGACATGGTTGTATTTTTAGGTGACTTTAATTACCGGCTTCACAGCATCACATATGATGAGGCTAGAGAGATGGTTTCTCAGAGATGTTTTGATTGGCTGAGAGATCGGGATCAACTCCGGGCTGAGATGAAGGCCGGGAAGGTTTTTCAAGGGATGCGCGAGGCTCAAATTAAGTTCCCTCCAACCTACAAGTTTCAAAGACATGTACCTGGTCTAGGAGGTAATTCATTTATCTATTTATTTGTGTTTCTTAACTTTGAAAAAGAGCTTAAGTTACACAGTTCATCTACAAAAGTGTCACTATTTTCTCTACTTTTACTAAGATTTCGATGTTCTGTCACAACATCATGAAGAATTACTTGCTGATTCTTACAAATGTTCTAGGTTATGATTCTGGAGAGAAGAAGCGCATTCCCGCATGGTGTGATAGAATCGTATATCGTGACAGCCGTTCTATTTCTGTTGCTGAATGTTCGTTAGAGTGTCCAGTGGTTGCCGCAGTTACTCAGTGAGATCCCTTCTCTCTTTCTCTATGCACATAGACACACATGAATGTATAGAGCTGTATATATTTTATATAATTGAATATGTCATTCTCACCTCCCTCCCTTTCTCCCCGAAGAAACCTTGATCAATTGGTAATTTATATTAGTTATAAACTTTCTTTATCCAATCAGGAGAAGATAAAAAAAAAATAATCCTACACAGTCAACAATACTATTTTTTTAATACTTGTACATTTGCATTTGTTTAGCTATGATGCTTGCATGGATGTGACTGACAGCGACCATAAGCCGGTGAGGTGCAAGTTCCAAATAGAGATCGCGCGTGTGGATGAATTAATAAAGAGACAAGAATACGGTGATATCATCAAAACAAACGAACAAGTCCAGTCTTTACTAAATGAATCCCATGTTGTACCTGAAACAACTGTCAGTGCAAATAGTCTCGAATTGCAGAACCAACAGACCGCTGTCCTTCAAATTACGAACAAATCCACAACTGAAACTGCTGCATTCAAGATTGTGTGCAAGGGTCAGTCAAGCGTGAATTGGGATGGAGATTTGTCAAAACTTACTCCGAAGATTGCCTTTGGCTTTCCCGTCTCACTTGAGGTACGTGAAAAATAAATATTTAACATCCTAGATCGGTTCAATAAATTTTGGGTTGACAGATTCTCCGGAATTAGAATTGTATGAGAAAATTATCTCAACTAGGATCCCAAAATGGATGTAGATATGCAAATTGTGTCAGAATGGGTACAATATCAATCGCAATTAGTTAAATCAGTATCAACAATTAATTTTTGTTTAACATGTTTGTTTTCTCGACTTCCATGTAAAATCATCTTTGCTTGATAAGCCAAACCATCAAACGGAACTTAGATTTATCTGTTAACGCATTTGTTTGGTTTTATCCAGGTTCATCCGGCCACAGGATTGATAAAACCTGGCCAAACAATCGATGTATCGATTAAGCAGGATGATTTCGAGAAGAGAGAAGAGTTTGTCGATGGAATCGTACAGAACTGGTGGTGCGAGGACACAAGAGAGAAAGAACTAGTATTGTTAGTAAATGTATTAGGAATGAAGTCGATCAATAGCTCCATGCACCGGATTCACGTTAAGCGCTGTCCTGCCACCATAGAAAGGAATGACAAGAAGGCTACTTCCACAAGAAGAGGTCAAGCAACTCAACAGCAGAAAGGAGACTCAAAAAAATCAGAAGGGTCAGATGTGCCTGATTTGTGCCACATGAGAATGCTCTAAAGCAAATCAAGAAGGGTTAGAATTGTTTGACTATTACTACTTTTTGTACATAATTCAATAGAAGAAGAAGATAACTGTCAGGCAGCAGATATTTAATTCTTTCTTTGGCAACTCATTTTTAGAGTACTGTACTTGTTATCTTTGGTTGTAAATGGATCTTGGAGTGAATCAGTTATATTATCAAATGCATTGTGAATGCATGATTGTGTGCTGCTGATTCTAGATAAAATACGATGGGAGGTGGAGTTTTGCTGTTTTTAGGTGTGATGACTTTAAGACGAGATAATTTACACAAAGTATTGAAAAGAAAGGCTTAACAAGACCACCAAAAGTGAAAATCTATATGTACTCGTGGCAACAGCAACTAGTTTTTACTTATCATATATCTTACGTACTCATGCCAACATCTTTACTTTGGAAATAAAATTGAATTTTTTTTCTAAAATTATTCATGGTTTACGTTTAGTCATAACAAAACCAAAAGCAATTTAGTGAATATAAACTAGATGATAACAATTATCAAAAACTGTAAACACAATTGCACCAAAGCTGCTACTCAAGACACAAGTACGATGTATATATGTTGAACGTCGCTATCAAATAAACAAAGAGGCAAAAAAAAAAAAAAAGAAGGATAGAAAATACTGAATACTAAGATCTTAATTTCACAGTGACTATTACCATGCCTTAACAAGTAAATACTAAATAGTTTGAACTATGGACAAAACTGCGACGGCATTTATTATCTAGTTTAACCACATAGACAAATACTTACACAACTAGACAATAAAAGCACAAACTACACACAAAAAATCAGAAAGAGGAAGAGAGATCCTGATCTCCCTTCCAATCCATATACAACAGAATTGAGCTCCACAAGCACTTACACCTGTTCACTCTTTCTTGCATATTTTCCCACATAGTAAAACATCGATTTCCTAACATATAATGTGCCAATGCAACAATAACAGAGACACACACACCAGACCCCAACTAAGCACAGACAGCATATCTAGATTCTACTTAGGTACGGAATTTCAAAATGATAGTCATATTACAGCATTTCCACGCTTTCTTGGTCAACTTCTTCCCTGAGCTTCTCCTTTTGGCTCTGCAAACAACAATTGTTTAATTAATATGTGATATATAATAGCATTTTGTAGAATAGACATCAAGAAGGTTAAATTTTGCACAATGGACAACCCTATATGACAACAAAATATATATATATATGTATACATAGAAGAATATGATTGTTTGAAGGGAAGAAATGAAAGTAGAAGTATAACAATAAATGTCTATTAAGAAATTATTATTAAGCTATCCTCATGCCTAGGTAGGGAGATATTCAATACGAACAAAAAGAAGACGAGATGGCAAAAACAAACCCCCGCATCCAAACCCAACAACGACCCCCAATGATCAAGAAAGTCAAATGCTGACTAAACCTGAAACCCTACATGACCTGTTTGAAAAATCATGTCACATTGCTCCAAAACCTTAAATTACAGCTATCAAGGTAGTAACCAAAAATAGTCTGACCTAACTGGCCTGAACCCTCTATGATCAAATTGATCAACCAACTGAGACCACAAACAACCAGAAATTGTACAAACAGGGCCAGCTCAGGTCAAGCTTATCCTTGATCAGACCTGACATGATGGCAAATATGTGTTAATTAACTATCTTAAACCTGACCTGGTCTCAAAGTGTGCAAGCCAGTAATCTTAATAATTCAATATTGATGTACCAGTCCATGGCAAAATTTTATACTATTAACTTCTATCATGCTAGTTTATTTAAAACGTGTTTATCAATAATGCTACACTGTGTGCTAATGACGAAGAACTGTTAATTCTATTTCCAAATTCTGAAAAATTAATTATTCTGGTACCACTTCTCAATGTATCTTATGTTTCAAAAAGTTCACCTTCATCAGGAAAGCACCAAATCATTCAGCCGGTCATGAAGATAAACCAAATTATAACAAAACCAATCAATGCAAACCTGAACCAATACATATGAAAAATTCCACCCACAATATGGACCTCACTGTTTTCTTTTCCTTCTTTTACTGAAATTTTGTGACTTCTCTCTCATAGTTAGGTTCCACTGGACTCATCCAGAGGATTCCCATTAAGAACTTAGGCATGAAATTTTGTAACAGTTTGTGAAACCAGCTTGTTCTCAATAATAAAAATAAATAATTAAATAAATCCATAAATTTATCATAAAAAAATTCGGTATCTTGAGATTATAAACCTAGGCAATAACTAATCATAATTTGTATATAGTAACATATACGATTTCACCAAATTGTAAAAGCAAAATGTATCTAAGATAACGAAATCATATAGTGGAAAATCTCCGAGCCTCTCGACCCACTTACCACTCCCAAATTTCTAAAACCAAGTCAATAACGCCCAAATTGACCCCACTGCCAGAATTCATCAGTTGCAACAACATCAATCCTGAGCAGTTTCAATCCTAACCTTGCATTTCTTCACCGTAATACCCCGAATCACTCCGTCGCTCACTGAAAATCATCATAACCCTAAGAATATGCATATACTACATATATAAAGTTATAAACAGATTAAAAAAAAGGCAATAATCAATCAACAGTATCAATCCATACCACTGAAAACGCCCTGGAAATCTCAACCCCGTCCGCAGAATCATCGGCATCCGTCTCAGGCGTACAATCAGGCGGCGTATCGAACAAGGAGACGGCGAGCCGCTTGTTCACCACGCCGACGTCGAAGTAGATCACGCCGGAGCTGGGGACGTCGACGCGGATCCCGAGGACGGGGAACCAGAGGAAGAGATCCTGCGCGGAAACACCAGAAATAGCGCCGATCTGGCCGTAGGAGAGCGCGCCGGTGATGGTGGCGTTGTACTTGACGGCGTTGTCGAGCTTGGCCGTGCAGGACCGGTTTAGGGTTGCGACGAAGACGCCGTCGTCGGAGAGCGAGAAGTTTGAGATGCCCTTCGGGAACAGCCCGCTGGGCAGCCCGTGGGCCTGTAGGGTCTCGTATGGGTCGGGCGATGCGGCGGGCCGCGATGCCGCCAACGGCAGAATTATAATTAGAAGGAAAGAAAGAAACGAAATCATTTGTATAGGTGTTTAATTGGTTATCGGGGTGAACCGGGGTGAACGGGGTGAGAAGGGGGCTGTGGCTGCGGGGCAGCGGAGAGCGGGGAAGGAATGAATGAGGGTAAAGAGGGGAAGGAACAAAGGAGGAGCAAGAAAGGCAGCCGAAAGGAAGGCACTGAGAGAACGAGCGAAAGGGAGGAGGGGATTCGGGGAGGAGTTTCTGACGAGGAATTGCGCATCCTCTGCTGCGCAGTATTGTACTGCGCAGCGAATCAACAATGTGGATTATAGTGGAGTTCTTGAGATTGTAACGCACGAATCTCAAAGCGGATCCAATGGTCAAACTCTGCGCAGTAGCTTATTGCGCAGTAGAGGATATGAGTTTCTGATGAGGGGATCCGAAACGGATCCGAACCGAAACGGCGCAACCTCTGTTACGCTACGCATTCTCCCGAACGGTTTCTGTTTTGAGAGACTGGCGTGTGGGACCGGGGCGCGTGGGGCCCTGATGTCAGTGGTGGTACGGATCAACAAGACGGTTTTTGTTTGTTCTGTGGCAGTGGGCTTCGTGGCGGTGGGGGATGTTTGTTTTGTTTTGTTGGGCCCGTTTTGCGGGGATTTTTAAGGCCGATGGATGGATTTAGTTGGCAAAGCGAGGGATATTTCTGGCGAGAGGAAGTTCCGAAGTTGACGTTGGGTTAGTTGTTTTTACTGGTTCGCTGGTATCTGGGAAAATTTTATTCCGAGAGTGAGTGGGTGAATGGTGACTTGGTGTGACTTTGTTGGGGTGGGCTCCTTTGATACAATTACATACACATTTGCGTCCCCAAAGATTTTTAACACATGTTTATATACTTTTGAAAATGAAATGTACGTATGTATTTGTCAAAATGATTCTGTTGCGCCGTATACCTGGTGAAAATATTCTCAATTATATATCTTACGAATTTTACAAATTTTGTCAGAAGGAAAGGATTAGTTACAATAAAAGCTGCAAATTGGCTTCTAGCATATTAGTGAAAAGGCAAACAAATTTGTTTTTCCAAACATAAAAAAAAATAAACGGTATCGTTAAGAAAAGTTTGTGGTTAGAAATATAGCACCATCTTGAATTTATGAAAAAGGGCTGGAGAATTTCCTTTATTCAGTTAAAAATAAATAAATAAATTCATAATAAGTGGTGTTAAATACATTGGAAAAAGAAAAAAAAAATGATGTGCATAAATCACATGATAATATGCTGCAGAACAAATAAATTATATTCTCTAGCAATCCAAATCAAACAAGTCCATATAGCATGAAATTGAGTTAAAGGATCATCCCCTAGTGTTCTTGCAGCTGTTGATGGAACTCATCAATGTCCAATCCATTGATCTCATTATAGTCAGAATCGCTGATCGATTCGCTACCGATTTTCATATCCTTGTATTGATAGAAATAGGCACAGATTAGGAAGAAAAGCAGATTCACAACTCCGAGGACGGCAACTGCGTAGTAAAAGAGATCGAGCCTTCCGAGATTGATTTCGTCGTTTAACCAGGATCGGTTCCCGTGCTTGCTCGTGACGCTGTCCACCATGTTCACCATGAGCGTGCACAAGTAGTTCGCACACGCCATACTGGCGTAGAAGACCGCTGTGGCTAACGCAGACATGTGCTCTGGGAATTGCGTGTTGTAGAACTCGAGCTGCCCCACGTCTGAGAATGCTTGCGAGACCCCGAGCAAGGTGAGCTGCGGCGCAAGCCAGAACACCGACAGAGATGAGGTACCGTCGCTTGACAGGGGCGAATCTTGGACCTTCTTAGCCACCAATGCGCCTACGACATTCGATATGATCACAAAAACAATCCCGATCCCTTGTCGCTGTAAAACAGTGATGCCGCCTTCTATCTTGGTGATTTTAGTTACCAGAGGGACAAGGATCAAGTCGTAGAGAGCGACAGATACTGTTAAAGCAAGGTAGCATATGGCGGAGACGGAGGCTAGCGGCATGGTGAAATGGGGTCCGAGTTTGTGGTACATGTACACTCCTTGAATGTACGAGTAGTTGAATAGTTGCGTCAGCACGACAAAGTAGATCACTCCCGATACCCACACCGGTACGATTCTAATCAGGCATTTTAGTTCCTCTATGCTCTGTATGCTGCACAATGCCCACTTGTTCTTCGGAGAACCTTCTTGATCAATGTCGCCTTCTCTGATGATAGCCGCTTTGTTAAGGAATCTACGAACGATATAATTAAAATTTAAAGATTAAATCTTTTTTGATTTTAGGTTTCAAATGGAATATTCAAATTAGTATACATCTTGTATTATAGATTTAAGAAGTAAGAAATGTAAGTAATTAGCTTACTTGAATTGCTTAGTGAGTCGGAGTTTGAGCTTCCCGGCATCAATCGGGGGATCATAAAGTTCTTTCTGTTGCTGATCAACATCATCCGGGTACGGAAGCCTGAGTTTTATTTTCAAAACTGATGCAACCAAAACTTGCGCAATACTTGTGAACACGCTTCCTTTTGGGACCACATGAACATACAATTTTGTGCCGATAAAGAACACAACAATCGATACAGCCATCAAGCCAGCTGGAACGCCGAACCCGATAGGCCAACTGACTTCAGTTTGTAAATACGCAATGATGGTGTAGGCGATGAAAATGGCAGCCACGGTCATGGCATAGTACCAGTTGAAATAACTCTTGATCTCCTTCTTGTAGTTCTTGTCGGTCTTGTCGAATTGATCCGATCCGAAAGGCACGCTACTCGGGGTTATGCCTCCGTATCCAATTGCCAAGAAAGCTAAGGAGATGTAGAGAATGGCGTGTTGAAAACTCGATGCCCCGGCACAATTACCGAGTTCTTGATCCGATGCACTGCAAGTTGGAGGCTTCAGACCAGGCACTGATGTCAACAGAGTCAGAAGAACCATGCCCTGAAAATTAGACATAAAGAAAAACAATTTAGTTTGTAATTCAGAACTGCGACATTGACGTTCGAACATAACAAGATGCCAATTTGAAAGTGCTACGAAAGTATGTAACGGTAACATATGAATAGCGTCGTCTTGATTACGTACCAGGAGATTGACAAATGAGGAGTATACGATGGTTCGAAAGTGACCGAGGTAAGAATCAGAGAAGAACGCTCCGACGAGTGGCGAGAAGTTGAAACATCCGCTAAAGATGTTCGACACATTGTTTGCAGTGATTAGAGTCATGTTGAAGTGCTCCGTAAAATAGATTGGCAAGTTCGCGGTCAGGCCATATATTGCAATCTTCGCAGCCGTCTCATTCGCTGCAAACAATGCCCAAAAGGAATGTTAAACAGAGAAATTTGTAAGGGAAGATAGAAGAAAAAGAAAACACACAAGTACGATACATATTTAAATGAGTAATACCTAGCGTCCACAGGTTACAAAATCAGATTTATCTGTTACCAAATCGGATGTACTTGTTACATTCCGACTGTGTCTATGGACATATGGATGCATTTTCAATGGACACAAGATGTTTAAATCAGTTATGCTTATACACATATTTAAATCATACATAAACATCAGTTGATTGTGTATTATTGGATGTTGTGATAATGGCAATTTGAGAGAGAGAGAGAAAAAGACCTAAAATATAAGGCATGGTTTTCCATCCTCTTGGCTTCCTCTCCTGTGCTTGATTGCCAGCCTCTTCATCCCTCATCTTATCCTATTTCTATTTTCTTTCCTCTTTTGTTTTGTTTTAGAAATCTTCACTTGCCTAGCTAGAGAGCTTTGAGGGAAGTGATTAAGATATCTGAGCTTCAGCAAAGTATGCAGTTGGATGTATTGTTGGAGGATGAAGACATGCTTGCTGCATCAATCCAGTTTATATAAACACATGGCGTGTTGATTAGTCAAGGTCCAATTCTACACTCCTAATATTAATAAATTAACATAAAACAGAGAACTTTATGATGATTAAGGGTCTGCTCTAGAAGGAAAAGGGGAGGGGAGGGCTGATCAAGTTTAGAATTAAATGTCCAAGGTCATGTTAGCTGCTCCATAATTATAATTTGTGTCTTGTTACCCTCCTCTCCTCTCTAGTAATTGTAGTTGTGGAGCCAATAACATAACCTTGAGCAGGTAACTCAAAACTTGGTCAGTCCTCCCCTCCCCTCCCCTCCCCCTTATGGAGCATACCCTAAATAAATTGGAAACAAGTGAAATGGGCACTCCTCTTGAAATAAATTCATAAGATTGAATTATTAATTCCTATCTAGATTAATAGTTGTAGAATTTTAAATACCATTGCCAATTTAATTGAAGAAAATGAAAACACGTCTCATTTTTGTTAAGGCGCGCAGCCAACTTTTTTGATATATATATATATAAAAGCTACCAAACTAATTAATTAGCATAACTGCAAATTATTACCACGTGGTCAATTATAGGCAAATATATTGAGGACCAAGGTTAATTATATGTTTTTTGCATACATTACCAAATCAGATTTTTTTTTTTTTTCAGCATCAAATTCTTGTAGAAGGAAATGTTTCAAGTGATTGAAAGCAAATGAAATTTAATGCTAATAATCAACTGTTTTTTTATTATTATTATTTCTCACTATCAAAGTACATATCAATGAGCAAGGGTCCCATGCATATGTGTACTTGAAAATGAAAATAACTAGTCAAAAATGAACTCCACTGAAGAAGCGAGGAACAATTAATATTGGATAATCAATTAGTAGCTAGGTCATTGAATAAACACAGACTTTGATCATCTATTGATAACGATTGATGCCATGGTAATTAAATTTGCATAGAGCTCAAAACAGAATTTTTAAAATACATCACAGTCAAATTGTCATATCTTGACCATGTACGTCATAGTTTACGTAACTGAGGACTTGAAAAAGTCATTAACCTTTATTAATAGTTTAATACCGCTTAAAGTTAATGACGCCTTGAATCTTTATTAATGCCGGTTAATTAAGTCTTAAATGGCTGTTACATATGTCTACTTCACTAGTTAATCCCACAAATTTTGGACCCATACGGGGCAGTGCCAGACTGGAGAACGGGTCTAGATTTGTATGACAAGACAAAAAATACGAATCCATATTTTTTGTAAAAAATTTTCAAATTAGGTTGCATAATTTCGTCAATTTGTAATAAAATAAGCATATATTTGAAAATATTTTGTGGACAAGCATTTTTTTAAGTATATGTTTGTGCAAAAAAAAAAAAAAAAAAAAATCAGGGCCTACACAGAAGTGAAGCAAAATTTCTGTTCCTGAAGGAAATCTGATTTTCACCTCAAATCTTGACTGTGTCAGTGTATGTCACATATTACATAACCGAAGACCTGAAATCTTGTATGAATAATGAAGTCTTAAATGACTTTCTCGTGCTTTTTTACCGCTCGTATGTTTTTAGACCATATCAGACAGAATCTCGTACCGTTCGACTACCATAATAAGAAGGAAAACATGTAGGGTGTGTTTGGATGTACAAGATTAGTACTACTTTTAGAGTAGCATTGCTAATCTAAAGTTTTGTGACATCTAAATATAAAATAGAAGTTTGAGTTAGCTCCCGATTAGTTAGTACCGTGCTCAATATGAATTCATCCCCATTAAACAAGAAATGGGATTCTAGTTCCCTGCTCAAAATGAAAGGCACGAGCGAGAATTCACTTCATTTGGAACGATTTGGTGGAAAATTTTTGCTCCAAATTTTCCTGTGAAAATCGGAGGGATTTGCCGCGATTTCATTCTGAGGGAGAAACCCTATTTTACGATACCAATTTTGCCCTCTTTTTATTGATCGATAAAAGACCCCTCTTCCCTACTCTTATCTCCTCCCTCCCTGACTTCCTTCCACCGAGCATCAAGTGGTTGCTCTTACCTGGCAGTGCTCGATCATTGCCAACGCTTGTCCGGTAGTCCCTCACCTGGTTGCTCGCTCCCAACGATCATCTCCCTACTCTTTGTTGATTTTCCTGTTGGCTTGGTGTGAATTTTCCTTTCTTCTTTAAGGATTTGGAAGCACAGTACCAAGTTGGTAAAGAAAAGCTTTGACTCTTGCTTTTGGCCTCTAGCTTATAGCCATATGCAACTTAATAGTGACCATTTTTTTTTAGCAAAGTATACTCACTGTGAGGCAAAATGTTACAGTGGTGATATGTGTGTAGTATGCTTTCTAAGTCAAGTATTCTGACACCAGTAACCACATTAATTACTGCTCTTTGATTTTATTTTGTGTGCTCGGTACTGATTTTTGTTAGGAGTAATTTTGGTCAGTAGTAATTTTGATTAAAATCAATAGTTTGGTTAAAATCACTAATTTTTTAATTATATTTCGTTGTAAGCATAAAAATTGGCAGCACATATTCATATGAGATGAAAATAACCTTTATTTGGTTTTAAGGGTAAAAATGTCATGTTATATAAAATAGAATCTCATTCCTTTGTATTTGAATCATTTTGATCACAAAAAAGAAAAGAATTCAATTATATTTTAATTTTGTGTTGAACACAAAAATTCAATTCACAATCATTTCTTTTTATGTCATTTCTAATGAAATCAATTGAACTCCATGAGAGATTCATTTTGAACACAGCACTACTCTACTAAACCAATGGATTGTTGGTTTAGTGGAGTAGTGCCTTTGTGAGGTTAGTAAAAAAAAATAATATATCTCACTTCCCTTTTTTTATTGGAGGATGAAGGAGTTAGAATGTGTATAATTTCAATTGGGAGCCATTTATGTTATTTGTTTTGTAATATTAAAATCGGGTTTAATTCATGATGAACCAAAAGTGTCAATTTTGAAAAAAAAAAATGGTATGGGTTAATACATTTCAGATATAACAAAATTAATATTAAAATAAAAAATAAAAAATTTTCTCTAACGGTTAGAAAAATATTAATATAACAAACTGTAAATTTCAGATGTAATAAATTAGGATCAAAATAAGAGTTGGTTGGAAAAAAAAATAATCCAATGTTCTATTAATTCCCACCATCACTACTCAAAAGTTATCATCCAAACAACATTTTACTAACCGGAATAGTATAAAGTTAGTTCTACTCACACGTTTCCCGAGTTGGCACTAACCTCACACTACTCTCAATCACTAACCCAAATATCACTACTCTTGCACTAATCCTTGCACCATCCAAACGCACCCGTAGAGTTCACCTCTATAAAGTAAGTCACTCATTTATTCTTCTCTTACAATCTGACACATCTACGTACACTCATATGCTTGTTACAGTTGCATAAATGTTTACTAAAAACCGTAGTGTATCTGTTTACTAGAAAATAATATATGTTGATCGGAAAAATATAAATATTTACTGAAAAATGATATTTGTTCATCCAAAATACGGTGGACCGGTGGATAGATGAAAAGGTGGTCGCTACCTACGACTCTAATAAGAAAGTATATATATCTTAGTATAATATTTTGTTTTAACTAGTTCACATCAGTTTGCATTATATTATTGTTTCTGTCGTCGTCATTGTTGTTACTTTTCAATGTTTTTATTATCATCACCATTACTGTTGTTTAATAGCAAGTAAAAGATAACGAAAAATTTTTCTTTAGGCAGACATTTTTTTTTTCTCATGAAAGTTAGAAAGTAAAATAAATAAATAATGCTATATCTTTTCATATCAAACAAAATTATTATGTTTTGTGAAACAACGACTAAACAAATTTGAGCAAGCATATATCACATAAGCCATGAGCAGACTCCTCCCCTCGATCCACGAAATTTTTTTTTGAGATAAAAAATGAGGGTCAAGTCACTCAAATTTAAATGTCTATAAAGCCCTCCCCTCATCTAGGTTTCGAACCTACAACCTCCCACAGGGAGAGCGTTACCCGATCAAAGCCCGGTTCTTTCAATCCAGTAAAGTAACAAACAGAGTTTCAATTACTCGTTTGATAGGGATAATGGAGATAAAGCTATAACTCCAATTCTTATCCTGCTGCAAGAATCAAGATGGGAGATGGAATTACACAGGTACTAACACCGGTATTCATTAGCTTTTACCAATGAAGTTATTTCTTCATAGACAAAACTCAATCAATCACTTGCAGCCGAAGCCACAAAATCAAGGAAAAAAAAAATGTGAATATGCTACAATAACATACAAAGGATTTGCTCAAATGCATATCACTTTAAAAATGGCAAAACACAGCATTGGATAAAAACAATTTATTCGACAATAGGAGCTAGCATCCGCTTGTCAAGTGCCCAGGCCTGTTTACCCAACAGGCCGAAACGAGGTAGCAAAAGAATATATAGAACCACACCGGAACATGACAAAGAAAACTCGGTCAATCAGAAAGTGTAGAACACCATGGAAAGAAGCAAACGAGCAATACACAGCCATTAAAATCTTTAACCTTTGAAAACAAGAGGCTTGTTGACCCAGCGGATGCGACACCCGCGTGCTTGCAGGGTTTGAAGCAGCTCAGGCGATAGAACATCTCGCAACCCACTAAGTAGCTTGACCTTCTTGAGCTTCCCGCATGAGGTTCGAAGTGCAAGTTCAAACCCTTCAATCGAGACCCATGACATATGCACCATTTTCACGTCTTGGAGGCACCTCAGTGACCCCAGGAGGTGGCATAAACCTAGGCCCGTGACAGTGCAATATGATATTGTCAGCTGCATATACCAGTTCTCAGATGTTAGTAAGAATGATTCGAGTTTGAGCACACTGGACTTTGATGATTTTTTTTCAAGGTTATTATTCAAAGGATGTGCTCACTCGCTGTTCGAAGAAACACTTAAATAAAACCACAAAAGTGCACGGAATCAGTACTTCACAATAAGGTGTGATGTAGCAATGCTATCTACTCCAACCCACTAATTTCATTACCCAAATTACCTGTCTAAGGTTTTCTGTGTATCGTGCAAGGGCCCACATGCCAGCATCATCAATTGAATAGCAGCGCTTAAGATCCAAGTGAGTGAGATTTCGACAGCCCATGGCCATGGCAGTGAGGCCCGAGCTAGTAATTCGAACCATGCCTCTTAATTCAAGGTCTGACAGCTCCTCCAACGACCGTAGATGAGCCAGTCCAGTGTCAGAGATCTTGTTGCAATAGCATAGGTTTAACTTTTTCATTCTCTTGCATCCATTGGATATGGCAGCCAGGCCATCATCAGTAACAGAAGTGCACCTGTTCCCAAGAGAGATGAACCAATTGTTGAGAACTTGAGATATACAAGAAGACGATTTAATATTTTAATAGAATGTTCGCTTGTATGGATGATTCTTATACAAGTTTGACCATCTATTTTCCTTACTCGTTGTTTATTCTCTTTACAATCTTTTTGGCATTTTTTTAAATATGTAATGGAAAACTCAAATTGGGGACTACTAAATTGGCTTTATGCTAGTTTACTTCAGATTGATTTTATAACGAAGTCAATGGCCCAAATCTAATATAATTCTCATATGGTGTTACATATTAGGGCCCGAAATTTTGATTAATAGGGTCTTCATTGTGCAGGTCCGTCAACTTTAAAAAGGGTCTCTGAACTTATCAAGCATATATGTACCCAGTGATATTGGAACGTTCAGAACACTATATATTTTTGGTGAAAGTTAACTAACCGATAGAGATCAAGCTCTAAAAGCTTTGTACATTTGCTTCCAATAGATGCAACACCAATGTCAGATACACCGGAGCAAAGGCCTAACTTCAAAACAAGGAGTTCTGAGCATCTTGACAAAGACTCCAGTGCTGAGAATTGCAACCAAAAAAAAAATTAAATTAAATTCAGTAAAAAGAACAATCAAAGAGCAATAAACCAGACATATCAGATTTAAAACAAAAATAAAGATAAAACAGTATTGCAACAACAGGATCAAAGTGTAAAATTACTAAATTAGAATGTCTATTCTACCCAATATGGAACACAAATTCTAATTTGTCATGTATTTCTATGCGTTTTGGTAAGTTCCTGCTCTGTAATAAATATTATGTTTGGCCATCTGTATGTCATGATCAGGAAGATTAAAGTAAAGAAATAAATAAATACAAATTTTTACTGAAAGTTCCTACTATACCATTGTCGGTAACATTGCAATCAGTGAGATCAATCTCCTTGAGACGAGTACAACAAGTCGCAACCTGGTCGAGACCTTTCTCTGAAATCAACACACAGGACTCAAGTCGAAGGCATTCAAGACCCTTACAGTTGGCCGCAATGGAAAAGAGAGACTTATCAGTGAGCAAACCACAGCATGTCAGGTCAATTGTCAATAGATCACAGCATCCTTCCACGAGCCGTGAAATGCCTTCATCGGTCACACCATCGCATTTGCTCAACCCAATTTCCAATAGATTTCTACAGCTTGAGCCTATTGTTGCTAAAGCTGAGATTGGGAGTTGCAATCCATCCAGTTGCAGTACGTTCAAGGTATCTCCAAGCAAGCACAACTTAGAAACAAAGGTTGAGGTTAACACCTAAAAACAAGAGAGAGATGAGATTCTAAAAAAGTAGAAATTACAATAAACTGACGATAAATATATCCGGAGGTACCGGCAATAACCAGTTAGCTCACATAAATAAGATGGTCAACTCATTCTGCACATCAATAAACACTCCTAGTTTCCCCTGCTAATTCCTGTTTTCATCTGTGCAAAGCACATGGCTATTGCATGGTACTACATACAAATCATTTGAGCTCACATGGACTAAGCCTCAAATGAGCATTTGGACCAAAACAAAGAAGGTAACGATCTCATTAAGAATAACTTCATAATTTGGAGAGCAGTTCTATACTTACATTAATTGAACATTAATATTAATCAATACAAAAGACCTACTTTAATATTGATCCAACACTAAAGAACCAATCAAGCTGACCAGCGTTAATTCCTTTTGAAGTATATCCTATGCAATAATCCATCAGCAAAAATATGAAGGAGAATAAATAGTAACTCTTCACTCACAGTACCGCAATTGCCAGCATTGATCTTACTAAGACATTGATGTCCTTCAGCTAGCGTTGTCAGCCCCGTAGAAGTCACATTCTCACATCTGAACACATCAATGCTCTGCATCAAGGGGAACTTATAAGCTGATTCAGCACAGATTAAAAAGCCAGAATTTCTTCCAACAAAGAGTTACTCTATGTAAAGTGGTAACTACGATCATACTCCAGTATTGTGATTAGTATTGTTTCCCAGTAGATTGATTTTACAGGATGAGCACATAAAGGTTCCAAACCATTGACTTTGCTATTAAAATCTTTGGTGTTTCTTTTTTAATTTGTGTTTGGGTCAAAATTGGAGTCACATATCATTCATTCAATCAGTTTTGGTTATTTGTCGACAATATACACCCCCCCCCCCCCCCCCCCCCCCGCCCCGCGTAGTCGTCGTTATTGGTATAACTGGCAGAACTGCTATTAGTAGCCAAGACAAACATCAGTAAAATATGGCATATTGCCAAAGGCAACAAACTGATCAAGACAATGAATATAGTGTTAGTTCCTCCACAAATACGAAATCATTCAAAGAAGGGACAATTGCAGATTTCCAGAATGATACCATTTTAAAATTCCAATAGACAAAGCCAAAATTATTGGGAGAAATCAGCATTGGTTCACTTTGGAGACTGGCATGCCAAATACAAAGGCTCAATTCCATTCATTTCAGTAAATTGAGACTGGGAAAAGTGAAAAAGAAAATATTGATGATAAAAACAATAATCACCTGCAGTGAGCAATTTCCATTACTGAGGTAGTACAAGCCTTCATCATCTATGTACTGGCATCCAACCAGTGCCAATTTTTCAAGCTTTGCTAGAGAGGCTATTGATCTCAGGGATTCATTTCCAACCTGGTAGTTGAAGACCAAAAGTGACCTTAATTTCAAAAGATTTGACATGCAGATTTCATATGGTCCTGAGACCAAGAAAATTTTCATTACATCATAATCCATAGAACCCAACTTATGGAAGAATACTTTTAAGGAAAGCAAGAATTATATACAAACTAGAGTAGCATTGCACATCTAAGAAATTAAGCCCATATTTTATCAGTTTATCTTGCTTCTGTCTTTGCTTGGATTTTTTTCCTTTCCAACAACTGTTTTTATACTGTGCTACTGTCTGACAGTCTGATTCCTTTTTACACTTTTCTTCACCAGTCTATATAAAATATTTACCCATGCAAAAAGTGCAACAAAGGGTGATTCACTTGTGAACAATATGATCAGTATGAACAACATACATTGAGGTATGAGATGTCAAGCTCTCTCAGTTGAAGGCACTTCTTGGCAAGCAAATCAATGCCAATGTCGCTTATCTCACGGCACCACTTGATCCCAAGCCTTTCCAGGCCGCTACAGCCAACCGCCACATTGGCTAATCCAACGTCAGTCACTTCCAGACACTTGTCGATCTTCAGTTCCTTCAACCCACTTGCTTTCGCAATTGCTGCAGCTTCCCTATCACCAAACCCCACACAGTACGAGATGTCGATTGCCTCAACCTTCGGGCACACTGACACCAGAACTTCCTGGAAAACGATCGGCAAACTTAAGATGCACAAACTAACAACACACTTTAACTCACAAAAGGTAATCATTTACAACTAAGCCATTTACTGGTTTGATAACCATGGTCATATCAGATTGGGTATTCTTCCGGCACAGTCAAGCAAATTCATGAGTTACTGCATATAAACTACATTACTGGATGCAACACACATTCAAATTTTCATAGATAACAAACAAAAATTGGCATTACCAGGCCACGCCAGGTGACACCACTGGCACGGGCAAGGCACACCGACTGCAAGTTATTAGGGTTTGGGATCGAAACCGAGAGCGCCGTATCATCGAGCGAGGGGACGCTGGACAGATCCAGGGACAGCAGCGACGTGGCGTACCGGCGGAGCAGGACGGGCAGTGGGCCGAGCCGCAGCGGCCTTATGGCTTTGCGGTGCATGCGCTCCGCCTGCAGGAACGCCCGGCTGACCAACCGGCACGCCTTCAGGTCCCTCGATTCGTGCACCTGGTCCAGCACTTGCGCCAGCAGATCAATCGACAGTACCGTCGCGATGTTACACATCTCAGCCATGCTGAATTCAAGATTCTACACAGATTGAAATGAATTGCAAGTTCCTTGGAGAAGAAGCAAACTCAGATCAGGTCAGGTCCGGCACGAATCAGAGCATCGACGAAACGGACGGTGGAGATTTATTTAAACTACGCAGGATGATGATGATGATAATAACAATCAAGAGGAAAGTAAGTGGAGAACAGATTCCTTAATAAAACGAGCGAGCAATATCGATCGGAGTACGGATGATGCCGATCGGACGGTGGGGAATGGATGAGCTAGCTGAGGAGTAGTGGTTGGTTATTTGTGTTTCTTTTCAGGTGGGGATGAAGAGGAAGAAGAGAGGGAGGTGGAGCGGGATGGGGAGGTCGGATCTGGTGTTCCTCCGGATCAACTCGTCTCCCGTCTTCGGTCGCATCTTTCGCTCAATTTTTTCCTTTTTCCTTTTTCTTTTTTGTTGAGCAGGTGAGCAGCGCAAGCGGATTGGGGAAAAGGAAAAGGAGATGATGGCTGGAGACGGGAACACGGTAGAACACGCGAGAAGAGTGGGGGAGGGGGGGAAGAGTAAGAGAGGCCGGTCGGGAAACGGCCTTCACTAGGTGGAGGTTTCACCTGCAGGGAATGTGCAATGACGTAATTGCCCTTGTGGGTTGATGCTGAGAAAGTCAGAAAGGGGTGGTGTTGTGAGATTCCTTTTGGGGGTGTTTTGGGAATTGGGGAGAGGATTAGGACACGTGGCAGATGCCAGGCAAGGCAACTCGGAGAGTAGTATATAGTACTCAACTGGTTCTTCCTGAATAAAAGAAAAGAAAAAAAGTACTCAACTGGTAGTAAATGAAAAGAAAAGATTAAATAAAAAAGGAAGACGAAGTACTCAGCTGGTCAGGCGGCCGTACCTCGATAGACGATAGCTGGATGGCTGCTTCTAGAAGTTTACTCGGAAGATTTTCGCTTTTTGCCCTATAATTTTTTTATTTTGAGTTTTTGACAATTCTTATGCACAAGAAGTAGAGGTGGCAAATCAGGCGGGCAGGTAGGGTCAATTTGACCTTCTGGAATATCTCAGATCGGGTCGGGTCGGTGATGGGCGGGTCGGGTCGGGTCAATTTTAATTTTTTTTTATTAAAGTGAACCAAATGGTCCACCATCTCTCATTTTTTTTAAGGAGTCGGGTCAATTTTAATATTTACTTTGTTTGGATCGTATGTTGATTTCAGTTGGATTGGATGCTATTTGATCTCGGGTCGGGTTCGTGTCAGATCGGGTCAGATCGGGTCAATTTGATTTTCTGAAAAATGCCAGGTCGGGTCGGATTAGTGTTGTGACAAACGGGCGGGTAAGGGTCCCACGGGCGAAGGGTCCGGCGGGCGACGGGTCCGAAGGGCGACGGGTCCGAAGGGCGAAGGGTCCGACGGGCGAAGGGTCCGACGGGCGAGGGGAAAAACCCTCGCCCTTACTCGCCCCTCGCCCTTCGGGCGAGGACGGGCACGGGCGGGCAAGGGCGGGCGGGGGGCGGGGGGCGGGTGGGGGGCGAGGCGGGTCGTGTCGGCTTCGGGCGAATCGCTGGCGGTTTCCGACATTTTCCGGCGTTTTCGGGCGGATTCCGGCGTGTTCTTTTTTTACATTTTTTTAGGAAATGTTTAAAATAATTTATTTAGAACATAATAGTTTAAAAAACAAAAAAAAACGAAATAAATTTTTAAAACAAAGTTTTTTTTAGAATCCGAACTCCGAATAACGTTAAAAACCCGAAACTTTAATTGTATGGGTGTATTTATAGGTGTGAATTGGTGGGGGAGAAATTCAAAAAAAACTAGCCATTCGGCTGGGGGGGAATTTTTCAAAATTTAAGTTTCGGACGGGTCCGGCGGGTCGGCTCGGGCGGGTCACTCGGGTCGCCCGGGTTGGGGGGGCAGGTGGGGGCGGGTGCGGCGGGTCAAACGGGTCGGGGGGGCGGGTGCGGCGGGTCGAACGGGCACAGGTCCGACGGGTCCGAAGGGCGGGTAAGGGCGGGCAACGGGTACGGGCAGGCACGGGTTTAGACGGGCGGGCGGGTTACGGGGGGCGAGGTCCAATGTTAGTGTTTATGTACTAGAGAAACATACATATTTATATTTATATATATATGGTATTCGCTTGTTCATGGTTATTCTTATTTGGATGTTTTATTCATTAGTTTCCTTGAATTGATGTTACGTTATGGCTTGTGTCGTTTACGATAAGAGCAAGTGATATGCCATGATGGGTATGACGTCAATTCTAAAACTGCCATGATCTATGATAACTAGCATGGTACTCTAGTTGGTCGAATAGGATCAGCATATGAGTCTAGCAGATGGGTTTGTATCACGTCCCATTGATAGCGCGGCTATCAACTAGATCATATGGATGCATGTGCACATTTTCTGTGACATGGCATTGGACTGACCGCGACAAGAATATGACAAAAGGAATGTGTTATGTCATTCATATTCTTGTCAGTGTTGGATTCACGGTTGAGGTTGTCATGATCAAATATCATGACTGCACACTGTGACTAGTTTCCTATCCCAACCGTAACAGGTGGCATAAGGGATTCCAGTTCGGTGTGTAGAATTGGTAGCTTGGATCATGGATGATCAAGATACTGGAATGTCTCTCATCATAGATGAGTTATGATATCCTCTGGGCCCCTTGACTTTATGGATTACACACGCGCGCAATGATTAATATTAATCATGTGTTTAATCTATATGGACGTCAAGTAAATGATATAGTCGTGAGGATGACACAATCCTGCCTCGGACTGATCTTGGATATTCATATGACATAGAATCAACACAAGTAAGGTACTCTTACTCAGGATCAAGATACTACGTGGACGTGCGTACTGTCTGTATCATTTGGGGATCGTCACGTGGATGGCTTGACACTGATGATGATCAGCATTGAACAGGTAGATGAGAATCACTGTTAATGCAACCCAACATGATCCAGATCCCTATAAGGTCACACCTACAAAGGCTCTCGACCATTAGTCCTGTTCAGGTTCGTGTCACGTTGGCGAATGTGTAACGAGTGATGGCAATAAGTCAAATCAGGCGGGGCTTGACTTGAGCTTGATTGGGCATCATGATAACCTGAATATCATCATGGCTATGATGTTTTGATCTTATGTCTCGAACATATGAGAGAATACTTGTCATTTGGTTCTGTCAGCAGTTCCGTTATAACGCAACATATGTTACGTTATAACGGAATCTGTGACAGAAATCTGGTTCTGTCAGGTGTTGCGTTATAACGCAATATTGGGTGCGTTATAACGCAACCTGACAGAAAGGCAGATTGGGGTATGTGATTAGGGTTTCCTTAATCACTCTTGACAAGTATAAAAGGGAAGGTTTCATGCACGAAAAAGTAAGTTTTTCCCAGCCACCTTTCTTCCTCTCTCTCTCTCATGTGTTGAGAAATCTCCTCTATCAAACCTAGGGTTTAGGGTTGAGATTCGTGCGAGGAAAAGATCGAAGGACCCGCCGGCAACGTCTTCTCGCCTAGACGGACGGTGGTGGCCGACCCTTTGGTGGACAAGGGTGACGCGCGCGACGGGACAGCCGAGAGCAACCAATCACGCGTCAAAGGTATAATAACTACTGCCTCTCTATGCATGTTATTGTGTAGATCAGCGATAAGTCGTTCGTTTGGCAAGATCTGATTGAACTGCACATGCTTTGGTTAGAAAAATTTTAATTTCCACATCTCTAGCCATCGTGCTATTTCTTTCGGTGGTATCAGAGCCAAGGTTGGCCAAACTTGAACTGATTTGTTGCTTTGAGGCGATATTATGCCTTGTAATTGAGATTAATCGATTTGATAAACACGTGAATAATTGTTAGAGTAGATAATTGATTGAATTGTGCCCTCAAGGCCTTAGATTAATTTTTTAATAAATTTGAGGATGTCACAGTACTTGATTGACATGTTTTGTGATGTGTTTGGATCGTACAAAGTGACGGTTTTGATCGCGGATCGAAACGGTAAGGGGCAGGGTCTGAAAACAGAGAGGTTCCGTTATAACGCAACTCTCTGTTGCGTTATAACGCAACTGTCGGTTTTGCAGACTGATCCGGCGAGATCCGTTATAACGCAACATCTGTTGCGTTATAACGCAACCTGTGACAGAGGCTGAATTTAATTAGTTATTGCTTAATGATTATTACTTGTTTATAAATTGATTAGATCTGATTACTCTACTTGCAAAATGTCTTGTATGTGTGTATGAGAATGTTTGCAGGTGCGGGATATATGGCCAAAGATCAATGCCTTGTGTGATGTATTGATTGTTTGTGAATGTTTGTAATGCGGCCTCGGTGCCCCGTGGTATATTAATGTGTTAATTAATTAATTTGAGGCCTGCGTGCCCCAAGGGTTAATTGGGTAGCATTAATATATGTTTTTCATTTCATATCGCTTTAAGGAATAGTTTTATTTCTAGTTAGGATATGGGAATGGAAAAAACAGGTACCAAGCTTAGAACTCGCGCGATCTCGGCGGATGGAGCTTGGAGCGGGGCCATATATCTCGCGGGGCTTGTATGCCCTAAATGCTTGTCAGTTGTTTGAGATTGTTGTGAATTTATTGCTATGATTGAGTCGTAGAATAAATAAGTATGGTATTCGGTTTTATCATGCCCCACCAACTCGCAATTTGACCTGCATTAGTCCAACCAACCCAAGTGCAATTTCCCGTTGCCTTCCTTATCCACCTCCCTAAACGAGCTCTTGGAGACTTGACCGAATTAAGTAGGAAGTCGAATTGAGGGAGTGACGGGTCGTGGGGTACGCCGTGCGTGCCGAACCAAATAAGGAGAGGTTACGACTTGGCAAAGGTCATGCCGACGCTGGCTTTGGGGATAGCATCGAGGTCGCGGACCTTGATGCGCCAAGAGTCGTGCGCGGCACGATTGACCCGGCGTGGTCTACCTAAAATAGGTTAAATTGTAATACCTAGCCGCCGCTGGACAACTTAACTGAAAATATGGATCTTGGACCTACTATGGTAATTGGACGAACTTTACAAACTATGGTGGAAGTTGTTTTCTTAAAAACAAAAATGAATTTCATGAACTTAACTGCGATTTTCTCTTGTGGTAATTTTTGTAGACATGGCTAACACGAACTCCCTGCGTCCAGTCTTGGACCGCAATCCTCTCCGTTCCGACGGTGCCAACTACTCTGATTGGCTCCGGAACCTCAGGAATGTTCTGAAGAGAGAGAGGAAGGAGTACGTCTTGACTACTCCCCTACCGGAGGGCGAGAAAATGCCTCCGGAGTTCATAGTGGAGAAGGCGGCCACGGATACTGACCCGGCCGTCATGGCTAAGAATCCGGCTTACGTCTCGGTGCAGACGCACCTGGCAGACGAGTTGGACGTTGGGACTCTCTTGATCGCGATCATGGATCCTGAGCTGCAGAGGCGGTTCGAGGACATGCCTACGCACAAGATTATGCAACAGCTCGCGGACTTGTTCGCTGAGCAGTTGCGAGTCGAGCGTTACAACGTGTTGACTTCTTTTGTCAACTGCCGAATGTCTGTGGGGAGTTCTGTATCGGCTCACATGCTTAAGATGATGAGCTACGCTGAGCAGCTGGAAAGGCTCGGCGCGCCTCTCCCTAGGGATCACACCGTGAATATCGTGCTCAATTCTCTCCCGCACACCTTCAGCAGCTTTGTGACTCACTATCACATGAGTGGGATGGAGAAAACGCTGTGCGAACTTCATGGTCTCCTCAGGTCAGCGGAGGTGGACTTCAAGAAGGCGGGGCCTTCTAATGTCCTCACCGTGTCTGAGACTGGGAAGAAAGTCAAGAAGGGCAAGCGCAAGCCTAGGCCCAAGAAGAGCAACAAGGGCAAGGGCGTGGTCGCGGACCAGCCTAAGGCCGCAAAGGTAATCCCAGCTGACGCCGAATGCTATGAGTGTCATGGCAAGGGTCATTGGAGAAGGGACTGCCCCCAGCTCAAGACTAAGAACTTGATCCAAGGACCAGGTATCTATGTCTTTGAGACACATCTCGCTACTATTTCTAAGAACTGGATTTTGGATTCAGGTTCAGGTGCTCACATTGTTGGTAATGTGCAGGTGCTAAGAAATAGGAGACAGCTGAGCAAAGGGGAAATACAGATGCGTGTCGGCAATGGTGCGATTATATCGGCGACCGATGTTGGCGACGTAGATTTATCTTTGCCTACGGGCCTTATCTTACATTTATCTGAAGTGTATTTTTGTCCTTGCATTACTAAGAACATAATATCTGTATCGCGTATGGATTCAGATGATTTTGAGTTTACTATTAAGAAAGGTTTGATGAATTTTTCTTTGAATGGTTTACATTATGGTTCTGGTATTAAAACAGATGGTCTGTATTTGCTCGACTTGGATACGCCTATTCTTAGTATACAAACCAAGAAACCAAGGATCTCAAATGGAAGCAAGGCTTTCATGTGGCATTGCCGCCTAGGTCATATAAATGAGAGTCGCATTAAAAGGTTGAAAGAAGCGGGGCTTCTTGGCCAGTTTGAGATGGACTCACTGGACACCTGCGACTCTTGCTTGCTTGGCAAGATGACTAAGGCGCCTTTCAAGAAGAAAGGTGAAAGAGCAAATGACTTGTTGGGACTAGTGCACAGCGATGTGTGTGGGCCCTTAAGCATTAATGCCCGAGGTGGATACTCGTACTTTGTCACGTTCACTGATGATTTCAGTCGATACGGTTATGTCTTCCTGATGAGACATAAATCTGAAACCTTTGACAAGTTCAAAGAGTTTAAGAACGAAGTAGAGAATCAACTCAACAAGAAGATCAAGGTCTTGCGATCGGATCGCGGTGGTGAGTATCTAAGTATTGAGTTCACCTCTTACCTGAAAGATTGTGGGATCGTCTCACAATTGACCCCGCCAGGGACTCCTCAATGGAATGGCGTTTCCGAGAGGAGGAACAGGACATCGATGGACATGGTCCGATCAATGATGAGTGCTGCAACTCTCCCAGCGTCGTTCTGGGGATATGCGCTGGAGACAGCCGCGTTCATGCTAAACCGTGTTCCGTCTAAGTCCGTGGAGAAGACACCATACGAGTTATGGTTTGGGAGGGTGCCTCCCTTGTCTTTCCTTAAAATCTGGGGATGCGAGGCGTTCGTGAGGAAGGATAAAACCTCAGGAAAGCTCGATTCTAGATCGGACAAGTATTTCTTTGTAGGATACCCCAAAAATACTCAGGGCTACTACTTCTTCCACCGGAATGAGAACAAGGTGATTGTTGCTCGTCATGGTGTGTTCTTGGAGAAGGAATTTCTCGCAAGAAAAGGTAGTGGGAGCAACGTCCAACTTGAAGAAATTCAAGTGGAGTTGCAAGATGGAAACTCGAGTTTTCCACCCAGGGTTGCAGGGGTTAGTGGGAGCTTCTTAAGCCCTGATCCATCGCGGATGGAAGAGGCCGAAGACATTCCTGCCGAAACTCAAGTGAACACACCCTTGACTCCGGTTGAGGAAGTGCAAACTCGAGTAGACGAGGAAGTGCCTTTGCAGGATGTGCCTGAGCCACAACCTGAAGAAGCATCACAACCGCCTCCGAGGGTTATTCTTAGAAGGTCACAACGTGTGGTTCGTCAACCTGAAAGATGGTTGGGTCTGCATGAGATCACCAGTTTGGATACTGATGATCCTGTGAGCTTCGATGATGCGATGAGCAGACCAGATTCCGACTCGTGGCTGGAAGCCATGAAAGCCGAAATTCAGTCTATGTACGACAATCAGGTTTGGGACCTGGTTGACCTTCCTCCAGGCTTTAGGCCAATTGAGAACAAATGGGTTTTCAAGAGGAAGAGTGACAAAGACGGGAATTTGACTACGTACAAGGCCAGACTAGTGGCGAAGGGATATCGACAGATCCAAGGGATCGATTTCGATGAGACCTTCTCACCTGTCGCCATGTTCAAGTCAATTCGGATCCTTTTAGCCATTGCCGCATTTTATGATTATGAAATATGGCAGATGGATGTCAAAACTGCTTTTCTAAACGGCGATTTAGAAGAAGAGTTGTACATGGTACAACCGTCGGGTTTTGAGGATTCATCAAATGCTAAGAAGGTGTGCAAGCTTAAGAGATCCATTTATGGACTTAAGCAAGCATCTCGGAGTTGGAACTTGCGATTCGATCGTGAAATCAAGAAATTTGATTTCAAGAAATGCGAAGAGGAACCTTGTGTATACAAGAAGGTTAGTGGGAGCTCGGTCGTATTCCTAGTCCTATATGTTGATGACATATTGCTCATAGGCAATGATGTGCCAATGTTGAACGGGGTCAAGTCTTCATTGATGAAGATTTTCTCGATGAAGGACTTGGGCGAGGCAGTCTATGTGTTGGGAATCAGAATCTATAGGAATAGATCTGAGCGACTTATCGGATTAAGTCAAAGTACCTACATAGACAAAGTCTTGAAGAGATTCGGCATGGAAGATTCCAAGAAGGGATTTCTGCCTATGTCTCATGGCATTAAATTAAGCAAGAGTCAATGTCCTTCAGGGACTGATGAGCTTGAGAGGATGAGTCGGATTCCGTACGCGTCAGCGATCGGATCAATCATGTATGCCATGACTTGTACTCGCCCTGATGTTGCATATGCTTTGAGCATGACATGCAGATATCAGTCGAACCCCGGTTTCAAGCATTGGACAGCTGTCAAAAACATACTAAAGTATTTGAGGAATACTTCGGAGATGCTCCTAATCTATGGTGGTCAAACTGAGCTAGTAGCCAGGGGCTACACGGATGCTAGTTTCCAGACCGACCAAGATGATTTGCGATCGCAATCAGGATACGTGTACACGTTGAATGGTGGCGCTGTGAGCTGGAGGAGCTCAAAGCAAGAGTGCGTGACAGACTCTACCACCGAATCCGAGTACGTAGCCGCAGCCGAAGCCGCCAAGGAAGGGGTTTGGTTGCGCAAGTTCTTGCAAGAACTTGAGGTTGTTCCGAGTTCACTTGAGGCGATTGAGCTCTATTGTGACAACAACGGAGCTATCGCTCAAGCCAAGGAGCCGAGATCGCACCAGAAAAGCAAGCATGTCGACCGCAAGTATCACCTGATTCGCGACTTTGTGAATCGAGGTGATGTGAGAATCAGCAGGGTGGATACGGACAGCAACACAGCTGACCCGCTAACAAAGCCACTGTCTTTGGATAAGACGAATCTTCATAGATCGGCCATGGGCATTCGACGCCGCGTAGGCTGGGTCTGATGATGTAGTGGTTGTACTTTACTTTTGTTTTAGGGTACACTTCACTGGACGTAGAGGATATGATGTCTCTAGTCCAAGTGGGAGATTGTTAGTGTTTATGTACTAGAGAAACATACATATTTATATTTATATATATATGGTATTCGCTTGTTCATGGTTATTCTTATTTGGATGTTTTATTCATTAGTTTCCTTGAATTGATGTTACGTTATGGCTTGTGTCGTTTACGATAAGAGCAAGTGATATGCCATGATGGGTATGACGTCAATTCTAAAACTGCCATGATCTATGATAACTAGCATGGTACTCTAGTTGGTCGGATAGGATCAGCATATGAGTCTAGCAGATGGGTTTGTATCACGTCCCATTGATAGCGCGGCTATCAACTAGATCATATGGATGCATGTGCACATTCTCTGTGACATGGCATTGGACTGACCGCGACAAGAATATGACAAAAGGAATGTGTTATGTCATTCATATTCTTGTCAGTGTTGGATTCACGGTTGAGGTTGTCATGATCAAATATCATGACTGCACACTGTGACTAGTTTCCTATCCCAACCGTAACAGGTGGCATAAGGGATTCCAGTTCGGTGTGTAGAATTGGTAGCTTGGATCATGGATGATCAAGATACTGGAATGTCTCTCATCATAGATGAGTTATGATATCCTCTGGGCCCCTTGACTTTATGGATTACACACGTGCGCAATGATTAATATTAATCATGTGTTTAATCTATATGGACGTCAAGTAAATGATATAGTCGTGAGGATGACACAATCCTGCCTCGGACTGATCTTGGATATTCATATGACATAGAATCAACACAAGTAAGGTACTCTTACTCAGGATCAAGATACTACGTGGACGTGCGTACTGTCTGTATCATTTGGGGATCGTCACGTGGATGGCTTGACACTGATGATGATCAGCATTGAACAGGTAGATGAGAATCACTGTTAATGCAACCCAACATGATCCAGATCCCTATAAGGTCACACCTACAAAGGCTCTCGACCATTAGTCCTGTTCAGGTTCGTGTCACGTTGGCGAACGTGTAACGAGTGATGGCAATAAGTCAAATCAGGCGGGGCCTGACTTGAGCTTGATTGGGCATCATGATAACCTGAATATCATCATGGCTATGATGTTTTGATCTTATGTCTCGAACATATGAGAGAATACTTGTCATTTGGTTCTGTCAGCAGTTCCGTTATAACGCAACATATGTTACGTTATAACGGAATCTGTGACAGAAATCTGGTTCTGTCAGGTGTTGCGTTATAACACAATATTGGGTGCGTTATAACGCAACCTGACAGAAAGGCAGATTGGGGTATGTGATTAGGGTTTCCTTAATCACTCTTGACAAGTATAAAAGGGAAGGTTTCATGCACGAAAAAGTAAGTTTTTCCCAGCCACCTTTCTTCCTCTCTCTCTCTCATGTGTTGAGAAATCTCCTCTATCAAACCTAGGGTTTAGGGTTGAGATTCGTGCGAGGAAAAGATCGAAGGACCCGCCGGCAACGTCTTCTCGCCTAGACGGACGGTGGTGGCCGACCCTTTGGTGGACAAGGGTGACGCGCGCGACAGGACAGCCGAGAGCAACCAATCACGCGTCAAAGGTATAATAACTACTGCCTCTCTATGCATGTTATTGTGTAGATCAGCGATAAGTCGTTCGTTTGGCAAGATCTGATTGAACTGCACATGCTTTGGTTAGAAAAATTTTAATTTCCGCATCTCTAGCCATCGTGCTATTTCTTTCATCCAAAACCCGGACCCTTACCCGCCCCTTACCCTTGACCCGTCCGACCCGGCCGACCCGTCCGAACCCTCGCACGGGCGGGTAAGGGCGGGCGACGGGCACGGGTCGCCCGGGCGGGTCACGGGTCCGACGGGTTTTGTCACAACACTAGGTCGGATCGAGTCGGATCGGACGGGTTTTTTGGGTCGGATCGGGTTTTGACGTTTCGCCACCTCTAACAAGAAGCAAAGAAATGTGAAAGAGACAATGAATTTGAAAATGTGAAATTATAATTACTTGAAAGGATTCTAACACAACCTCCGGATTATGTACAATCAATATATAAGTTCATATATGTACTTCTTTAAATTTCTAAGAACTTTTAGATTTATTTGAAAACTTATTGTTAGTATTATAAATGCAATAGTTGTTAAGGACCTGTCATCCTTATCCTTATGCTTTTTCAAATTAAAAAGGAAGCATTATTTCTTTGTGAGAACTTGTCAATATTTTTTTGTTTATTGCAGACTGTTTAGGTTAATAAAGAAGTGGCTTACATTACTAATTATGTAAATCATAACTTTCAGCTAAAAATTACATGTTACATTATGCCTGAGGACAGTTGACTTTTTTATAAAGAATAATTACTAAATTAATAGGATAGGCATTTACGATGAGAAAATTATATTTCATATAAAAAATTATATCAAGTATTCGTTGAAAACATTTTTTAAATCCTAATGACGTGTACCATAAAGGCCTATATTAATTTATTTTAAATACCCTATAGGATATTTATTTATATTATGAACATTTTCTAAATTATATCAAAGTTTGTTTTCAAAGTTGATTGTAATTTTTAAGTACCCTCTAGGCCTATATTTTTTTTTTTAGACAAAAAGAAGAAAAATAACACTTGGTTAGTTGGTCCTCTCATCAAAACCATTAAGAAAAGAAAAATAAAATCAACCAAAAAAATATCGATGATTTGGCATTACTAAAATGTCCAAAAATCTATTTTGACAATGTTGATATTCAAATACTTGGAACAGAAGAAAAGAAAAAAAAATTATAGAAGTATTCTTAAACTTGATAGTGTGTCAAATCTATATTTAATAATAAAAGCATATTGGAAAAAATGACATGAAAGTGCTATCCTCATATCTGAGCTGTTGATTATTTTCTTCGATAGATCATAACCGTTGATGTACTTTAATGCCCGTTGACGTTCTCGGCCCATTAAAATTAAAGGCTCATATAAATTATCTCAATTTAAGGCCCATTAAATATTATCTTAAAAGTTTATTATAAGAAGTAACAATTTCAGTCCAAAGCAAGGCATGGGCTTTTCACTAGTTCATTTAAAACACTTATCAAAAACATAACAATTTTGTCTGTAACATGCAATAGCTCCGGTGTTAAATGAACCTTATATCAAACAGTACTTAAATTATGTACAATTCAAAAAATATAATTTAAAATATAATTAACCTATAAGTTCAAGTATAAATTTCAATTTCATATTTAACATAATTATGAACCTCACTCACGTATAAAACATCGAGTCGTCCCAACGTCCCAACAACAAATACAAGTTGAATTATTGAAAAAAATATGGACCGTCTATTTTTTTGAATTGGATGATCGTGATGTATCTAAAATGTTTAATCCGTATAATTTGAACCGCTCGATTAAGATAACGGTTGTCCGTAAAATTTGAACCGCTCAATTAAGATAATGGTTGTCGGTACCAAAATGACCTCCAAATACAAACATACAGAAATAATCGCCGTTTAGCGCCAAGCCACCAATATTTCCACCTAGGGCTCCACAAAAAGCTCGTAACACGTGGCTCGCTCGGGATC